>WBNH01007600.1:19284-208703 GCA_013401255.1 Urocolius indicus
GGAAGGAAGGAAGGAAGGAAGGAAGGAAGGAAGGAAGGAAGGAAGGAAGGAAGGAAGGAAGGAAGGAAGAAAGAAAGAAAGAAAGAAAGAAAGGTAGGTTTGATCGAAAGTCCACAGTGACTTTTTGTGTATTCCTAAAGAACCTTGTCATTTCACACAATAACTATTCAGAATTAAAGGAAGAAAGGAAGCCCAGTCTCTGGGGGACAGAGAGAAAGTCCAGAGAACGGAAGTACCTTCCCTTGGTGGAGGAGGATAGGGTCAGAGGCCTGTTTGGCAATCTGGACACACACAAATCTATGGGACCTGACGGGATGCACCCACAAGTGCTGAGGAAGCTGGCTGATGTTATTGCTAAGCCACTCTCCATTATTTCTGAGCAATTGTGGAGCACAAGTGAGGTGTCTGAGGACTAGAAAAAGCCAGTGTCACACCAGTCTTCAAAAAGAGCAAGAAGGAGGACCTAGGAAACTACAGGCTAGTCAGCCCCATCTCCATCCTGGAAGGGTGATGGAACAACTCATCCTCAATGTCCTCAATGAAAAATATGGAGGAAAATATAGTTATCAGTGGGAGTCAACAGATTCACAAACAGGAAATCCTGATTATCAAACTGATAGTCTTCTGTGATGACATGACTGGCTGTACGAAGGGAGAGCAGTGGGTATCATCTACCTTGACTGCAGCTTTTGACACTGTCTCCCATAACATCCTCATTAGAAAGCTCGGGTAGGATGAGTGAACAGTAAGATGGATTTAGAGCTGGCTGAATGTCAGAATCCAGAGAGTGGTGATCAATGGCACAGAATCGACTTGGAAGCCTGTGGCCAGTGGAGTTCCACAGGGATCAGTTCTGGGGCAAGTTTTGTTCAACATCACATCAGTGACATGGATGAGGGAACAGAGTGTACCCTCAGCAAGTTCCCTGATGATACCAAACTNGTACTCTATCCTGGCGAGTCACGTGTCTTGTTCTGGGCTCCTCAGCTCAAGGAGGACAGGGACCTTCTGGAGAGAGCCCAGCACAGTGCTGCCGAGATGATCAGGGGACTGGAGAATCTTCCTTATGAGGAAGGGCTGCGGGAACCAGAGCTGTTTAGCCTGGAAAAGAGGAGACTAAGAGGAGACCTATTCAACACATACTACCTAAAGCATGTATGGCAGGAGGATTGGGCAACACTTCTTCTGTAATGTTCAGTGATAGGACAATGGGTAATGGACGAAAGCTGGAACAAAAAAAGTTCCACTTAAATGCAAGGAAGAACTTCTTCCCTGTTCAGGTGAGGGAGCCCTGGCACAGGCTGCCCAGGAAGGGTGTGTTTTCTCCTCTGGACGTTTTTAAAACCTGACTGGACACACTCCTGTGTGACCTGATGGTCGTAAAGTCACTTTAGCAGGAGGTTGGGGTAGATGATTTTTACAGGTCCCTTCCAACCCCTACCATTCTGTGATTCTATGTTTCTAAACTTTATCAAAATGGCGTCTCCAAGAGGCAACAACTGTCACACTCGTGGTGAATTAGACTTCCTTAGAAATAAAGCACATATGACAAAAGCAGGAATAAATAGCATCTATATATATAAAGTAAGTCAAAAAGAAGAAAATCTAGATAAAAACGTTGGCATTATGTTAACTAAGCATTTTTTTCCCCAACAGCATTCTCTTGTGAGCTGGCTGAAACTGATGTACTAAATCTGTTTTTCATTTCTGCAACCAATTTGTTTTCTAAACTAAGCATATTCAGTTGCATAAACAAATTCTTATCATAACCACAAAAATCAGCTGTTTCTGTTGTAATTAGGTATTTACATATGTTTAACTTGTTCAGGCATTTTTCTTTCACATGCTGGAATTTAACTATCACAAACAGAGGCATAGGTATTAAAATAATGTGTAGGAAAAAGGGAGAAATGAAAATGTCATGCACAACACACCTCAGTCTGGTGTCACCAAAGGGCTCACTAAGGTTTTTTTCTATGTATAAAGCAGAAATAACACACTTCAGGAACACACCACTACACTCTAGAAGAAATTGCATCACTTCATTATTAATTTTTAGCTTTATTTCATGTGTACATTTGTACATTTCAATCAGGTTCACAAAATGTAAAACTTATCAGCTTCATAGAGAGGTCAGCGCATGGCTTTCTTATTACTTATAAGAACATGCAATATGCTACGGAATGACTATGAAAATATTTTAACAGAAACTTTTAATAAGTTTAATAAGAGAAAACGTGTTTGACTTGTAAATTCTGTGAATAAGCTACTAAGAAACATTTCCTGTCACAAAATAAAAGATACAAACTCCTTAAATTTTCTGCAATTGGACAAGTGTTCCACTGTGCCTCCATTTCAAGGCACGGAAGCAGAAATTGTGCAGAGAAAAAGTTCTACTTTAAATAATTGTCCAATTGTTATTGCTGCATTACAATAAAAACTTAGAACTACAGAATGGAATGGACATATTTAGATCATTAACTGCAATTAAAATGCAAAAAGTTAACTACAAAATTGTCTCAAAAGGTTCTGGGTTTTGGTTTTGTATGTACATAGAGAAATCCCTCTATACAAATAGGGAAATGAAAAAGTTCCTTTAAAAAAAGAAACATGATAGTATATGGTATTTACAGCTTAAATGCCACCTTTTTTTTTAATTGGGAATAAACTGTCACATGAACATGCAGGAAGTACATCCACAACTGTGGTATAGTCTAGATCTGTACAAAGCATAAATCAACTCCACTTAAAATCACTCTTGTATTTCACTCTTCTTGCTATCTTTGAGCTTCACAACAATTGCCTAGGTCATGGCCCTTTAGCTCAGGTAACTTCAAGTGAAAATATCAACATTTCTTTCTAATACAAATTTTCTGATTGCATTCTACCCACAAGAAACTTTATGGGGAGATTCTGCGCTGCCCTGTGTATGATCTATTGTTTATGACATGCTCTACAAAAAAACCAATATTGGTGGGACACAATTTTGCCAGTGGACTGACAGATGCTTTTTGCTTGTTTCATTTTTAAGGACTTTAAAATTCCCTTCTTCCTCTCCTCCATATTTGCTCAGTCAAATTCAAATGGTTATAATCCTGATTGTATTTGTAAAGTTTACAGTACAACTCCTAGAGATATCAATACAGATATTGAATATCATTGCCTTTTTCTAACTGTAAAATAAATATCTGTAGTGCTTTCTGTAAGCATTTCTGAAGAACTATGTGCTATCCTATATGCTACCACAGTCAAAAGTTCTCACATAAACATGTGATTATCTTCTACCCCCAAAATATTAGGGACCTTCAAAATCACATTATCTGTACAATTCAGTACATTTCAAACAATTAAAACCTCCAGCTACGTAATTTTTCAAAGACTTTAGATTTTTAGCTCCAATGGTCTCATCACTGTATCTTAAATAATGGATAATCCAGAAACGGTTGTTACAGTAGTAAATTAAATACCTGATGTTAAATACCTGAATTAAACTTAAAAAGCCAGACCTCAAATCAAAAGGAATAAAACTTTTTTAATCAAATATTATTTAGTTTATTGAAAATATATGTTCAGCATTTATTTTGCCTTATAGTTTGGGTTGGTTTTTTATTCATCTTCCAGAAGCAGCACAAAAGGATATACTATCCATTTGTTTAACAACTGAGAAGTCTTAACAGCATTCACGCAGCAGCTTCCAAAAGTATTCAGTAACTACAAGGTGAACAAAGAGAAGTGAAACAATTTGTGTTCCTGAAAGAAAATGCTTCTTTAGGTCATTACTTTAGAGTATAATTGATTTTACACCTGCTACACTGGGAAAATACCTTGAGTAATAACATGTCTTTGAGGTCTTTGAGATACCTTCGTACTTTGAGATAAATTTAAACTTAATGCACAAACTGATTTGAAGTACAACTATATGCACAGCTGTGGGAAACAGCATGCTGTCAGAAAGATTGTTCTTTCTCACAAAGTATCAAATGGTATATGCTCTATGACATCTCCATTTTCAGCAAAGGCTTTGCAGATAAGTACACAGAGACAGACGAAGAATTCACTGCTGTAACATATGTTTCCTCACCTTCATTACAAATAGGAATACTACTGTATCAGAATAAAAAAACTACTTACTGTCCCTCACCCACAGGCTAAAGATGGCAAACTTGAGAATTAAGCCAGAACAGATTTACACAATAATTACACGACAGGGAGTGGAAATCTATTTAACATACAGTCTCAACCAGGATTTTTTTTTTCCTGTTTAAGTAGGCAATGGCTTAAAGGAACATTCATTACACATTACTGTAGCTACTACTTACTATTAACTGAATTAACAGTTCAAAGCCAGCTTAATGATTATTTATTTCATAGAAAATGTTACTTATCCATATCAGCAACAGCAGGTGATTTTCTTTCTCTCAGCTCTGGAGGGTAACCTTGAGGGGCATCTCCACACAAGGCAGGAATTTCCAGACACTCTCCAAAGAAAAGTATGAAGCCCTCAAAAACGTGACTGGGCTTTTCTAGAATCAAGTCAGTGATTGTGACTGTCAGTAACCTCAGCAGAGCTAGTAGAAGCATCTCCCCAACTATTCTTGGAGATAGCTGAGTCAGGCTGGTCTGTAAAGGCCTTCACCACTAAAGGCAGCATGACCTTCCTGAGCTTGTATCTTTTCACTAGACACCGTGCCCTGCTACACTTGCTCACGTGGACCTGTACGTGTGATGTTCAACAGCTAGGTACAAAACCATGTAGCTTGATGTGCTCATGATATATTCCTTATTTAATGCAGGAAAGGCATTATTAGAATAAGCTTAGTGTATGTAATATGTCAATTAAATTAGAAAATAACAATTAAATCAGTTCTAAAAGTTTGGATTTAGTTCTAAAAGTCTAAGAGTTTAGACACCATTACAGCTACCACTTAAATGACATTGTATACAACAGAATTCAAATAGAAATGGTAAGCAAAATATCAATGTGCAATGTATTGAAAAGGGAATGCTATTTCCTTTAAAGCAATAAAAACAGTGGGCTTCAAAAATAGAAACCTATTATACACAATGTGAGGACTACTCTATTTGGTCCATGTTGAAGGTTCAAAACTGATTAATTATTGGCTTCTTTGAACAGTCATCAGCAAACTTCAAGTTACATCACCAGTCACGGCACAAAGATTAATCTCATAAACTCAGAATTATCCACAAAAGAAAAGACAGTAATTATTTGAAAGTTATTTTTTTTCTTGCAATATAGCTGGGGGTTTGAGTCAAAACATTGTTCTTCTTTGATCTGACGAATATGGCAGGCCAATCAGACCAGTAATAAATGTTCCTTACATGTGATCACAAAATTGTGGGGTTTCAGATGCTGCTGAGCACACTGAAGGTTAACACTAAGGCAGAGATTTTAGATTTTACAAGAGCAAGCTTCAGCTTGCTCAGGGCTCAGTTGGAAGGAACTCCATTGGAAGTTTCCATGGAAGAGAAAGGAGCTAGCAAGTGATGGAAGTTTTTCAAGAATGCTCTTCCGGAAGAACAAAAACAGTTCATCCCCTTTAAAGGTAAGGAAAGTAAGTGAAGAAAGGGATCTCTTTGGTTTAACTTCTGGCTCTGCTTAAAATCAAAAGACAAACTTACCAGTGATGGAAAACCAGACAAATGCCTGCTGAGTACTACAATGGCATTGCCAGGGTGTGCAGAAATTCAGCTAGAAAAGCAAAAGCTCAACTTGAATTGAAATTTGTCAGAGATGACAAAAACTAGAAGAATAGGTTCTCTAAGCACATAAGCAACAAGCAGAAACAGAAGGAAAATATCAATCTGCTGTTAAACAGGAACATTGAATTAGTCACCAACAATGCCACAAAGGCAGAGGTTCAATACTTTTCACCTCTGTCTTTACCAACACTGTTGAGTCCCAGGCCCTGAGAAGAAAAGTCCAGGTCGATGCAAACACAGACCCCTAACCACTGAAAGAAGATTTAGCATGTGAATTATTAGAGGAGCTTGACTCTCACAAAGCTGGTAAGCCCCAACAATAGTCTCTTGAGGGTGTTAAGAGAGCTGACTGACATCATTGTGAGGCGACTCTCCTTAAGATACAAGTCATGAAGATCAAGGGAACATCTCAGAAAATTCAAAGGCGGCTAATGTCACCCCATCTAAAAGAAGAGCTTAAAAGAGGATCTAGGAAAGTATAGGCCCCATCAGTCTTAACTCATTCCCAGGGAAAGTTATAGAACAAATCCTTCTGGAGGCTACCACAAGTCAAATGAAGCATGTGATTGCAAAAAGCCAGCACCTATTAAGCAAGGGCAAATCATCCTTAACAAACCTGATTACCTTCTGTGACAAAGTAACCTCCTTGGTTGATGTGGGTCAAGTGGTAGACATTGTCTACCTGTATGTCTCCAAGGCTTTCCATACAATTTCTCAGTCTCCTCCTAGAGAAACGGCTATGTTACTGTCTACAAAAGTGGTCTGTGTAGTGGGTTAGATAAGCTGCATCCAGAGCACGGTGGTAAATGGATCCTTTTCAAACTATAAACCCGTCACAAGTAGGGTCTCACAGAGACTGATATTGGGCCCAATGCTGCTTAATATCTTAAGTGATTTGGACAACGAGATCAAGTGTACCACGATGCAGTTTGTCAATGACACCAAACTGAGCAAGGAAATGCTCCCTTCTTCAGAAGGGAGAGCCACTCTGTAGGAAGACCTGGGATAGGCTGGAAGAGTTGGCTAACAAGAACATTATGAAATTCAACAAGGACAAATGTAAAGGTCTTACACTTGGGAAAACAGGAGGGAATCCAGGAGTGTAGCACAGGCTGCAATTTACCTGGCTGGGGAGCAGCTCTGTGGAAAGTGACTCCAGAGACCTGGTAAACACAAAGGTCAATGAGTGAATAGTGTGCTGCTGTGGCAAATAAATACAACAAGATGCTGGGTTGCATCAAAAGCATCAGTGCTTGTCAGACTACACCCATAATACTGTATTCAGGTTTGGTGCCCATGACACTAAAAACATGTGGACAGGCTGTAGAGAGTCCACAAAGGGGCCCTAAAGATGACCAAAGAACTGGGAATGAGGAAAGGCTGATGGAACTGTCTGTTCAACCTTGAGAAAAGCAGGCTTAAGGAAAACCTTATGATCATGTTCCAGTATTTAGAGCGGCTACAAAGAAAATCAAGAGGTTTTTTACAAGGAGTCACATGTAAAAGATGAGGGATAATGGGTACAAGTTACTCCTAGGGAGATCCTGATTAGACCCAAGAAGATAATTTTTCACATTCAGAACAGTCAACTGTCTCCTCAGGGAAGCAGTAGCTTCCCCAACATTAAACACTTAAGATTCAGCTGGACAGGGTACTGGGACATCTCATCTAGACTGTTCTTTGTCCAAGAATGATTGGATCAGATCATCCTTAAGGTCCCTTCCAATATAGTATTCTATGACCAGACTGAAAATCTGGAAGTATGTGAAACGTTTCAATCTTTAACAACATCAGTTTCTAACAAATCAGCAGAAGCTTCTTCATGTACTATATTCCGTATTCCTCCCTCCTTCAAAGACTCTGTTGATGTATTATTTGTTCTTAACTAGAAATTAATCATTAACAGTGCAGAATGTTCCTCGTGATACAAATGCAGAGACAGGCAGAGCTATTTAAAAATAGCAGTAAAGGATTTTGTGGGGACATCTGCATAATACTGTATTGTCCAAAGGGAACCTGAGTACCATCAGTGACACACAAGATATCTTTGTAGCCTGTAACAAAGGGGAAAAAATAAAAACAAACAAAAAATGTTATCTGAAGAAATTTTTGTTTTCCTGGAAAAAGTTATTTCAATTGTTAGTATGTGTAAGGTATAGAACCTATCTCAAAAGCATCATTCATATATGCACACATATATATATGCATACATTGCACTGGAGAGAACATCTTATGTTTAACAATGCTGTTCCTAAGTATGTACAATGAAACTTTGATGTTTCGCAGACATAAGGTCACTTTCTTTTGCTACTGGAGTCAAAATGCATTAAAAGTTCATGCTGTGATCATAAACAAACTATTTGATCCCATATATTCCTCACAATAAATAGTTAAAAACTATTTTTTATCAAATGCATTACTCTGCCTCTGTTAAGCCAGCTAGGTATTACATTAACTGCCAGGCAATAATGCCACATAAAGCTGAGACAACCAACGTTTTAAAAGTGATTACAATGATCTATGCAAAAAAATAACTCTTTGGGGAAAGGTAATTGAACATCTGCAAAGATACCTTCTTGCCGAAGAAGGAAAGTTAACAATGGCAACAATTCTATTGACACAGTCATTCAAATGAAGAGTGAAGTTCATCAATAAAGGTCTTGGATTTGCATTTCATGAGTTAGTAATAGTCTGTTATTAAAGTTGGCAAGTCATTGATCAATGGCAGCATAATAGCTTTGTGCAATACCTAAGAGTCAAGATGTTCAAGGAAATTTGAGAACTGTGAAGAAGTTTCAGTGTGAGGTAACATCATGAGAATCTCTATTACTAACTACAGTGATTCATGAAATCAGTTATTTTGCATCCAGACAAGCATTTCCAGGCTGTTAAACAGAAACGTTGACTAAAGACATTATACTAAATAACCAAATTAATTAGAAATAGAAAAACAGAACAAGAATGAAGATATGGTAACTATTTTTTAATCCCCTCACCTAAAAATATATGTAACAAGGCACAATAGGATAAATAGCTTCAATTTTATTTTTCAATTTGACTTAAATACCTGAAACCAGATCTTAGGATTTAAGAGAGTGGGAAGAAGTTTAAATTGACTTTTAAAGACATAATAATTTCATTGTCTAAAGTGCAATGTAATGATTCATAAGCCAGAAAGTATCAGCAAAAAGTAAAAGCCACACGGCAAAATATCCAAACCATAAATAAGTTTAATACATTCAAAATAATGAGAGTATGTAGATTTGGCCACATTTTTAAAGCAATTCAAAGCCAAAAATTTAACAATGAAAACATTTATAAACCTATATTTTACCTTGTTCCCTGCAAAGCCTGTAATTTCATACATTTCTCAAACAAGACTTAAACACTTTCAAAGAAAACAATATGACCATCCTTAGCACTTAAAAAACAGCTTATGTGGAGTAAAGTCAAGGCAGACAGGTTAATTCACTATAGTGTTTTGAAGCACTAAGTAATATGACTGTACTGTAAGTTATATTTTAACCATAGCCTCTTAGCTGTGCGGTAGGTGTCAATGATTTCAACAGTTCTGGAAGTTTTTTTGACATCTTAACAGCAAAACCTTAGAGCAATTTACTCTTCAGGCCTGCATTAAAAGCTGACTGCTGAAAAACATTCAGTTGAGGAAAGATATAAAAGATTATTTATTCCTCACACAGAACTTTGTGCCCTTTAAATTTTGTTTCATAAATAATTAGTAATTAGACTTAAAATTTCTACTCACACCAAAACAGTCACATTTAAGAAATTTCACATGCACAACACCACTGTCCCTTTTAAACTAGAAAAGTACAATCTCTACTGAAAGCTAAGTATTTAAAAGTTCCAAGTATCTTAATCTTTCCAAAGATATAAAGTGTTCAGAAACAAGGTAGTAAATATATTAGTGCTGCCCCACTTCCAAATTTTGTAGTAACTTTTTCAGTAGAAATCCAATACAGAATATTTGTACATCTTTCCAATTCCCTCATAATTGTGTTCTCAAAGTCATTTTTGTGTTTTTCAAAGGATGCATGTAGGGTTACAAGACCTACCAGTGCTTAAATAATTATAGGGAACATATTTGCAACAAGGAGCCTTTCTGAGGTTTTCAGAAAGGCTGGTAACCATCACTATGTTTCAGAGACAATCATTTCAAGGAAAGCACCAATTTAAGATCAGTTTGTGCACACACAACAGATTGTACTTAGTAACCCTCATACTACAGTCCCCATAAACTGCCGATTCCTAAAACCATGAAGAAATTACATACTGAGCTTCAGAAAACTGTCATGAGCCGTTCTACACACAGTGCTAATTACAACAGTGTTGCTGAAGCTGGGGTTTTTAAACCTCATCAAAATTTATCTGCATTTTGAAACAGAACTAACAGTCATTTTGAATAAGAATATTCTGAATGAGAACATTCAGCATTCAAAGAGATTTTGCCAATACAAAAGTCAGTTGTCTCGCTATTTTACCTGAATTCAAGTAGAGCACGTGTTCACAGCACTCTCCTGTAATTACAACTTCAAAGCTTACCCAGCCAACAGTTAAGAATCCCACTCCGAGTTTGGCAATCACTGCGGTTTCAGGAGCATCCCTTTATCACACCACTTAAGAACCAGAAACCCAGCAAGGAGCTTTAACCTGACTGGCAGCTATTCAAGGCGCTTTCTCCCTGCGTAAGGCGCAGTACGGGAGCTCAGGCACTAGAGGGCAGGCGGCTCATGGGACTGAACCTCCAGCTCAGCAAGGCCCGTTCCACTCCCCACCGCTCCCTGGCTCTTGCGCTACCGCGGAGGGTCATCAGCTGACAAATCCACTGTCGCGAATCTTCTCCTCATGTTTAAGATTTCTTTAAGCCAGTTGATGCTTTTGGGTTCTGGGTTTTTGTGTATTTGTTTGTTTGTTTTTTCTCTCCTTCTGCGCAAGTCAAAGCGTTGCAAGGATTCTTGAAAATGAGATAATTAACGTCAGTACTGTTTGTCCGACACCAAAGACAAGAGCTTCTAAGGGAGCCATGTTCTTTCCTGCCACTCTGTAAATTCCAGCTACAGCAGCACCTAAGAATCACAAGAAAAACCGTGATCAAATTGCAGTAAAAGCCAAGGCTGAAATAGATGACAAACTACTTGCTGTTTCTATGCACCAGCTATTTATAGATCATTACCAAACACTGCATTACTTCATGACATTCCAGAACTACCAGCTTTGCTTGTAGTTTTCTAGTGACATATTTCCTCTTTGAATTGTTTTCCCAACGGAACCAGATAAATTTTTCCAACATCAGTTTAAGAAAACTGAATCCTGTTGTACCCCTGTAGTCATCTTCAAATGTTTTCTTTTACATTTCCATGTTCTTGTTACTTTTTCAAACTAGCAGAAAGTCCTCTAAAAATTGACCAAGTCTGAAGTCCGGTTTAACAGAACTTTTGTGTGACAATAAGAGAAAAGTAGAACCACTAGTATCTACAAAATAACAGTAAATACACATCTATCAGCTTAATTTAATATTTCAGTTGAATTACCTGGTCATATTGTATCAGTTTAGTTTTTACTTAAACTACTAAATTGTTAACAATTGTTTAGCAAGTCAAGCAAAGCATGAAAAAGATCCCAGTATTGCATTGCTACCCATGAACATGTACAAAAGGAAACTTCTAACCTACATGATTAGGTTTTGAGTTGTAACACATTAATAGCTAAGGGACTGTTTTTCTTGCACAGTTGTGCTCAAACTCCTATTTAAAACATAACATCAAATTGCCAGGAAAAAAACAGAAACAAAATACTGCACTCTTGACAAAGTCAGGTGCTACTAACTACCTTCTACTGTCTTTCAACTACTGAATTTATCACACGTATTTGAAGACCAAAAGCCAGAAAGTAAAAGTATAGCTGTGATGTCTTCAGGCAAATGCCTAAGAAAAAGGTAAGTCTTTGTATCAATCAACCAAAAAATAATATGTTAATGATGAGTAACGTTTTCTGCTCAAAAAACTTCTGAGCCTTCTAAGGATACCAAAATGTTAATTCAAAAGCGAAATACAGGCTTGTATACAGCTGTGTTCATAGGTAAAAAGTTTACTCAATCCAAACCCCAAAAGCTCACGTAGAAAAAAGCCTTTATGTAATAATTCTGAACTAGTATTTTCTGTATACAATGTTCACTTTCCTTGCCTAAAGAATCAAAGAATCATTTTGGTTGGAAGAAACCTCTAAGATCATCAGGTCCAACCACTAACTTAAGATTGCCAAGACCACACTAAATGAAGATACATAAAGTTCATTATCCTTTATTTCAGAATGAATGAATCTTTCCTGAAGGCTAAAACCCAGATTTACAGACCTTCAGTATGTATGGTCTCACATAGTACCTAAACATAATAAAATGCTTCCAGAGATCACAAAAGATTTTTTAGGCTCAAAGAAAACAACATTTTTTAAAATAATAGGCAACAGTTGAAAATTTTTTTAATTTTCTTGATTTTGTAGACTCACTAACAAAAATAGTCTGGTGAAGCAATTGAAAACCCAAATGGAAATACAGATTATATTCTCGGAAATTTACTTAATGTATCTAAATCCTCTGACACCTTAAAAAAGTAAAAACTTGTTTTTACAAAGACTTTAGGAAGAGTAAAATTCACTAATAATTGTGGCCATAACAGTATTTACAAACACTATTAAATAGACTGTTAGGTGAGTAACTTTGTTGCTTTATTATTGGGGTTTTTTTTTAAAAAAAAAAAAAAACAACAAAACAGTTACTGCAAAGTATGGTTTGTCAGAAACGTCTCTCCCGAAGGCTAGCCTTATGGTATTTCAATCAGCTCCCTTGCATAAGCTTTTCCCTTTGTTCCTTGGCTATTTGCTGTCAAAAACTGAAAAGAGATACTTTAAACTGAGCCAAATACCGGCACTAAAATTTTGGCTATTCAACTCCCAAAGTTAATTCAAATCGGCCAAATTGGGATACCAGGATTTGATACCATTAGTTAATCATTATCAGAAATCTCCAGCTTCTTGAGAAAACAGAGATATTATGAAAAATATCAGTAATAAACCCATAGCAATTTTTTAGTTTCATAATTATGGATTCATAGTCGTCAAATAACAGTTGTGCAACACAACCTGTAATGCATAACCTAGCACGAGTGGTAGAGCACCAAAGTGTAATACAATAGGTTGCCAGTGAGGAGAGTGACAATATGTCACCAAAAAGGAGTATGCCTGGAGAGAGGAAGAACAGACCCTTCTAGATGAAATACAGCTAAAATCCTCACCTCGAATTGCCTGACACTTATTTGTTCTTTGTTAGTTTGAAGGGTTTTTTTTGGGCAGCATCCACTGTTAGTTAGTAAAAATTTTTAATAACCTTTAAGTTCCACAATTTTTCAAAACTTAAAAGCTGAGAGGTTTCCTGCTTTTTCCATATGCTGGTAAAAAGATCCTAAAAGGCCAGAAAGTTCAAAAGATCTACCTCAGCAAAAATTAAACTTTAGTTATTTAGCAATCTACACTGCATTGCTTCACCTACACACATGATGCAGAGAATTGGAAATACAAAACAGAAGTGAAGTCAGTTTGCTGTTTCAGTTTCTTAAGCAGTGGACCAGGCATATTCAAACAACCAAATACTTCAACTTGCATCATGTTTGCAGCACGATAGCTATTAAAAATCCTCTCTTTATCACCACAAATTGTCTTGAGAATTTCCCCCCAGAGTTTTGCTCAGTATGAAACAAGCCAGTGCTGTCCAGAAACAAAAATACCTGAAAGTAAAAGTGTTTAGGTAACCAAGTTGCAATTCTTTGTGTAAAAACTTTCGAAACATCGTAATAAGTCTACAGTTTAAACCTAGAGAAATTCTCAAGTGAACTTACACATTAACAGTACTGTTTGCTTGTCACACGTCTTGACCTGAAAAACCAGATGCCAAAAATACAACTGTGTTGCTCCTCTTTATGCACAGATAAAAAGCACAAAGTCCCTTTGTTTGAAAAACACTGAACCTAAACCCTCTTACCACAAAATACTGTGAAAGTCTCTACTTGGATATTCCAGCATCACATTTCCCACCTTTAGTCGTCTAAAGTGCTTATGTGCAATCGACCTCTTAACAAGGCCACTGCTGTTTTAAGCACAGTAGAAAAATCATCATTCCATGTGATGAAAGACATTGGTTCCACTCAGCTATAAAAAAATAAAATAATGCTATCCTGGACTATACTGGGTTAAATAGGTGGAAACTCTAGGCTGAGAAATATACGGTAATTAAAACAACCTTTTGAGGATAGTCTTAATAAAACTTTTCATGAAATCCACATTTTTATTTAACTTTGAAAGTCAGTAGGCAAGAAGGCCTTTCAGAAGCAATAAGGAAGAACCTGTCACAAATCATTCATGAATGCATGAATTGATACTGCTAGTCTGATAACCTGGGCAGGACAAAGAAAACTGGGAATGAAAGGCTTGCCTATGAACTATACAGTGGTTGCTAGATTTATAGATTCTTACCCTCTAAGGCCTTTCAAGTTAAACCATTTTGTCAAGAATATCAAAGACCTTTGGGCAAAAACTATTGCTCAGGTTAGCACAGGCCTGACTCAGTCCGTCGATTTTAATGCTGAGAACTCCTGACTCCTTTCAGACAAGGTACGAGCTTCTTTCCTGAAAAATAACAATCACTATTTCTATTTTTTCCCCAAAAGAGAAAACTCACCATGCTATTTGCCTGCGAAAGCTACTGTAGTGTATTTATAAGTTAGACAAATGTAGCTTGATTCAATTATATGACCATTGAATCATCATAGAATCCCAGAATCATTTAGAATCATAGGATAGAAAAGAACTTTAAGATCATTGAGTCTAACCATTAACCCAGCACTAACACACACGCCACTAAATCATGTCCCTAAAGCACCCCATCTACACATCATTTGAATATCTCCCGGGATGGTGAATTCACTACTTCCCTGGGAAGCCTTTTCCAATGCCTGACAACCCTTTCAGTGAGGTAATCTTTCCCGATATCCAATCTAAACCTCCCTTGGCACAACTTGATGCTGCTTCCTTTTGTTTTGTCACTTGTTACTTGGAAGAAGAGACCAACCTCGATCTCACTACAATCTCCTTTCAGGTAGTTGTATAAGGTCTCCCCCTTCAGCCTCCTCTTCTCCAGACTAAACATCCTCAGTTCACTAAGTTGATCCTTATCAGACATTGTGCTCCAGACCCTTCACCAGCTTTGGTGCCCATCTCTGGACACACTCCAGCACCTCAATGTCCCTCTTGTAGTGAGGGGCCCAGAACTGAACACAGTATTCAAGGTGTACCAGTGCCGAGTACAGGAGGACAATCACTGCCTTGGCCCTGCTGGCCACACTATTTCTGATACAAGCCAGGATGCCATTGGCCTTCTTGGCCACCTGGGCACACTGCTGACTCCTATTCATCCAGCTATCAAACACCACCCCCAGGTCCTTTTCTGACAGGCATCTTCCCAGCCATCCTGCCCCAAGCCTGTAGCATCACGTGGGGTTGTTGTGACCCAAGTGCAGGATCTGGCACTTGGCCTTATTGAGCCTCATACATTTGGCCTTGGCCCACTGATTCAGCCTGTCCAGATCCCTTTTTTTAAAAAAAAAAATGTCCAATTGCTTTCTTCCCTCTTTCTATCTCAAATAAAGTAGAAAGTAACATTATGGCCAAGCCAAGACTGGAAATGTCTTTCAAAACTATGAGACGTAACTTTTCCAAACAAATTGGGTTTTTTAGCTATAAATCACTATCTATCTTCCATCTTTATTTCTTCTTTTAAAAGAGCAACATTCTATTCAATTTTAAAATGTCTAGCAGGAAAACAGCCTTGCAACTAATGGAATAAGGATCTTGTTTCCGAAAGAAACACTTGGCTTAAGAGATGATCTTGATCAGAAACTTGCAACAAAAAAAATCTGCAACCAGTATGGAAGGACAGGACTGCTCTTCCTGATCCCAAAAATATATTAACTTCTGCCTTTTTTAATAGCTTGGTAGTCAATGTTTCCAAAATGAAAGAGCAGGATGATTTCTGCACTCCTCTGACAGTTTATAATAGTTTTATCTTTACACAATAGAAGAGCAAATCAGCTGTCATTATCAGTAGGATAGCTATATAACTAAGGCAAAGTCCTTCATAAACAGTTAACAAATTATATGATAAACATTTTTTTTTCTTTTTAGAAGTTAGATGTAAAACAAGAAAGGAAAAAAAAAACCAAAAGACAGACTTACTGGTTATCATTGCTCCAGTTATAGAACCCAGAAATCCAATGCTGACCACAATGACAGAGATCAGCCTCCCCTGCCTATGCCTCTGCAGCATCACAAACATTAATACTCCCACAGCACCATGGACAAAGAGAGAGGAGAAGAGAGCCCAGAGGAAAACCCAGTACCACATCTCTGAAAGAAAGCAGTCAAATAAAGGGTTAATAATTATGAGACATAAGTAAGAAACTTTAAAACATTGCACACAACAGTAAAAGAAAAGCAATACTAATTATCATATTAAAAGGAATCAACTTGACATCAGCATATGCTCCAGACTCTTTCCCCCTTCTAGCAGTCTATCATAAAGCGATAAATAGCTCTGTTATTTATACAAAAAAAAAATATGCAGACTTCTGGCATAACTCTTAATTCAGTTGTAATATTACAGTAAGTCCATCACTCTTTTCCTTGTTTCTTTAAACAACCCTAATTGCAATTTCTTTTTAGGTATTGTAACTATTGCCGCAGATGAAATTTGCTCTGAAATAAGACTGAGCTAGGAAAAACCCAATAACTGTTTGGGGAATTTTTTTGAGATTGTTTGGTGATGATGGGTTGGTTTGGTTTTTTTTATTTTACGAGACAGCATCAGGTAACATCAAATGGGAAAACTGATATTAAAGACTTCAGTTTATGTACCCAGAAGCTGTAACAGTGTTTCACCAAATCAGCTTCAAAGGCACAAATAACAACACTGCAATTTTAACAAGAAATTTTAACACATCCAACTCCTTGCTTCTAATTGCTTAGTACTGAACTTCAGAGACAAGAAGTTACTAGCTTTTAAATTACTAAGCAAGGACAAAAGATCATAAGAACATGTGGAGTAAAAACATTTCTCTGAGAAAGGGCAGACATGACCATTATCTTCAAAGAAAAGAGCAGGAACCATCAATGAAGCTACCTAAATATAAAGAACTTCTCTCATGTCGTGGTAATTTTCTAAATGCACTTACTAGATCTTTGTCGTGGTTTGGCCCAGCTAGCATAGCAGCACCACGACAGTCTCTCGCTCGGTGCCCCCATTCACCCCCACCCTCGTTAGGATGGCGGAGGCCCCAGCGAAATGGGAGTAAAAAGATAAGCAAGGTTGTTGTGGATTAAGACAAGGACAGGGAGGGCTCACTGCCAATTATGGTTCCGGGCAAAACAGACTCCAGTACTCAACTTAGAGAGGAAAGGAGGAAAGTTTATTCTACAAGAAACAGAACGGAATAAAAGCAAAAGGGAGTAGGATGATGAGAAAATTACAACCAGCACTTTAAGATCTCCCTCCCCCATCCCTCCTTTCTTCCCGGGCCCAGCTCACTGCTCCCGATATCTCTACCTCCTCCCCCCTCAGCGGCTCAGGGGGGCAGGGAATGGGGAATGTGGTCAGTCTCTCACAGATGGGCTCTGCCGCTTCTGTCTTCTCAGAAGAGGATGACTCCTGGCATTCTTCCCCTGCTCCAACACGGGGTTCCTCCCCCGGCACAAAGTCCTTAGCAAACTTCTCTGGCATGGGTTGCTCCCAGCAGCTGCGGCTTCTGCCGATATGGGTTCCCTCTCTCGGGACAGAGTCCTTGGTAAATATCTCTGGCATGCATTCTTCATCACAATTGCAGTTTCTTCTACCGATACGGGGTCCCTCTCTCGGGACACAGTCCTTGGTGAATATCTCAGCTTCTCCAATTCTCTCCACAGAATGCAGGGGAGTCTCTGCTCTGGTACACCTCCTCCTCTCTTTCATCACTGGCCTTGGAGTCCGCATGGCTGTTTCTCTCATTGTTCCTACTCCTTGCACCACCACCAGCCAGAAGAAGAAGAAGGGACAGAAGAAGGAAGAAGCAGGAAAAAGATGGAGGAAAAGCCACCTCCTTTTCCGGCTTCTTCTTAAAAAGTGATCGTGGAGGCGTCTAATTGGCTCAGCCCCAGCAGTGGGTCTGGCTCAGAGCTGGGGAGAGTTGCAAACAACTTCTTACAGGCACCATCTTTACAGCCCCTTCCCCCTTACCAGAAAAGGCTGTCATGTCAAACCATGACAATCTTGAATAGGTGAGGAAAACCAGCAGTATATTTCCTGTTTATGGGGCGAGCTTGTATCATTACTGCAGCTTGACACACATCAGTCATTTGATAAGAAATAAAACTCAATTAGCTAACTTGAAAAACACTTAGCAGGTCAAACAGAACATATTGTGAAAGGATGTCGAGAAAAAAAATGGCTGCTACACAATAACCACAGTCCTTTCAGTCCAATATCCATAGCACAAATGCAGAGTTTAAGCTGTTTTAGAGGTGGTTTGACAGTAGACTCAACTCCTCTCCTTCCACCCAGGCAAAAAAAAACCCAAAACCGTGTTGTAAAGATTTACAATTCCTTGAAATGATGGTAACTGAAAGTCTCTCAAGCGAGCAGAGAGAAAGGTGGGTATTAGATCTACATTCAGTTAATATTCCAGCAGCAGTTAGTTCAAGATGTAACTTTTCTGAGTACTGGTATGTATACATACATACATAGAGAGTGGCTTCAAGCAGCTATCCTTAGATCCTGTGTCCCTTCACCCTTCAAGTTGGGTCTCAGAAACTTTGTGGTCATTATCCTTTCGCAACACTGTTCCACTAAATGTCACTCATCAGAAGCTATTGCGACAGAGCAGTAGCAAGAGTGCCAGATGGTCACACTACAAATATCTGACAAAACCCCTTGCTAATATTAAGATTGACTGATTGCTGATCTAATCTGCCATGGTCATGGATAGTTTGGGAGGGAAATCTCTCCTGCAGTTCTAACAGGCTTTGTTATTAGCACAGATTGAATGTTATCACTGTTTCTGTTTTTTCCCTAGTAGAAGCAAGTAAGCAAGCAGATTAGCCAAAGCACCTGTCAATATAAAACCCAGCAGCCCTGCTAGACCTAGAGTTTGACCCTAGGGAAATAAACCTTTAGTAGATAGTGAAAAAAAACCCCAAAAGTCTACCTTCCTGCAAATGTAAATCACATACAACTCTGGGTAGCAAAACCCTATATAGAAGGTACATCAGAAGAGCTACCACAGAAGACCACAGACAGGTGGCACAAAACCAGACTCTTAACAGCTCAAAACAATATTCCACCAAAATTATAACAACTAAGCTCCTGTCCCACAGGAGATCATTTCCTTGAGCACCAAGTACACTGTCAGCACATACTTAATAAGCTTTAGAGGCATGGACTGTGCAGACTATAGCTCAGCACCAGACTGAACAGGTTCTCAAGCGTAAACTGCTTTGCCACCACTAGCAGTGAAAAAACACAAGGTCTATGTTCCACATTACCATAGCGTGTTGGGTTTGTGTGGAGATGCTTTTTGCTTGGTAACAGAGAAGGAGGCTGCAGTGCTGGTCCCAGTGGCAATTCTCAAAACATCCCCCGGCTCTGAGTCAGACCCACCTCCAGCCCAGCTGGGCCAATCTGGAGCCTTTGCCATCGCTATTTAAGAATGGGAGATCTGCAGTGGCAGAGGAGATGAAAGGAATGGAGGTGACCACATGGATGCCACAGTCAGTGAAGGAGGAGGGCAGGAGATATGCCAGATTGGAGACCCCCTTGCAGCCTAAGGTGAGATATCAGGCTGAAGGAAATGCTTGGTTCTTATGTAAGGTTACATGACAACTGCAGGCTTCAAAGATTGTCAAACACTCTATAACTATGTCTGTGGTGTATTGATTAGTAGTCTCATCAGTTCTTCCACAGCCTGAAAACTTCTGGAAGGTGTGCCTTGGTGCATACTGAAATCAGGCAGGTATCAACAGATTTCACAAAACTGCAGAGTGAGAAAAACTTGTCCCCACTTAACATGAAGCCCATGAACAGAAGACCCAGTTATTTCATGTGAGGGTCCAGTGATTATGGCAGCCTATTCAATAACCATTTATTCTGAAATGAATGGACAAAACATAGATAGGCAATGGGGAAAAGAAGCAAAGTTCTTGATATTGTCTCACTGCATATGTATCTGAGGGACAGTCCCAGGACACTGAAAGCTGCACTTTCAGTCATTCTCTTCTAAAATGCCACTGCAGATGAAAAGCTTGAAAGTGGACCAAGAAAGTCTGTTGGGATATGACTCTGTTGGACACCATTTCCTCTAATTTCCACAGGGTTTCCTACTGGGCACTGCATTACCTTTTAGGAAATCAGGGTTTGTGGTCATTGACAACCCTCACCAGATAGGAAAGGCAACTGATTTCCATTCTTAGGAAGACTTATTAGGATGACTGTATTTTTTGAAGAAGAGGAAAGGTCACGGAAAGGTAATTGACTCCTCTGTAACTACGAAATCAGAAGTATTTACAAACCTTCACAACAAAATAGCTGCATAGTGAGCAACTATCTTAAGTTTTAAGGCCCAAGGAATGTTAGCATCACCCCTCGCTTTATATTTAGGGCAGGTGACATGAAAAAAAAATCAGACGCAAATGTCCTGTATATAAAAGATAAAGGAATATAAATTTGCTCTCTGGTACATACTTTCTTCTCCTACTCCTTAAAAGCAATAAACATATTGAATGCATTAAAAAAGAAAGCAGAACATCCAGAAATAATACTTGCTCTGCATAAATGCAGCTGTAGCATTTAAAGAAACCAGTTATAAATCACGGTTTCACAAAGGCTTGGGTTTCCAAGTCAACAGCACTGTAAAGTGAGTGACACAAGAACTACAGGTGTCATGTTACATGTACCTACAGTAGCCCAGTACCAAACCGACTGTAGATGCTAAAACCTTCACTTGAAGCTTCATAGAAGCATTGGGAAGGGATAGAGTGGAGGAAGGGGATACCCTCATGTCTAGCTGACGATGAGAAAGACCAAAACTCAGTTTATTTGGGAAGCAGATAGAGGAAGTGGCAGGTGGGAACAGAAGGGTGGGGGACGTAGGCCTGTGATACTCTTAATTGCAGGACAAGGCACAGAGCAAACAGTGGAGTCTCACTCACAATCCTGCTAAACTTTGTCACCTGCTACAGTAAGAACTAGATTTTCAAAAGCAAGTAGAAGAGCCTCCCTGAATAGGAAACAAAGTACAACTCTGCCACTTCATCCTGTGGTTGGAACTATTCTGATTCCTCTCGGTATCAAGGTATCTCCAATTTCCTAGAGATTAACTGTAGGGTTTCTTTTGAACAGTTACGAGCAACGAATAGACAGTAATTTGTATTGCTGTATTCTAATACAACATTTTCTAAAAAGGAATAATCACACTACTCAGATATTCTGGGATGACAGCTTACTTGTCACACGACAGAAGCATTTCGAAATTTGATATTAAGGAAATTCAAAGGCCTTGTGTTATCAAGTTATAAGTCATCAATTTCAATCGTATCTTTTTCCTGCAAAGTTAGCTGTTCCAGCGAGGGACTCAATGGAACACAGCAACATATTTTCCAGAAAACTTACACAGCATACAAAATCGGAGCCATTTATAATCCTGATTTATGAATCTTTTATCACAGTCATCTTTGCCGTGTTAAAATGGCTGTTAAAAACCCTGAAAGATCTTTAATTCAGAGAATTGTATGAATTAACCATTTCACACGTTTCCTGTTTTTAGCTACAGGCCACACATTCAGTCACAGACTACATATTTATGAGCCATTCCTCTGAATCAAAGAATTGTATGCATTTTAATGAATAGGCCTCATAAACCACCACCTCACTTCATCAAAACATCACCTCAGTCCTAGAAGCTGGAACACCTTCCTGATACTTTGTTATACTTTAGGAGCTGTAAACTCAACCATACCATCATTGTTGAAATAAAAGCACTGCCAAATTTCAGTCTTTCTGTAGCTATGCTAATTAGCTTGCTGTTTTGATGATACAAGCTGCACATATGAAGTACTCTGCTGGTATAGCAATAATGATTTAGCTTTATCTGGCAGGCAGTTCCAAACACTAGCCTAGTCTCAGCTTATTTGATTTTGCTCTTCTAGAGCTAGCTTAAAGAGACATGAATAGAACTTTTAAAAAAAACCCTTCAAACTTACTATGCTTGACCTTCAGTTCCACAGCTTACTTTCAGTGAATCCAAATTACTTTAAGTACCCAAAACATACCTTATTTGTATCAAAACTCCACAGTTCCCAAAGAAATACAGGGAAGCAGGAAACATCCCGTGCTTACTAGCTTGGACACAAAGTGGCAGCCAACCTGTGGCATAGATCATAGAATGGTAGGGGTCAGAAGGGATCTCTAGAGATCATCTAGTCCAGCCCCCTGCCACAGTTCTTCTAACAAGGACCACTTAGATGCATTTTTCCAGTTTATTTCAACTCAAAGCAAGAGAGTGGGTTTGTTCTTTCACACTGGTTTGACTTCTGTGGGGATTTTTTTCTACCAGAAAAGCTGCAAGGCTCTAATAACTTGCAACAAATAACTGACAAATAACTGCATCACTCAGGTTTAAAGTACTTCTTTATTAATTTAGATATTTATGCATATCAGATACATATCATACATACAGTATGTTTATGTACTATAAACACACACTATATTGGTATATACACATTACTGTGTATATATATATATATGGCGTATATCATATACATATTATTCTTGGTGTAGGCACACAAAAACTTAAAGATTAGGGGGAAAAAAAAGAATTTTTAAAGCATGCTACAGTTGAGAGTAACATTCATATCACTTCCATCTTATCAAAATTTGAAGTTGCACTCCATCAACACCTTAATCTTGGCCAAGTAAAAAAATGCGAAGTCAACACACAAAGTGTATAAATGCTAACTTTTTCAAATGCTATGTATATATATGATCATGCTGTCCTACTGTCACTCAGCTTCAGTAAACGTGGATTACTGTCGCGTCGGAGGGAACTCAATATGAGTGATCAGCGAGCTTCGTTTATTGATCGTGCTTACCCCATATTTATACTCTAGTTAATTAACTCATACATAGTGCAAAAGCTGAGCTCCTAATTGGTGCATGTACAAAAGATCAGTCCCTCCCGCTTTTCCCATGCCTTTCTCACTGCAAACAACCTGTTATTGTATAATTGCAACAGTTAAAGATAGTGTGTCCTTGCCTCCCCAGCAGCAACACCAGCTGTGTGAGACGTTTAACACATTCCTCCTTGGTCAGTTGCAAAACATCTGCGTGCTTTTTCTCATGCAACCATTCTTCCACAGATTACGTGCTTCAGCATTTTTCTTTCCCTTGTAGTCCTTAGCTTGTTTGGCCAGATGAATAACGACTGCCTATCACATTTCATAAACCAAAATTGATTGCTGCAAGAGAAAGTCCATGTCTCAAGATTCCAACCTGTGTCTCCAGCCTACCACTACTAGCTACAGCGTTAAGTCAGGCAATAAGGATTGGTGTTGCGAATATAAAGATACAAATTTAGCACATATTGAAATTAGAATTAATAAACTGATATTATAATCCTGTAGACTTATAAACTCAGAGCACCTAGATGAAGAAAATACAGCCTCTGAACGCCTGCAAATGTAACTTGTCTTCACACAATGTAGAGTACTTTCTTCATCCTGGGTCCTTTCCTTAATTATGCTATTACCTGGTACTTTCAGAGTTAACAGGACTATACAGTCAATTGTCTTTTGAGATGCTGAGTTTTTACTGCATTAAGCGGCAGAGAAGCACTTGCTGAAGAGCATTTATCACAAATTACAGACTAGTCTTCTCAAGTTACAGGACACAAGATTCAATATCTGTATTCTGCAATATCTAGACATAAAAAAAAACCAACCATCTACTCAAGAAGAGTAGAAATATTGCTAAATTCTTTATTGTGGAAGTAGCCTTTAAGCAAATAATTTCTTTCCATGACCACTCAAACTGGGGTGGTTTGTCGCAGTTTCGATTCAGCTATGATCTTAAACCCTGATCCACCTCTTAACTCTAAAACACAACTGGTTGATATAAAGGGGGTGTTCTTGGAATTAGCTGGAGGAGATAAAACAGGATGAGGTAAAACCTACGTCTCCCATGGTTATCAGAGCCCTACCTCCATCTCCAAAGTAAAGGTAGGAAGATACCAAGCAAAGTATATCATGTTAGTGGGCCTAGGTTCAGCAATGAAAAACAGTGCTTGCAGCTTCAGCTGTCGCATGTGAACGCAAAAGAAATGAAATGGTCTGTGGTCTCTTGGGTATTTTGGACCATATATGAAAGAAAAGATTTATTGGTTTTATGTTGAACCTAGATCAGATATACAGTATAAAAATGATGGTTCAGTTTCTCATTAAGGGGGAAAACAAAAC
Source organism: Urocolius indicus (assembly GCA_013401255.1). Taxonomy (NCBI): domain Eukaryota; kingdom Metazoa; phylum Chordata; class Aves; order Coliiformes; family Coliidae; genus Urocolius; species Urocolius indicus. Next base: position 43,606 of record WBNH01007600.1, read on the forward strand.
CAAAACCAACCAAACAAACACATTAAAGTTTGAAGCACCCCTGCTCTAGTTCATAACAGGTCCCCGTTGAAAGCTTTGGAAAAAAAAAAAATCAATATTATTTTTAAGAAGGATGCTCATAAAATTTCACAACTCTGTGCAAACATGATCAACTTTGTTCATCCAAAGAAGATTATATTTATCTTGTGCAATTAAAAACCAGGTCCAGACCAGAACTTCAAGTCCGAAAGAAAACACAATGTAGTCTTATATTCATAGAACACTATATATTTATGAATTTCTTTTCCCACTACCCTGAAGAAATTTCTCCTTATACTTTACAGAGATGCAAATGGGTATGAATTAAGTAGTCAAACAAGGCAAATTCATTGCCACACCTATTTTCTTAGAATGGGAAAATCTGAATTTCTGTTTTTAAACAAAGTTTACTTTGGTGTTTTAAGAAGCATGTCTCTAAGTTTAACAATCGATACTAATGAATGGTTGTTTTGCTATTAAAAACATTTCCCTTAGATTATCAGCAGTGTGTGTTATATAGAAGGCTTTAAATCTAGTGAAAGCTATTGACTTGTTGACAGCTCATAAGAACATTCTAATGCTATGAGGACAACCTGCATTTAAGCATCAATTTAGAAACCATAGTGCAACCACAACTGACACAAATGTATTCTCCAACAACGCTACAATAGATAATTACTTCTGTTCTTTTAAAATAAAAGCCATTCCACATTAAAAATACCTTGTGCAACCCCTTGATATATTACAAAAGCACCAAGAAACAAACTGCCTTGCTTACTTAACACTCAACACTGCATGTCATAGAAACCCCTGTGTTGCATAATACACTAGTAAGAAAAATTTTATAGAGATGTCTGGCACAAAGAACAGTGAAATCCATCATGAACTTTTTCCTTTAAGAATACAATATGTATTTCTATAATAAGTATGAAGTAAAATAACTACTCAGAAAATGAGTTGCATTACTGTGTCATCATACCAATACCTGGAAAATTTAATCATGAGAAACACATCTTAAAAAGTTCATAGATCAAGTTAAAAAAATACTGTATAATATTTTTATTACATTAAAAAGTATCTTGGAATTTAAAAAGAACAAAATAATAAGGATGATCACTTTCAGCTTCAACTTCAGCTACACCTCTATTTTCATCATACTTCTTCCACTTTTAATATTTAAAAGATAAAACTAGTCGTTACTATGTGGGGGAAGATGGCACTACATTCTTTCATAAATATTAGGATATTCTAATAAATACTCAAAACACACCTTTACTCAATATATTTCACTAATCTGTCACCACCTAATAAGCCCCTAAACCAAGTTAAAAAGAATTTACTCAGTAATATCTCTACTATTGACTCCAAAGCCCTGCTTCTAGCTGGAAAGTTATGCTTTTCTTTACACCTGAAGAGAATAAGAAATCAGAAGATGTAGCAATGTACCTGAAGGAAAATGGACATGTGGCTCCCCAGACTTTGGTTATACGAGACTGTAAACTGCATTAGGCTCAGACATAGGCCTCAGACTGTGGCTATATGTGACAGTTAACAATGGGCCTAAAGAATAGTCAAGGACGAGTTGCTTATTAGAATGTAGATATGAAGGCAGCTGTGTGTGGGAAAGAGACTGTGTAAGCTTAGAATAGAAATTAGATAAAGAAGGAATTATGTAAAAGAATGTACAAACTGCTACTATCAAGATATTATCGTAGTTAAGCTTAACAAATCACATCTTGCATTAGGTGGGTGAACAGAGCATGATAGGCTGAGCTATCCAATCATAATAGACTATATCATGTATTTTAAAAAGAATAACGTATATAATGTGATTGAATGCTAAAATAAAAGGCTTCTGTATTGATTATGTCGGTTTGATGCGTAGTCGATGAATCCCATCCTATGAGGTGGTCCCTGCAAGAAGATACACCTCTTCACTACATGTCTTGGGTAGTCTCACGGTAGTCCACATCCATTTTTGAGCATGAGACTGAGGAGGAAAATAAGCCAGTTTTTGACAAAGATGGCTAAAGCGCCCATCTCCTAACAGAAGGTGAAGACCTCACTCTGCTTCAGGGAATTTTTTTTTTCACAAGGGCTCAGTCTTCAAGAATTTCTAATGCTTAAAATTACATCTAGTTGACAAGAAACATCTGCCATCTCATTAACTCCCACAGCTCTCGTTGTCACGGCATAGAGGGAAGCTCCTGATTCTCACACTCATTTCTGCGGTTTTGTTCAGTTTTTACAACTCTCTGACAAATGCCGATGAGCATATATCCACAAAGAACCAAAATCCAAACCAACACTTCCCCAAACTTACTCCAGCCTTCTCTACATATTTATAAATTCACATGTGCTTTCTACAACCCTTCACTCACACACAGGTACTCGCCAGTTCGGCTGTACACACATCCCCTATATCATTAGCCTTTTATGATACGCATTAACAAAAAAAAACAAGCGAGTGAACACATCCACAGCTCCTTTACTCATGTAGGCATCCCAGATCTCAGGCATACCTCCCACTCCTAACACATAACTCTCTCGTTTCCCTGGAACATACGGACACCCCACATCTGAGTCTTCCAAGCATACACACACATAACAACACTCTCGTTTCCGTGGACGTACCGACACCCCACATCTGAGTCTTCCAAGCATACACACACATAACAACACTCTCGCTTCCCTGGATGTACCGACACCCCACATCTGAATCTTCCAAGCATACACACACATAACAACACTCTCGTTTCCCTGGACGTACCGACACCCCACATCTGAGTCTTCCAAGCATACACACACATAACACTCTCGCTTCCCTGGAACATACAGACACCCCACATTTGAGTCTTCCAAGCATACACACACATTCTACAGCTGCTCACTGAATCAACACGCAGGCGCACACACACTCTTCAGGAACACAACCACCAGCCCTCCCTATCTGTAACACACAGCGAGGGCAGCCCTGGCCCTGCGCACCAGTCCCACTGTGCCCACGCTCTCCGCGGTACACCGTGGGGCTCAGTGTCTCGTCACGGAGCAGCTCTGCCGGCTCCCACGCCTTAATGCGCCGAGTCGCACGCGCACACACACACACACACACACACACACACACACACACCCCGCCACGCCGCAGCCCCCCGCACGCGCGTGACTGAGCCAGCCCACTCCCCACCCTGCAGGCCCACGGTTACCGGTGAGGTTGCGGAGGACGGTGCCGTGCGCCCACAGACTGAGCACTTGCTGCACCGACAGGTTGATCATGGAGTTGTCTCCCGTTTCCACCTTCATCTTGGCGGGTGGTCCAGCGACCGCTTCTCGGCCGGGGCGGACGGGCGCCTCTCGCCGCCGGAGCGGGGGGGGCGGGAGGGATGCGGCGGCGAGGAGCGAGAGGGAGGGAGGGAAAGCGGCGAAGGAGAGAGACATCGAGGACGGAAAGAGAGACGGGGGCAGGGGGATAAAGCCGAGCGATCGGGCCGGCCACTGGCGCTTCCCCGGCGGCTCACGCGTAGGGCAGGGCGGCTCCGAGGTGCGAGCCGGCGGGGACGGGCGACGAGGCTGCTGCCGACCGCATCGTCACCTCCTTCTCCGCTGGGAAAGGTCTCCGCCGCCGCCGCCTCGCCGACAACATCATCATCATCATCCCGGTCACTGGCATCAACCTGGCGCGGGGACCGGGAGGCCGCGAGACTCCCGCACTCACGCGGGGGCGGCTCCCTGCAGCGGCAGCCGCCGCCCCGCGTTCGGGCACGGCACGGACCGGACCGGCACTGCACGGCACCCCGCCCGCTGCGAGACGCCAGCTGCGGCTGTAGGGGCGGGATGGGGAGAAGCCGAGGCCGGCAGCCCCGCGCAGGCGCCGTGCGAAGCGCAGGAGAGCGCGGGCGCCGCGGTTTCGAGCGTGCGGGGTAGCCCCGCAGTGACCGAGGGGCAGCGCGCAGGTTGCGCGCCGTGTCCTCATCGGCTCTCGACCGTAGGGATGGGCTGCCCGCGCGGACCCGTGGCACCGCACGCCCCCGGCGGCTCGGGCACCTGCTGATCCACCCGCACAGCGCCCGCACCGGCACCAGGGACTCGGCAGCGCTAACACAGAGAACTCCAGATAGTGCGGGTTTTGGCAACTCGGCGGCTGGCACGGCGGAGCCTGAGGATGCCCGGTTGTCCCCCGCCCGCTGCCGAGGACAGTGAGGAGATGGCAGCCAGCACCGGTCATAAGGGCCGAGGGGGCCGAGGCGGGCAAAGGCAGGCAAATATGAACACAAGGTGCATTTTTTTTTTGCGTGGAAAAGGTGGAGATTAAGCGACGGCAAGGTGTGCGGCAGAAGAGCTGTCGTCGCCGCGCAGCGTTCCTAAGCTTTCCCTTTGAACCGGAGAGCTCTGATGTCAGGTTAAAGCTTGAGCGACTCTGAATTCTGTAACCGTACTGTATTTCATTCCTTTGCTTTACGCAATTAAATAATGCGGGTTTAAGCCAAATGTCGCCTCTGTCAAAGCACAGGATGCATAGTACTTACTGATTTAAAAGCTAGGAATTTTCACTACTGTTCTTAAACACGTGTCCCTAGGCTGTGCTTAGCACACACATTTCCCCACTGGCCTTTCTTCAATGGTGCTTGCTATTGTATTTCATATATCCAATTGTTATGTCAGCATCCTTTGACATAAGGGATTACAGAGGTAATTTGCAATGTAATTTGTAATTTATAGATGAAGAGCTATGACAGAGAATTCAACTTGAAGCCAATGACCTGATTTTTTTTTCAGATAGACTGTTGTGGGATGCTTGGTGCAAGGGGCTGCTTCCCAAAGCCTTTCGTTTGCAACAGACAATGCTTGGCGTTTCTGCAAATAGATATCAAGGCAGGCAATGATAAAGTCCAGTTGAACAACTGCATAGAGGGCTCTGGGTTTGACTGGTTATGCAAGAGATCACCCGTGATGGAGAAGCTGGCCCAGCTGCTGGGCCAGGTGGGTGTTACATGATCATGGGAAGGTTCTTCCTCGCTCTTCCTGCAATCCTGCCACCTTACAGGCCTCACAGAAACCATTCCCCTTTGTTACTCATTTTTTAGGACAGAATTATTCCATAGTAAGAGTAGGTATGAGTATAATTTATGTTTGAATGTGAAGCACACAATGAAGTGTTTTGAAACAGCTACTCTGGTTTATACTTTTTAACTTCTGCACAGTGAACTTTGAGCAAACATTTTCTACAAGCTAAAAAAATCCCGAAGCCTAAATATGTTTGTATTGTAGACCAATGCCCCAAGAACAAGTATTCTCCATGGGACACTGTGGTGTAAACAGAGAAACTCCAAAAGAAAAAGTAACATGCTATAAACATTTTAGCTTAGAAACCCAACCGCAGCAAGACTGTCTGCTAGGCCCAAGGCACATGTGGAAATGTGTCTGTATCTGTATATAATGCTTCATTGGTGCCCAGTAACATTGGAACCTGCATGGTCGTGGTTTTTTGTGTTCTATGCAAGAAAAAGGATGCTGTGAGAAAACGGGCTTTAATCACTTATGTCCAGAGCTTGCTAAAACACCTTCTACAAACCTTCTGGTTTAGGACACAGGTACAGAGGACTTGTTCACACACAGGCCAGGAGCTGAGGACCATCACTGCAGCCTATTGTAATAGTTGCTAGCCACATCCTTTAAGGTTGCATGGATGCTCTCTCCTTAGATACAGAGATTTTGAAAACCTGGGAAGGGCTGATTCAATCTGCAACAGTGGAGCACGGTGCTATCTCTCTAGATACTGGGAGAACAACTTCCTTCCCAAGAGAGATCCATCAAAAATGTAGGCCGAGTTTCACTGAAACGCCGCCTAAGATGCCAGAAATGATTGTGCAACCTCAGGCATGCAATATCTTAATTTCGTGTTTTCTGATCAAATATCACTGATGAGCTTGGAGAAGCACTGTTGACAGTGAAGAAGTGATAAAGGGGCAGAGATTCATTTTACAAGGGGCCATAATCAGTCTCATTATTCAACTTAGCCCTCAGTCATCCAGTGGGTTACCTGGGTACAATTCAGAAATGCAGTTTTTGCAGTGCGATGCTGGGATGACCATACTGAGGGAAAAGAGTGACTTGAAGGAAGCAGTAGAAACAACCAAGATTCACTCCTCTAAATTGTTAACTTCGTATACACGGGAACTTATCGTAGAATGGTTTGAGTTGCAAGAGACATTAAAGGTCATCTTGTTTCAGGTTGTTCCAAGCCCCATCCACCCTGGCCTTGAACACTTCCAGGGATGGGGCATCCGCAGTTTATCTGGGCAACTTGTTCCAGTGCCTCACCAACATCACAGGGAAGAATTTTTTCCTTACATCTAAACTAAATCTACCCTCTTTCATTTTGAAGCCATTTCTCTATGTCCTAGTACATACCCTTGTAAAAAGACTCCCTCTAGCTTTTTTGTAGTTGGCTTTCTGGACTATGAGCATACATTGCCAGGTCATGTTGAGCTTTTTGTCTCCTAATGCTCCCAAGTCTTCCTACTCAGGGCTGCTCTTACTCCACTCTCACCAGCCTGTATTTGTGCTTGGGGTTGCTCCAGCCCATGTTCAAGACCCTGCACTTGGCCTCCATGAGGTTCACATGCTCTCAATTCTCCAGCCTGTCAAGGTCCCCTTCCCTCCAGCATGTCCACCATACCACACAGTTTGGTGTCCAGCAAAGTTGCTGAGGGTGCACTCAATCCCACAGTCTGTGCCATCGACAAAAGTGTTAAATAGCACCAGTCCCATTTCCCACTCCTGAGGGACCAGCGCTGACTTGTGGCCAGTGTTCTTTCCTCAGCAAAACCTCTCAGCTGGGAGGTGTTGCCACAGAAGGCCTGACACTGTGAGCTCCCTGGGCAGATTATGATGAGCTCTGTAGACAGTAATGTACAGAGCAATAGCCAAGGTCTCTCCATGATGGAATAGGTCCGCCACTTAGACAAGGCCCCATGCCCTGCACTCTTTCCCCTTACCAGCCACCAGTGACCACTGAGTGCAGGAGACAACAGCCGCCTTGCCTCAAGTCTGGAAGCACAGGGGCCAAGACAAAAGTGGACTGTCAGATAACCAGCCCTGAGTAATAATTAAAGCCTTATGGACTCCAAGCCACTCTTACAAATACCAACACGAGGATTACAAACTCCGTGAGGAATGCCTGAAAACTTAGACACATGGCTAATCCTTATTCCAGACAATCTCAGTTTCCTTTTGGTGTAACTCCCACTCCTTATTTCCCTCAAAGAGCTGTGAGATTTGAGCTACGTGAATGTGAAGCACTGCAAGGAGCTGTCTGTAAACCTCAACTTGAGTCGAAGGAAATTAGTTTTACAGGTGGAAAAGTAGGGTCAGCTTAGTTCCTCGGTCCTGTGAAAAATTAGAATGTGTCTATATAAGCTGCTATTAACTTCTGGTATTGCTTTCAAAAGCTGAAGAAACAATGATAAATTTGATTGGAGAGGCCTTGGCTGAATCATTTTCCACTTGGAAAGGTGATGCTGTTCAAAATGAACCCTTTTCTTGTCACGTCTTCTTAGGGAAATGAGCGTCCTATATCATCATGTTCTGAAGAAAGTATTTCATTTTTTGCTGCATGAAATCAGCTTTTTGTCATAGTATCGTAGAAACCTTAACAATGTTTTTTAAAGAAAAAAAATTCCACTTGACATTTTCTAACCAGATGCATTTGCACTGCAGCTGAAGATGGGTTTGAGATCTGTTTTTACTAAATGGGTAGGCCTAGCACTGTTCAGATATCCAGATATATATATTTTTTTCCCCCACGTCAAAGGAGATTTTTCAGCCTATGATGCAAGTCACCAACAAGACATTACCAAGTATAGATAGTAAATGAACACCTCAGACATTAGCAATAGATTTCTGCATACTTGCCCCCCCCGCCCCCCTGCATTGTTTTATGCAAAGCAGATACTACTCAATCAGAAGAATTGGCAGACGTAGCTAGTTGTGTTTTGAGAAACGTGCCACTCAGAGATCCTCAGCCTGGTAATCTCAGCTCTTTAAAACCTGAAATGTGATCTCAGAGCCCAGTTTTGATGACAGATAAAGATACTTTGACAGTGATGTAGGAGAGGAAGGAAGTAAGGTGATATCATGGGCTAAATATTGCCACTCTCCCCAGCATGAAAACAACCTCAGAGGCTGATCTAAGCCACCCAAAAGTCAATCAGAGAGGTGGTGGTGCACAGACTTACTTTTGTGTGCACTTCTCAGTGCACCGGGAGATGGGGCGCTGTGGTACTGCAGATCTCCTCTACACAGCTGGCTGCTCCCTGGCAGCAGGACTTCTGCAGCAGTGCCTAGTCTCTCCTGAATACTGCCATGGCTTTATTTGCAGTGTTATTTCAACATAGTACCAGTGGATACTTGGAATCTGCAGTTAGGATTTCATTTTCTTTTAAATTAAAGGTTTGAAAGAGTCATGCTTAGTCATGATAGAATATCACCTGCTTAGTCATGATAGAATATCCCTCTGTAGAAGACCTTTAGCCGGCAGTTTGCATGTATTAAAAAGGCTTAAAGATTGGGCCCATTGTGAAAAACATATAAAAGATCCCCTGACCATTCTTAAAAGTCTTGTGAAGTACTCTTGTAAATAAACTTAGGATAAATGAATTAGAACTGTAGTCATTATCAACTACGCTGCTGTTTATAAAAGGATATTTTAGTTCTGTGTGGACAGATCTAAAGCAATCTTTTCTTACAATTAAGAATATTATCAGAGTTCACATGAAGTCTGAATTATCATCTATGTTTCTCCATTTAAGTTTGTTGAAAGCCAGAAGTTGATTGCAGAAATTGTCATCAGAAAACACTTGGAAGAAGCTAGCCGAAGCAACCATCTCTCAAAACATGGATGAAACTAGTTTCACCTTTACCTCAAGAGTTAAGAATAAAGTAAAAGTGGAGAATAACCCTCGCTCCTTTGTTTTCTTCTGTGCCGTGTTAAAAAACTTTGTTTGGCTAAAATGCCAAAAGCTTTCTTACTGCAAGTCTTATTTCGTTTAGAATAGTCCTGTTGTCATTGTTCCCCACCCCCAATTGTTTTTAAAGAATGTACCAGCCTTTCAAGATCCACCTCAACAGCTTGATGCATGATAAGCCACATCAGGTTTCTTGTATGTTTAGGTGTCTTGGTTTTTGCCCAACCAGGAACAAAGAACCACACAGCCTCTCATGCACTCCTCCCCCTACCAGCAGGATGGGAAAAGTAACTAAGGGTCTTTTGAAAATTCCCAAGGTCAGGGAGAGCTCACACACCACTTACAGTCCAGGGCAAAACCTACAAGACTACTCATCTTGGAGAAGAAAACGGAAATTAATTTAATCGACCAACATCCAAAAACATAATAAATAGTAAACGTGGAAGGAGATGATGATGAAGAGCACAACCAGCCATTTCAGACCACCTTCCACTTCCCCCGCTCAGACACCTGATCCCAGTATCTTTAACTCTTCCCTGCTCAGCAGAAGGGCAGGGAATGGGGGTTGTGTTCAATCTGTTTCTGATGGCCTCTGCCGCTCACTTCTCCTCAGGGCAGGCAGACTCTTTGACATTCCTCCCTGGTCCAGTGTGGGGTCCCTCACATGCTGGGCAGTCCTGCACAGACCACAGGGGGACAGCCCAACATCACACCTTGGGCTGCAGGGCATTCTCCAATCTGGCACACCTCCTACCCTCCTTCACTGGCTGTGAGGTCTGTGTGATCACCTCCATATTATCCCACTTCTTTCATCTCCTCTTCCACCGCAGATCTTTTCTTCTTAAATAGTGATGGCAGAGACCCCAGATTGGCTCAGCCAGGCCAAAGGTGGGTCTGACTCAGAGCCAGGGGAAGTTTCAAGAACTCCTTACAGGGACAAGCACTGCAATCCCCTCCTCCTGATACCAAGCAAAATGCAGCTCCACACAAACCCAACATGTTAGGTCATTAGCTAGCAAGCATATTGGCAAGTTGCAAGTTTTGAAACATCCTATTTTAATATTCTTTGTTTTGAAGTCACTGGAAGTTTGGTAGAGAAATGTGTTTTTCCATTAAACTCATTTAACTTTCATATATGCATGTTACTCTGCAGACAGTATGTATGCTTTTATGTATAGCTTGCATAAAAAAAAATCCTAAGAACTGGTATCTGATTTGCAATATATATTTGCATTTTATTTATGATTCAGAATTCAGGGGGGAAAAATCAGCTTTGAAACATCCAGATTTTGCTGAAACATTTGTAACTTCAACCTGTACACTTAAAGTAATACCTGCATGTATGTATTTATGACCCATAGCACCCTTACACCGAGTTTCATCTCCTGTCTTTTGCTCTGTAATCAATGCACTTCTGATAAGACAGGAGGTGACACGTCAGCATCAAAAGGCACAATATTTCCTCAAAACTCCTAGTTTTTCCCCCAAGGCAGCTGTGCTACTCACAAATCATTTCTGTGCTTCGCAACACGACAGTCAGTTCTGAAGCAAGTTCTTTCCCTGCTCACCTGACAGCTGTTGAAGTAACCTGGAAATACTGTTTTCTGTGAACTTCACATTCAGTTCTGAATGGCAGCATTATCTGATCTTTTTGTATCTTCTTTTCATCTGACAGCTGTAATTACATTTAGTAGAACTGTTACAGGTGTTTGTAGAGATTCAGTTGCCTTAGGGAAGAAACAATTTCTTTCTGTCAGCAAGGGCCACTGGTACGTATTTCTGTTCCTGCATAGTATAGGCCAGTTTTATCTAGTCTTGTTTATCTATCTATCTTGTTTATCTATCCAGTTCTTGATTATCCCAAGATGTTTGCAGGGCTGATTTACATAACCTCATTGTCTATTTTCTTGACCCAGTCTGCTTCAGATAGTATTTTTTAGGGCATCTCCCTTTTAAAAATAAGTACAGCTGTATTGCCATCAAGTCTTTATCTCTTTTGGTTCCTCCAGCGCTACCACAATCCCATGAAATTAAAAATCTGACCCCTGTCTTTATTTTAACTTACTGGTTTGACACCACCACAAGTGTATGTGAGTTCAAGACCATTGTGAGGTTCCCATTTGAATTTTCAAGCTGTTATAACAAGTTTTTGAATGCCCATCACCCCCTTTACATTCTCTTCTTTTTCTGGTTTGTGGTTCAAACTGATCATATAATAGTAGAATGGTTTGAGTTAGAAGGGACCTTAAAGATCATCTCATTCCAACCACTCTGACGTGGGCAGGGACACTTTCCCCTAGTCCAGGTGGCTCACAGCACCATCCAACCTAGTCTTGAATGCTTCCAGGGATGGGACATCCACAGGATCTCTATCCAACCTGTTCCAGTGCCTCACCACCCTCACAGGGAGGAACTCCCTAATATCCACTCTAAATCTACCCTCTTTCAGATTGAAGCCATTTCCTCTTGTCCAAATGTTGCGTGCCCTTGTAGAAAGTCTACCTCTAGGTTTCTTGTAGGCTGCCTTTGTCAGACANACTAAGGGTCTTTTGAAAATTCCCAAGGTCAGGGAGAGCTCACACACCACTTACAGTCCAGGGCAAAACCAACAAGACTACTCATCTTGGAGAAGAAAACGGAAATTAATTTAATCGACCAACATCCAAAAACATAATAAATAGTAAACGTGGAAGGAGATGATGATGAAGAGCACAACCAGCCATTTCAGACCACCTTCCACTTCCCCTGCTCAGACACCTGATCCCAGTATCTTTAACTCTTCCCTGCTCAGCAGAAGGGCAGGGAATGGGGGTTGTGTTCAATCTGTTTCTGATGGCCTCTGCCGCTCACTTCTCCTCAGGGCAGGCAGACTCTTTGACATTCCTCCCTGGTCCAGTGTGGGGTCCCTCACATGCTGGGCAGTCCTGCACAGACCACAGGGGGACAGCCCAACATCACACCTTGGGCTGCAGGGCATTCTCCAATCTGGCACACCTCCTACCCTCCTTCACTGGCTGTGAGGTCTGTGTGATCACCTCCATATTATCCCACTTCTTTCATCTCCTCTTCCACCGCAGATCTTTTCTTCTTAAATAGTGATGGCAGAGACCCCAGATTGGCTCAGCCAGGCCAAAGGTGGGTCTGACTCAGAGCCAGGGGAAGTTTCAAGAACTCCTTACAGGGACAAGCACTGCAATCCCCTCCTCCTGATACCAAGCAAAATGCAGCTCCACACAAACCCAACATGTTAGGTCATTAGCTAGCAAGCATATTGGCAAGTTGCAAGTTTTGAAACATCCTATTTTAATATTCTTTGTTTTGAAGTCACTGGAAGTTTGGTAGAGAAATGTGTTTTTCCATTAAACTCATTTAACTTTCATATATGCATGTTACTCTGCAGACAGTATGTATGCTTTTATGTATAGCTTGCATAAAAAAAAATCCTAAGAACTGGTATCTGATTTGCAATATATATTTGCATTTTATTTATGATTCAGAATTCAGGGGGGAAAAATCAGCTTTGAAACATCCAGATTTTGCTGAAACATTTGTAACTTCAACCTGTACACTTAAAGTAATACCTGCATGTATGTATTTATGACCCATAGCACCCTTACACCCAGTTTCATCTCCTGTCTTTTGCTCTGTAATCAATGCACTTCTGATAAGACAGGAGGTGACACGTCAGCATCAAAAGGCACAATATTTCCTCAAAACTCCTAGTTTTTCCCCCAAGGCAGCTGTGCTACTCACAAATCATTTCTGTGCTTCGCAACACGACAGTCAGTTCTGAAGCAAGTTCTTTCCCTGCTCACCTACCAGCTGTTGAAGTAACCTGGAAATACTGTTTTCTGTGAACTTCACATTCAGTTCTGAATGGCAGCATTATCTGATCTTTTTGTATCTTCTTTTCATCTGACAGCTGTAATTACATTTAGTAGAACTGTTACAGGTGTTTGTAGAGATTCAGTTGCCTTAGGGAAGAAACAATTTCTTTCTGTCAGCAAGGGCCACTGGTACGTATTTCTGTTCCTGCATAGTATAGGCCAGTTTTATCTAGTCTTGTTTATCTATCTATCTTGTTTATCTATCCAGTTCTTGATTATCCCAAGATGTTTGCAGGGCTGATTTACATAACCTCATTGTCTATTTTCTTGACCCAGTCTGCTTCAGATAGTATTTTTTAGGGCATCTCCCTTTTAAAAATAAGTACAGCTGTATTGCCATCAAGTCTTTATCTCTTTTGGTTCCTCCAGCGCTACCACAATCCCATGAAATTAAAAATCTGACCCCTGTCTTTATTTTAACTTACTGGTTTGACGCCACCACAAGTGTATGTGAGTTCAAGACCATTGTGAGGTTCCCATTTGAATTTTCAAGCTGTTATAACAAGTTTTTGAATGCCCATCACCCCCTTTACATTCTCTTCTTTTTCTGGTTTGTGGTTCAAACTGATCATATAATAGTAGAATGGTTTGAGTTAGAAGGGACCTTAAAGATCATCTCATTCCAACCACTCTGACGTGGGCAGGGACACTTTCCCCTAGTCCAGGTGGCTCACAGCACCATCCAACCTAGTCTTGAATGCTTCCAGGGATGGGACATCCACAGGATCTCTATCCAACCTGTTCCAGTGCCTCACCACCCTCACAGGGAGGAACTCCCTAATATCCACTCTAAATCTACCCTCTTTCAGATTGAAGCCATTTCCTCTTGTCCAAATGTTGCGTGCCCTTGTAGAAAGTCTACCTCTAGGTTTCTTGTAGGCTGCCTTTGTCAGACAACTATACCATCCACCTCTGCGTTACACCGTGGAAAAGAAAACCAAATTCACATGGCCCTACAAGTAGCTGTAACATTTACTGCTGTAAATCTACTGTCTTGCATTTCCTTTAGATCAGTTCTCAATACTTCAGAAAATTTAGCATGTATGATTCAATCACACCCCAAAGTTTTTATTTGGAGTGCTTGTTTGTACTATCATGAATACTCTCCAATAATACTACTTCTAAAGAGACAGAAAAGTCATCAGCGTAAATGAAGTGCACAACCAAGAATCAGGTTAATCATAGCATTTCTTTGTAGACTAAACCTCATGTTGACAGGTAATCACACTGTGAGATTCAGACATTATCACACTCTGTGAATAGCCCTCTTGTTGTCAGTGGGTCCCAGGCCTTGGATAGTGCTCAAAACACAAAGGAGTGTCCAAATTCTATTTGCAACTCTTTGGGGTTTTGTTTTGTTTTGTTTTTTTAATTGGAAAAGAAAGTTAATCATGTGAGGTTTAATCCACTGACAGCCTAAAATAGACTGAAAGAGACAGATAGACACAAATGAGAAGTATAAAGTATTGCCAGAGATAAATAATTTCAAGGTGTCTTTGTTATTGTTCTGGCTACCTGCCCGCTGTGCTTTATGTGCAATTTAATACCACCAGTAAGAGAAATATTTGACTTACTAGATTTTTAAGCTCTGGCTAATTAGAAAACCTAAGGAGGGGAAAAGCTGCTTGACAGAGACAGCATTTCACACCCTCTGCAGAAACTCTCTTCTAGTCCCTTTCAAGTGGGTTGTCTTGATACTCAGTGGTTTTAAGAACAGGGAAAAAGTGTCAGTGAGACCAGGAAGCGTACTCTCCCACTCAAAGAATGACCTTGGTCAGTATGTGTGGGCTCAGCCTCCCTCTGTGATCTGCTATAAGAAGTCTCCTCCTTGTTTCATGGGGGCGGGGTGGGGGGAGGTGAAGGGAAGTTATTTGGCTGTACAAAGCATGTAGCTGATCTAGACTTGATTTGAGAAGGCCAATCTGGGTCTGGAACTGATGTGCATGGGGCTGTGCCTGAGAGAAGGAGCTCTGCATTTTGCATTCCATTCCCCTGCACCCCTGGTTCAAGGATTACTGCAGGCTGAACTGCATGAGAGCAACCTGCACCTTCTTGCATGGAAATGTCTTAGATCAAGTTTATTTCCCAACAAATGTGCTCATTCATGGCCAAACTCCTTGTCCAAAGCTCCAATTAAAGGTGCAGTTTCACAATCAGTTTAAGCATGCCTAAGGCTGCACTGATGCTGAAAATTACTACTTCACACTCTTCCCTCAGGTCCTCCCACCAGGCAGCACTGTGGAAAAGCTGTGGACCAAGACCAGAGTAATAAGATGAGAAACCTGAAAACTAAGGCACCTGTAGAAGAGGGACAGAACAGGTAGTTAAGTTGGCAGCATTCTTTTAAAATGTTTGTAGATGCATCTGTACACTAGTGTGTTCTAAGTCCTTGCTTTGTGTAGCAGTAGTGGAAGAAAAAAGAAAGTAAAACAAACGCGCCACTCTACAATAGGCCGGACCTGACTGGCAAAGAATGCAGCAGCAATACTCTCAGTTTACGCATCATTAGCCTTTGATTGCATTGCCCTAAAAATAATTGAAGTCCTGAGAAGATAATAAAGACCATCTCACAAAATCTTTTTCCTCACTTTCTGCTTGCCTTGGTAAGGAACAGAAACAGCACAGTAGAATTAGTGCATGCAGGCAGCTGTCATCACAGAATGATAACACAAAATGAATACGTAAGGTTTTCACACATGCATAAGGTTACATAAGGTAATCCTGCAGAATTTAAGCAGGTTTGCTTATAACAGGCTCTGAATAAAACCTGTTTTTAAACAATTCATGACTCAGAAAAACAACCCACAAAATCAGGAAGAGATCTACAAAGGGAAAGGACCACAGGTAATTTAATATGTTGTTTTCTACTGATAATTTTCCTGTCCCTACTGTGACATCAGGAAAAAATATGGCTGGTTTCAGGTAGATATTATCTGCCCTGTCCTCAAATAATCTTTGAGAGCTGAGAGAGCAGGAATTACTGTACACAAGTACAGTACACTTGAAAAATATTAACTAAAGCTAGCATAAACTATTCTCTAATGTTTTAGAGCTGATTAACAAAGAGAAAAACTGAAGCAGATACTTTCCAAAGGAAATGTATACAACAGAACTCTTCCAGGCTTTTATGACTTGATCTTCAAAACTGGCCAAGAAGAGATTTGATTTCCTTTACTTAAACAGGTTACAAAAGGAAAATGTCTCACTACTCTACTCTCTTGTCAGATAGATTCCAGAACAGAAGATTAGCTAAAGTTTGGTCTTACAGTGTGTATGCACCTACTATCTCACATGTAAAAGAACTTAGCCGGTCTGCAAAATGAAGAAAAACATATGTTTGTCCAAATTCTCTGTTTCTTTCAGCCTGTAGAGGGTCAGATTGTTAGGGGAAAGGTCTTAAGCATCGGTTTCCACTTCTCACCATGTAACATTTAAGAAAAAAAAACATCCTTTTCTACTCATTCAAGAAGGAGCAAACCAGTATAGCTTCTGTAAAAAGCATGACAGTACTGTAAGTTCTAATGGCATTAGTATTACAAATGCATTAGTAACAAAATCCTCCTAACTAGAGGCTGAATCCCTGTGCCAGCATGAACCCTGGCATAGAGCCTTCCAGACAGTCTGTCTGTCTGGGAAGGTAGTTGAAGTGAGTAACTGCAACCTTCCTGCAGCCAGAACTACCAAAGGACACCAGCACTGCTCAGAAACCAGATGGTGCTAGCTGAAGGGAGCTGTGCAATCAGGGTGCAATGATTCAATGTCATCCACCATCAACCACTTTTGCCAGAGCTCTTCTGGAAGGTTGCCCAAGACTTAGAGCTGTCCTGCCTTCACCCACCTTCCTTTCTAGTCTGCATAGCGTGGTACTGGAACCTTGATAACTGTAAGGCTTGGCCAGGGTGAGCTGTGTGCTGAAGATGTACCGTACGGACTACCCCCTGCAATCCTCTGTAGCCAGGCGGAGCACTTTTTGAACATCTCTCTCACATTCAGCTGTTCTGTTTCTAAGTGTTTAGAGACATTCCATTCCCCCCAGTCACATTGAAAAGCGTGCAGAAGAACTTAAGCTCTGAAGCGACTATTCCTGGGTTAAAGCAAAGTTAAAACATCTTTTAGCTGGATTCCTAAGTCTATTCCTAAGGGCTGATGTGAATGGTGATTTGGTCATTGTGTCTTTTTGGCTATATTACTCTTATTTTGACTTCTGGAAGTACAATCTGGTTTTTATGACAGAGGTTTGATTTCGCAGTTTTGAAGGGAAAAAAAATCACTGCTGAATGAAGAGAACCCTTCAAAATTAGAACATCACTCAAATTTTCAGTCTGAGCTGAGATGTCATTAGTGAATAGCACAGGTAAGACCAGATTCCTTACCATGGTGAATTGCATCCTGTGCAATTTTCCAGAAAGTTTCCTTGACAAAATATAATAGTGATGGAAGGTGTGATGATCAAGATCAAGCAGATGAAGATAAGACCTGAAGAGAAAGGAAGAGGTACAGAAATCTACTAGCTTAATTGAAAAATAATATTGTTAAAAGAATGCAAAAAGAGGTAATTACAGCAAGACTCAAGGTCTATATGCATATAGTATTTACATTATAGATAACATTCCATGTACAAATGTAGCACAGCTGGCACCTACATGCTGACTTTCATAAGAATTATCTCATTGATACATAAAAATTGTTCTGTCTGCATATGTAGTAATTACATGCCGTTGTTTCCCTCTGGATCTTCCAAGCCCCTCAATGAGGGCTGTGATAAAATGTCAACAGTGCAGTTAGAGTTGGAAGCCTGGTCTTTATTTAACCAGTACAGAGCAAAGAGAATGTCATATTACCCTGCCTTGCCATGAATTTGTTGCTGAGAGGTAGCTGTCATACATGCACAGCCAGTTACAGCAGGTTGAATTAGAAGCTATGAATGCAAGCTTAGTTTACTTGCTGACTTCTCATAGGTAACTGGGGAATCACAAAAAAACCTTTGGATTGTTTTCAGCTATAGCTTTAAGTTTTGTAATTTGATTTCTAATGAAGTTGGTGAAGTCAGGATCTCCAGGGAGCTGTCATCTTTAAGTATCTTTTCCATAGCTCTGTTCCAAAAATACAGGGAGCTGAAAGTTGCTTTAATCATGTTGAATCTGTTAAAGCTCAGACAAACCTGATGTCAGCTGCAGGCTCAGCAAGGCACTTTTATGAGATCAGATTACTTTAAATTACAAAACCACACTCTTTACAAGCAGCAGCAGACCTTTAATGTCAATGGTTTATAATCCAGGACATGGATAGTTCTTTCACTCTGTACTTAGAATAACTTAGCTTGGTTGACCTAACATTGCCACACAGATATCTGGTGCAGAAAATTAGTCAGGAACATTAAGCAGTGTAATTAAAGTGTCTTGTGACTTTTGAATCAAGGCCAATATTAGCTTATTTACATTCAGTACTATATAGAAGATGAAGGCTATTATTTTGCAATAGAAATTCATTTAGAGATATTTAAGCTTAGTCCCTTTCACAATGTTTTTCAGTTTGCACCACAGACTGTTGCTGCTTTGGGCACTTGTGACATAACTGCAATATTACACAAAGGTAATAATAATACAAAATGGTAATGATATCCAGACTTAGCAAGAACAAAACATTAGATAGATCTTAAAAGACCTGGAAAAGAGAGAACAGCAGAGAGAAAGGCACAGGGCCTCAGGTGGTGTATGTAACGTTATGGTTCATCTTTCACTACAGACCTTATAGCTGCTGCAAGACACTGTGAGAAGTTTTGTAGGCTTTGGTGCATGAGGTGAACTTGGTTTGGACAGATGATTGCAGGGATGTGATATAGCAGAGCAGATGATCTTTTCAGTTCTACACTCCATGGAAGTAAATCCCTGGCCTGGTGATTTTTTGTCTTTTTTCTAAGCAAGAAGTTATACTGACATTTGCAATGTTACTGTTACCTCTGCTCACTCTGATCTTCACAGCTGAAGCATAAATACAGTAAGAATCTAACAGAAATACAGAATCTGTGTGGTGGAAGGTCAATTCCTGACACTTCCACAGACAAGGCATTAAATAAGAGAACTTGATTCTCATTGTGTAAATATTTATTTCATTGTAAACTTTTTGTTCTAGGATTCTCATTGGAGAAGCTCAACAATAACAATCAACATAATATCCAGTTAAGTCAGAGAGCTAGAGCTTAGATGGTCCGTAAGTATTGCCTAAGCTTTAGTTCAGTATTCCACGTAAGACTGAATCATAGAACCAACAGGGTTGGAAGGGACCTTTAGAGATCATCTAGTCCAACCCCCCTAATGAGAAATATTATCCTCCATGAAAACAGAATTAACAAAAAAGTAGATTTCTGAAATCACTCCATATTGGTTTCATGTCTTCCTGTTACAGAACCTGCTGGGTTTTACATAAATCAGTCTTGGTTTCAATAAGCTCAAGATCATGCAGATGTCTGTGGCAAGTTCCAGAGTTACCTTTGAGGTAACGCCAGAAGTATCTCAAGTGTGAATAATGAGCTCTGTGCAGAATTAACATCACAATTACTACCAATAATATATTGTCCATAGTCCAAAAGGCATCTTCATCTTCCTACCATGATAATTCTACAAGCCTAGAAAAGAATCTGTTAGTATAACTTTTGATGTTTTAATGCCAATCTCCTGAATTTACTCTGAATTCCTTTCTGTCTTGTATTGTATCACTGGATACAACCACTTGTTCCCTTTACTCCAGCCTCCATATCATCCAGCTACAACTCATTTTCATGCCTGTGCTGATGGAACTACATACCACAAAGCAACTGGAAGCAAAGCTGAAATTTTAAGGCAAGCTTGAAAGACGCCCTGAGTTGAAGATGTAAGTGCATGCTCTTCCTTATGTATCCTATATGGCTAGTCAGAAGGAAGAGATCCTTCATACACCAACTTTGGCTGAAAGGCAATTTTAGTTTGCTAGTAAAGACAACAAGGGTATCGGGCTCAAGAGAATCTCTTTGGGTAACCAGACATTGCTCACAATATAACTAATTTAGCATTGATTTTGTGGCCAGCATGGCAGATGACATAGTAGAATTACTGCTTCGCTGACTAAAAACAACTAATAAATACAGCTGGAATTAACTGTTGTGTGCTGGGATGCCTAACAGTAGAGATGAAGGATATGTAATACGCATTTAGTGCTGTTTTACAAAGGAATATTTCATATGGGAAAGTTACTTATATTGTAGGATCCTTGGAAGACAGCAATTCAATTTGATTTCACAGATAAGTATCATGAGATCCTAGAAACATCTGATCTACTGGTTATTGCTGGCATTGCATACTGTTGTTTTCTAAAATCATGGACTTCTGTCGTGTACCTTTCCTTAGAGCACAAATTGTTTTCTGTCTTGCTCTATTAGACCAATACTCTAATGAAAATGCAAGTATAATTTACATTGTTGAGGAGGCCATTGAAGACTATGCATATCCATTGCAGTTCTATAAAGGCATGATCTGCAATCATTCCATCTCCCTGATTCATACTCTGGAATAATTAGAATATTCATTAGCAAATGGGTGTTGTTTAACCACACAGTAACTATGATAAGCACATTGAAGTTGTAGAAGTCTAGTCTGTGCAGAGAAACAAGGAATTAGGACAGTCAGGCAGGATTTCTTCCTGAAGGACAATTAAATGTTGTTGAATATTTACATGCCTAAACTTTCACTCATATCTACAGTTTCTTTCTCCTGAAAAAGGGACAGAGAAGGGACAAGTGTGACTCATGAGAATCACATGCTTTTTTTTTCATATGGTGAAAAGCATATTGTAAAGATTAATTAAGTCTAGTTTGCAGATGTCAAAGCATTATCCCATATTTTCTAGTATTTAAGCAATAAGTTTGGGGGGTTTTATGCTAGCTTTAAGAAATTAGGGGAAAAAAATGTATCTTTTTATATGACTTGCTAACTGTGAGAGATTTCAATCCAGCCAGAAGGCTTCGTTCAAAACTGTTGTATGTGAGGCTGGATTTGTATTCATCACAATTTACACCAACAGAACCCAAATCTACTAGAAATGTGACTTCAGACGATTACAGCTCTGAAATACAAAGCCTTAACCAAGGTCACTTCTGCTAACATAACCCTTGATTTAAGAACTGGCAGAAACTGTTCTGCCCCCTTTATAGGCACTAACTGTTATTACACATTGTTACATTTAATTTCCTCTAAAAAAACCCCAGAAAATTGAGCTGCCTCTGAAGTTTGTAACTGTAGTGCTATAGAATTACATAAGGCATGCTGATATTGGGTAGCACTGTTGTCCAACAAGTGGGGTTCAGTAGCTGGTATGCAATAAGCCAATCTACATACAGAATCAAAGCATTGCTTTATTCCGTGTCTGCACAGAGAGAGATGCTAGGTAGTAAATCCAAAAAGCTAGCACCTGCCCCTTGGTTGTCACACAAAGAACACTTTGGTTAGTACCTCCTTGTAATTCTGCCCATTTCCTAGGATTGGTTAGTAATTTACATATCATTACACAATCATTTTCTGGTATTGCAGTTGAAGTCTTCATCTTGGCAGGGGTATTTTGACCTGTGGGCATGATTTTTAGTGTTATAGTGAAGACAGATTCTTTAGGAACACTCTAATCTGACAGTATCAAAGTTTATAATAAACAACCTTAACAAAGTACATATGTTCCAGGATGCTTTGCTCTTCAAGGCTGGTAACTCCTGATCAGAAGTTCCTCCATTAAATATCTTAGTCATCTTGTGGAACACATTGGCCTTACACTTGCCTGATATTTACATAGTTTTCTAACTGATAATTGCTAAGTGAGAATAATCTTTAAGATTCCAGGCCAACAGCATTGGAATCCATCTTCCACATTTTTTTTTAAGGTAATCAGAAAGATATCACAAAACTCACAGTTTTATTCAGAGGGGGGGGTTATATTATGACTGGGTGGATATTGGCCTAAACCACCACACATGCCAACACAGTGAAGAAATTATCTATCTTTTCAGAAGGTTGGCTCTTTTTCTATTTGTTTTCCTCACCCCCAATTACAATTACTGAAAAGAAAACGTTAGGTCAGAACTACTGTAGGTATCCCCTGTTCCCAGCTCCCTTCAAGGCAGATGATAAAGACCTTCACAGCTTGCAAAATACACTGAAACTGGTCAGATTTAACTAGTGAAACTTCTTGAAGGCACAACATTTTCATGGTCAAGGGCCTTCATTTTCAATTTAGCAAGACTAAAGTAGTAAAGCCTTTCCATGGCATTACTTTCCTGTTGCTTCCTTCCCTCAAAGGAATATCAATACCGAAAAGCCATGGCAGTTTGAAAAACAAATCTATAGAAAGTTAAAGTACTTAGCTAAAATAGCTCATAGACAATGGATACCCAAAGCTCTGTTACTTCATGATTCAGATTTATCCTACACTGGACCAGACATACAGCCTCTGCCAATTCCAAAAGAATTTATACTGTAGGCCTAGGTGTCTTCTGCAGAACCTAATACTGATACATGAGGACAGTATCAGGAGAACAACAATTAAGAAATCAGTGTCTTGGGAAAACAAAGTCACAAAAATAAGTTGCCAGTTGGTATGTACAATATAACCATTCCCTAACTGCCAGAAGCCATCCATATTACTTTGTTAAAAGAAGTTTAATCAATTGTTACACACTTTTCCCCCCTGCACCTACATAGCAGCTTACGAATTTGTGGAAGCAAAGCCACAGGCTGTCACTTTCAAAGCGCTCTCCCTGCAGCCTTAGGGCAACATCAATCATCAAACCTCCAGAAGGATAGAGTCCAGGCACTCGGTAGCTCTGACTCAACACTTATAGCACAAAAAGGGTCAAATCCAAGCTTTGCTGTTTCCTTGAGAGAAAAAAGGGGCTCTCTTTTCTAATCAAGACAACTGCCACCCTAAAGGATTCTGTCTCACTGCCTATAACACAGTAAAATCTGGCATGAAACTACACAACTTCTCCTCATAGAATGCAGAACAACAGTGCTAGAATTGTAGCCATCTCCTACAAAGCTTCCTTCTGTTTTGCTACAGTGGACTGAGGCAACTGATTTGGCCTAGAAAGCCTCCTACTTACTTTGAGGGCAAGGGAGAGGATTTCTTGTGTAATTATGTTTTTTCTTCAGTCTCATCTTGACTTACAAGTCATTAAACATTACTTTGATTTGAAGCAGGATTTTTTACAACACTTTTTATTTCCTCCCTCAAAAGCCTGCTCTGTCCCTTCAGGCTTCTTGTATAGCCTCAGAGAGCCTTCTGTTTCCAGTAGAGTTCATGTTAGCAGAGCACATGAAAAGCAGCCTTGATGGTGGGTGGCTTTCAGCTGTGAAGTGTGACACCAACCTCGCCTTCTTCAAATACTCGCACCTGCTTCATATAATCTCATAATGCCCATAGAAGTTCAGAAAATCCTTTGATACAAGTTCATCAAGGTCTTGCTCATCGAGGGGGATATATATCATTTACTCACAATGAACCTCTCAAAAGATCAGTCTGCTTAGTACAATGGGCTGCAGTTTTGCACCAGTGGATTTAATCTGAGGATCAAACAGGTATAATGAATAAGGCACAATGTGCTACTCACTTCAAACACTGACATTTCCTCAATAATAAATAGGTCATGGGAACCTTACAAAGCTCTCTGTGTCTTAGAGAATGCAATAGATACATATTAACAGCATATTGTTACATTTTGACCAAAAAGAAAACCCAAAACAACAATAAACATTGAAATAAAAAGGAGAAAGACAGGCTCTGACTTGATCCTTCTTCCACTAAAGTCAACAGGAGTTTTGCTGTGTGCATCCAAGCAGACTGGCCCCTTCTATCATGGAGGAGTTTCCCTCTCCCAATGCACAAGCTGCTCAAAATATCAGTGAGAGACGGTTTGAGTGGGAAGGTGGAAAAAGACAGGCCAAAATGAAAATAGAGAAAGAAAGTATTAAAACTTTGTGGTAGTCATTTCAGGTGTATCAGCCTAATGTCTCTTCACAACTACTGATGAGACAGGATGATAGGAGTCTGACCCATATGTTCCGTGAATGTAAAATAAGCCAAGTGCACAGATATTTAAAAATTCCTGGAGTGTCAGGCTGAAACCAATGCTAGAAATCATTTGAAAACGGATGATGTTTGTTTCTAATACCTCGAGTGACATAGTAGATCTCTGTAGGTTTTTGCAGAGAAAAGATTGTCTCTAGACTAGTAACTTGTTTCACTTCCTAAAAAATGTGTTCCTCATTTAATTAGCAGATGTTGCTCATTGTATGATCACACCTAGTGCTCAACTAAGAACTGTTTCTAATTGTTTATATCTAAAATGGCTCAAATTAAAACATGCTTCTCTTAACCTGAGAGTTCTTAGCTTTCAAATTTCCACTATTTGTTTAATGAATAAATTGTGATTTCTTAGAAGCTGGGGGAGAGGGAGAAGGGACCCCTACCATACTCCTTAAATGCTTGTTGAATCTTTTTGCCATTTTTCTGCGTTTCTTTTCACATGCTCTATCCCTGTCTAGCACTGTTGCTCAGGGAATTTAAACACTTTCCCACCAATTCTTAGTCCCATTTTACTTTTGATCTTCCCCAATAGCTTCCAACATCAGATTTCAAGGCAGTCACTAAACTTTCTCCTCTTGTGAACAAAACTCTCTCTGCCCTCAAGTCTGGTATTTTTCTAAAGAACCTGACCTAAACCCAAGCCTGAATCATGCATCCCTTGCTACAGAGAACATGTGGCCAAAAAGCAGATCTGGTGAAAGTTATCATCATTTTTCAACAGGCTTGGCTGAAGGCAGTCATCAGAACACAGAATTAGTGTTTGAGGTAGCCTTTGCAGTAACTGGTACCATTTATTAACCCTGCCTATATTTACACGAGTCAATAAGAAACAAGAGAGTCGTGCCCAGGCAGTTTCCCACTGACGTAAGGGAACATGCACAGCTCTCTGAAATGAGCCTGTTCTCTTTGATGAACATTCAATAATGGATTTGCTGCAACTAAAGTAAAGCTTTATTTCAACATCTATTTTTAAAAAGCAGCAACTGGTTGTCCACACCCCAGTGATGTGCGTTCATGATGTAATATCACAATGTGTACAAAGAAAGTGGCAGATGGTAGCCTTTAAGGTCCTTTTTTTTGTTGGTTTTTTTTGAAGGACACATATGTATATCATGATTATTGAGGGTGTTCCTGTTGAAAACAACACTGCTTTAATTTAGTAGAGGATATTAAAGTTTGTTTAAAAAGCTATGCTCCTTGAGAAATGTCAGATGGAGTTAACAAGCTCGCTTGCTGTTTTATTTAAAAACACTGTCTGAAAAGAGGTTGTGTGTTTTTAAGAAAAAATAAAAAATAAAAGCATTCATGCCATAATTTGTAATCCTTTCCTGGAGAGAGGACATAAACCCTCTGAGGAAGGTGATGTGGCTCTGAGGAGCAGGCACTTTTAGACTTGGGAAAGGAAATGTTGTCTCTTTACAAAAAGAGCTGCTGAGTGGTGAAGGGAAGAGAGAGATAAGGGCAGACACATCACACAGATTTATTCTTAGCTCCATCAAAACAACAGATACAGAGGAAACAGATCTTAGTTGTAAGCTGTCCACGAAGGACAAAGATTTTGAGGGTGCATTTAGACATTCAAAAGGACAAACTCCTGACAAGTACTTGTCTTAGTAAATCCATAGTGAAATTGCACTGGGCTGTAATTGCACCATGTACCCCGTGTGTGTACCCCGTGCTCTTCAAGTTACATCAGCCTGTCAGGTGGACTGTATTTTCTTAGCAGGTCCAACTAGAATTGCAAATGCTACCTTTATAGGGGCTAAGATGTGACCAAGATCTAAACCCAGGAACTTCAGACTGCTTCTTCTGAATAACAGTTGGCCAAATACCATGGGACATGTGGCTGAGATGTTCCCTGATGATGCAGATAGGTCTGCATCTTGTTCCCTCTTGTTCTGTGATGATGCAGATAGGTCTGGTCTTTGATAGTCACTGATACATCTCATTCTTCCTTCAGCTTCAGTGGACAAAACTGTTTAAACCATCTGAGGTTGTTTCCATTTCTCCCAGATTGAATTCCCCCTTCTCCAGCCCACAGCAGCTGGGGGATGGAGGCAGTCTCCTCAATGCTCTCTGAAGTTAGTTCAGCACACTTATCATGGTGGCTAAGGGTTTCAGCAGCTACTTTCAGTGGCTGCTTTTCCATAACTATACAAGAATGGTGCAGATTTGGGGTAATTATTGGTACTCCAGAGGCAGATGGTGTAATGGTATTGAAAAAACAATGGAAAAACATATATAACACCAACCTGAGAAATCTTTGAAGAAGATACTAATAAAAAGTTAACATGACCTTTTAGGTGTCATATAGTTAATGGAATATGTTTTCTACTTGAGTATTTAACATGCAATTATTATTCTAGGCTAGGTTACATATTGCAACACAGGATCAGCATCTCCTGACATCAAATCTGCGAAAGTAATTCTGAAAACTGGAACTAGATAAGATGGCAATGAGAAGATTATCCTCTTATTTTTCTTTAATGCTGATGTAACAGAGAAGTATGACGTTGTTTATGAAAACATCTCAGTCTGATGCTGCACCTGCTTGTGAGCAGGCAATAAGTGTGTTTGAATATAAAATATATCACAGTCTATAATATATAATATTTATATATTATGTTTTGTGCATTACACATTACATTTTATATCTTATAATATATACTATATTACATACTATATATTATATACTCTGTACTTTTATACTCTATGCTACATAGTGCATATCCTATAGTATATATTATACTACATTACATTATATAATATTGTATATAGCATTATATATGATATCCAGCACAGGACCACCAAGATGATCAGGGGACTGGAACATCTTTCATACGAGGAAAGGCTGCAGGAACTGTGGCTGTTTAGTCTAGAGAAGAGGAGACTGAGGGGAGATCTTATTAACATTTACAAATATCTAAAGGGTGGGTATCAGGAGGTTGGGGCATCCCTTATTTCTGTTGTAGCTAGCAACAGGACAAAGGGTAATGGGATGAAGCTAGAACACAAAAAGTTCCATTTAAACATAAGAAAAAACTATTTCACTGTGAGGGTGAGGGAGCCCTGCACAGGCTGCCCAGGGAAGGTGTGGAGGTCTTCAAGACCTGCCTGGACATATTCCTGTGTGACCTGATCTAGGTGAACCTGCTTCTGTAGGGGAATTGGACTGGATGATCTCTAAAGGTCCCTTCTAATCCTACCATTTTATGATTCTATGATTCATTATATATTTATATAATATATAAGAAATTATATAAGTGTGTGTGTGTGTATATATACATATATATGATTATATACATTTACCTTAACATCCTTGGAATAAAAATGGAGGCCTACAGGGAATATTTAGCCAACATACAGGCAGAGTCAGTCTTCTGTATATGTCTGTACCTTCATAATTACACATTAATTATGTATAATTATGTGTATGTATGCATAGATATATAGATATATGTTGTATATTATGTATAATAATATTATGTATTATTATCACTATATATGTCTATACCTTCATAAGTATACATACATGGTTTAAGTCAAGAAGAGCTGAAACAAAGGAACAAAGATGCTTTAGGATACTCTCTGGTCAGCTGCTTAGGACATTCTCCAAGTAAGTGAGATACATGGACTCAAATGTCTTTGGGTGTTAAAGAGATGAATATCTTTATCTCTCCTTTCAAAAATTAGCACATAAAAAAGCAGACATCACGATGCAGAGCTCTGAGGCCTGGAGTTGGGTTTTTCGAGTCCCTTAAGATAGCAAAGAGTTTTGAGGATATGTGTTTAGACAGAAGCATCTCAAATTGACGTTAGATACCTGAATCCTTCTAGAAAAGAGCTGCTTTTCACCTCAGGCACACCTGTTTCCCTCAGGTAAGGCAGATGCTGCTGAAGCAGGGCCTGAGTAAAACCCTAAACGTTTCGTTTTCCTTGATTTGATGTTTAGAAATCAAGGATGGGGAGAATCGGTACTGCTCACATTAACCAGTCTCTTCTTAAAAACAGCTCTGCATTCAGAAGGGTGCTGTGCTCCATCTAGTGAACTTCTATTTTTCTATTTGCAGATTAGCAATTGCCTCATTTGCCAAAAAATGCACTTTAATGGATGACTCTGAGACAAAGCTTGTGCTTTGACAAGCTGGGTTGCTAGTGAGCAGCAAGATGGTATCAAGTGCATGGCAGGAGCAGTGACTTACCTGGCAGAAATGTAAACCCAAGACTCTGCATGCCAGGCTACTCTTTAACATTAAAAAAATATAAATACAAACACTTTTAATATTACTTTTTAAGGAACACAGTAATAGTGGGAGTTGACAAGGAACAGACTGGCTGCCCAAATACTCCAGCAGCATCAAAGGAGAAGAAAACTGAGAACAGAAAATACACCCAGACTGTATCTGACATGGCTAATGACAACTATTCATTATACACCCAAGCCGAACATTAAGGTTCTTGTTCTCTTTGCCATCATGTCAGGAACTTCTCTGTGAAGCTTTGGTGGCTTATCACAGCTGTTAGGGGAGCATGAGGATGCAGGGCTTTACAGGACCATGGCATCTGCCTCCAGAGACTGAGAATGAATGTATCATCACTTCAATATTCAACTCTCAGGCTGTAAGCATGCAATTACTTACCTACGCTTATTTTGAGATCAAGATCACTGTCTTAAGAGCTTGGCCCGTCTCTAACAGGTGTTACCTTGGCATTTGGTGTTGAAAGAGACATAGAGAAAGCGGACAAGGGTGGAAATAGGGCTCAAGAACTTGAAAGTAATTTGAAAAAAAGACCAGACTTGCTCCATCTGAGTTCAGCTCTGATATTTGTCAATTTACATAAATGGAAAGAATAAAATGTAATTAATTTTCTTACAAGTACAGTACAATCATTCACTATTACAAAAATCAAGTATATGACTGTATAAAGAGCCCATGAAATCAGCTCTTGATTTTATCAGAAGCACAAAAAGCTGTGTGCTGTAAGGGATATGTGGGGGTTTTGAATTTATTTTTAATTCAATATCAAGGACTATTGGAAATAAAATTGGCACTAAGTCTGCCTCATTCATTCAAGAAATAAAGTTTACTACAGGGAAAGAGAGAATGCAGAAGCAGCTAATTTCTCTCACACACCATACTTTAGACACTTACCCTGCATTGCCAAAACGAGAGAGAGAAGCAGCAGCTTCCTCTGGAAGAGCCAATTCATGTTTTCTTGCTGTTGACCTTTAAGGGAGCTCAGAAAGACTAAACAAGACTGGAAGAATTCAGACTCAGAGGCTAGACAGAGAAAACTTTCCAAAGAGCCCTAAGAGCCTCATGGTGCCAGCAGTCCCAGTAACAGCAGAGTTAGCTGCAAATATTCCATGCCAGCTTTTTTATCTCCTTCTCATCATCATCTATTCTCCCACAAAAATCAAACTGTGTGTGACCTTTCAGGGACTATTTTCTGTCACATTCCTGAGCCTTAAGAGATGCAGATTTTTGTCTTTATCTGTAGCTGCAGGAACTAGAAAATTGGGCAATAGATTCTGAAGCCACAGAATAACCAGTGTCTAAAACTTATAGCTACATTTTCTTTTAAAAAACACAACCGAGTGCCAAGTCACTTCATTACATGATTTGTAACGTAACTGATAGCCCACAACACAAGCTGGTTTCATTAGTAAGAAAACAACAACAGTAATTGAAAGACTTTACTGAACCACCAGTCTCCCATTAAGGGACAGCTGTGTGTGTTCTCATAGAAGCCATCTATTTGAGAACCAGTTGAGATCACAGTGTGTCCACATAGAAGCTTTTAAACCAATTTATGAGAAAACACGAGCAGGTTGTAACTGCATCTTTTCTTTTTTTTTTTTTCTCCTGTTGGAGACCTCAAAATGACAAGACACTTTTTTTCAGAATATGGAATAGGAATACTCTTAAAATAGGAGCTATGGGAGAATGTTGCTAAAGGAAGAGCTGTCACAGTTTGCTGATTATTTTAGCAAGGAAGTAACGATGAACAAAATGTGTTTGGTATATATTTTTATTGCAGTTACCTTTTGCATGTAGTGCTTAGCTCATGCGTTTACGTGCCAAATACCCTGTCTGCACTGAGAGTACTTGCGACCTGCCTAGACCCACCGCTGCCTGCTCAGCCAGCCATGAGTCATAGGCCAACAGAGCTCATGCACTGGGAAATGGAGCTTGGCTCCCAGCCCTCTGCTAAGCTGTAGGTTGTGCCCAAGGCTGGGGTTTTGTTTCCATCTGCCTTATATTAATTGCCACACACTAATGTAATACCTGGTGGTGTATGACTCAGTCATGTAGTAAACAGCTTGAGAAGAGTCCATTTAATAAAAATTGGCAAGTATCTACAAATAAGAGAAGAGCTTAAAGAAGTCAGGAATTCCCTGCAAATAAATCACAAAAACCTGTTCAAATTTAGCCTGTAATATTTCCAGGCTGAAGTATCTTTCCAGTCTGAAACATTCGAAGTTTGCAAAGTCAACTTACCCAGCATTTTTTCCCAGATAGTTCTCAAAGCACTTTTTCAAAGGGGTTGATATCACACTCTCTATTTAAGTGGGGTGAGAGAGGGCTGTCCTGAAGGTAGTCAGCCTCCTGAACCAGAAGTGCCGCCAACAGCAGAACAAAGGTCTCCATTGTCATCCACCAGTAACCTTCCAATCTAAAAGTCCAGATTCTTTCTTTTGTTGGGATGAGGAGGGAAGGAGGTTGTTTCAACCTCAGATTTCTGCTTTGAATTTAATATGCTTGGAACTTGATTATTTAACTTTTTTCCCCCTTATCAAACATTTCAAAAAACCTTTGCAAGAGATTCTGTTTGTTTGAACCAAACCCAATCACACCTTTGTAATTAGTCCTTTAGATCCATCAGGCAGGTAGCCAACAGTTAATGTTTAAATGAGCCCATCCTTCCTCTTATCAGAACTATGAATGCAGACTATAAACAAGTTCGTATGATCCTACTACTTAATAGAATTGTCATAGGACACAGAGACTTTGCAGAGGCCAGAAGAAACACTGGAAGAGTCTGTGTTACCATGTCCCAGTGAAAGATTTGCAAGCTTACAGAGCAATGGAAGTACAACAACATTACAGCAGAGCTACGAGAGGAAAAGCAGAAGCAGAGACAGGGCAAATTTTCACAGCCTGGCTTCAGAGAATACTCCACGTAGTGTGTCATAATGGTGACTCCACTCACTAAGACCTCTGAGGTAGACCAAGACCACTGTCACCAAGGAAAATGGAGACAATCATGATCAAGAAAAACGATGGGAGCTGATGGAGAGAGGTGATGAGTTGAAGAATGGTCTGCTCCATTTATCCCCCTTGGCTGCTGATTGTAAGAATACAGAATAATTAAAGTAATTCCATGAAATCTGTCAGGAAAACAAAACAAAACAAAACAAAACAAAACAAAAAACCTTAACAGTGGCTGCTTTGTTTCACTGAGTTCATATTACAGAAACTCATGGTGGAGGATTGTAGTACACCAGCCAAGATGCTCCATTTCTCCATGTTCTTTTTAAATAAGTCTTTACCAGGAGCTTCATTGGTACTGCAACAGGGGTTATTCCATGTGATGCCTAAAGCTGCCTATTTTAGCTTACTATTTCCATCTCTTCCAGTTCAGATTCTTACCACATTGCCCACCAGACAAAGTGCCCACCAAGCACAGATACTATAAATTGAAAAAGCCCATTGTCCTATCTCCAGTAAGAGCATCTAACTTGGCCATCAGCCTTATGAACAGTTTTACTTTGAGTTTCCTGAGAAGCAATATCAAAAACATCTAGTCCAACATTAGGTACAATCTGTGATCCATGTTATAAACATAAAAAAATGCTGTTTTTTTTTTTAAAATGGAAAATTAAGTCCATAACTCCCTCTGAATAAAAGCCATCAAAAAGAGAAAATGGAACTTGGTTTTCTAAACCATGCTGGTGCTCTTCTACAACATCAAGTCCATCTTCCTCGCAAGCAAGGGAGGGGAGGAAGGCTTTTTGGACTCTGTATTTTGTGTGCTCAGAACTAGCCAAAAACTGCCTGAAAAATAACAAGTAAAATCCTTCCTTCAAGCAGTTTCAAAGAGATTTGTATACTTGTCCACTTGTCCATTTTTATACATAGTTTAATATAAAAAGTAGGAGAGATACGGGTTTTATAAAGCAACGGTCACATTTTTGTGCTTAGAAAGGCTGTCAAGGTAAAGCTGTCAGTGTCAGAAAAAAAAGACACCATTTCCTCCTGTAAGACAAGCACCATCCTAGCAACAAGCAACTGTGGGCTTTATCAGTTGTCTCAGCATTATTTATCCAACCTTTGTTTATGATCAGAGGTTTATTAATATATTGTAGCACCCTAATGTAGATGCAAGACTTGAACTTTAGCTAATGTTAGAAAAAAAAAAAGACCTCACCTTCATTTGTTGCTTACATTGACAGTTGTGGCGAACAACACCAGGCACTTTAATCTTTCACTAGGAATGGAAAGCCACTAGTTTGGCAATCTTTATGCTAACAATCAGCTTTTAGGGTAAAAGCATGCCCAAAGGGTACAAACCAGCCCAGTGAAGAGCCACCACTGCTTTTCTCCAATGTTTGCACTCTGTTTTCCAAACACTGGTGAGAGAGAGTCTCTGAGCATACAGACTTGCTTGTCCTGTGCCTGGCTCTCTTCCAGCTGAGGAAGAACATGAAAACAGCAGCTGTAGACATTAGAAGACTTTGAACAAAGGAAAGAGGTTAACTAACATATGATTAAACTCCTTTTTGTATAGCTCAGAGCAATCCCTTGCTGGGGGCCTGAAATCAGGGACTGCAGAACTTCTAAGGACTCCTTTTGTACAATACCCAGAATGTGTATACTTTATCTTTGTCACAGAACAAAGAAAGGAGAGGATTTTGCTACTAGTTTGACAAGAAACTTTCCCACTCCACTAATTTCCAAAGGTTCTGCTGTGTTTGGCACAAATTCTTTCTTTAGGCTATCCCAGGGCAGTGCAATTCTCAACTACATTTGTGGATGACATACAAAGCTGCCTTGCTGCCAGCTGCTTTAATTTGCTTTCCTTTTCTAGTCCCTGCACTAATTCCCTGTAGCTGCAAGGGGAGCTGTGTGCTGCTGCCAGTCTCTGGAAACCACAGCTCTCTTTTCATTGCCTAGGTCAGAGTTTTGGAAAATCGTAGTCATAATCATTATTCAGTGGTTTAGAAATTGCACACTAAATGTTTCCTTGAAAAGTCAGGAAGTTCCTTCTTACTCTTTGATAAATACCTGTAAACCATTGTTAACTGTGTTTTGTAAAAACCCAGGACAAGGAAGTAGCATTACCCAGTCCTTCAGGGCTAAGAAGTACAGGCATGCCCAACTCAACACAACACTAAGCAAATAAGCAAACAAGTACACTGCCCTTGCTGGAGTTGTCTAATATGTGAGTTTCTGATGGAGCTCTCCCCACCTCTCCACAAGCTAGCGGCTGTTATGGATGAGGCTAATGCAGGAGAAGGATACAGCATGGCCTGTCTTTGCGATGTTTATTAAATCCTCTCTTCCAGCCCTACTCACAAAACTAACTCAGAAATCTAGAGGCAAACTGTGGGATAGCAGTCATAGAACCATAGAATCAATAAAGTTGAGAAAGGCCTTTAAGATCTTCAACTCCAACCAGTAAACTCACACTGCCAAGCTCATCACTAAACTAAACCATGCCCCTCAGTACTTCATCTATGCTTTTAATATCTCCAGGGATGATGACTCCATCACCTCTGTGTTGTACTCCCAGCAGACATCTAGTAGATAGTAGGTGTTTGGTGCAGCACTCAAGGACATATCTAGGAGCTGAGCCTGCTGTAATTCTGTCAAACTCTACTGCTCTCAGATTCAACTTAATACTTGCTATCATTTCATTTAAAGCAGCCCACAAACTTATTCTTCCACAGAGTTTGCAAATTGCCTGTAAAGAGCTGAAAAAATAGTAAATCTGAGCAAGTTCTTTGTTCAGAATGATTCCCCTAAACATTTCTAACAGGAATCCCTGAGCTGTTTATCCTTTGTAATCAGACTGCTGTGAATAGTGGATGTTCAAAATACATGGCAGACTGGTTAAGTCTGAAAGGCCTGTTGGATCACATGAAGCTGTTTCTGAATAATTTTTATTTGTACATTTCAACTGCACAT
This sequence comes from Urocolius indicus, assembly GCA_013401255.1. NCBI lineage: Eukaryota > Metazoa > Chordata > Aves > Coliiformes > Coliidae > Urocolius > Urocolius indicus. The sequence goes on from WBNH01007600.1 coordinate 77,770, forward strand.
TGTAAATGAAAGCCCTGTTAGGCTATTCTATGATTCTATGAGTGTATGAATAGAAGGTCATAATAGCTACATAAAAATTACAAGGGCAAAAATTAATAACATTATATGGGATTATTTAGGTCACAGGATGCTTTTTCAGTTAAAAACATACTGCTGACTTGACTGATTAAATCAATATATACTATAATTGAAATCGGTATCAATGGATTATCTCCTAGGAGTGTCCTGCATGTATGAGCTGTCCCAGCAACTAATGTATTTTCCAGTGCCTAAGACACACTGGTGTAGAAGACATGTTCTTCCTCAGAAAGGAGAAATTAGAGAGACTTGGTACCAACTGCTGCCTAAGGTGAAACAGCTTCTGCTGCTGTTTCTGACATGGATTCTCTGTTGTGGCAGGCACAGCAACAGTGGTGACAGCAGACCACGGAGCAGGAACAGCAGAGATTCATAACATCAATGTATAAAATATATCTTAACCTGAAACCACTCTTGCCCTTTCCATTTCAGGGAGAGAAAAAAAGTACCCTTTGTGTCAATAAATCAATGTGAGCATTTGAAGGCATTTTATTGAATGTCTAAATGCAAACCTATGCTAATAGGACATTATTTAGTTTATGAAACCAAGTTAAGAAATGCTAAGAGGAAGATTGTGTTTGCAATTTAAGATAGCTCCTCTTATGTATGCAGACATGTACAGACATCAATACGAGACTGCTTGTCACTCATGTTCTCTGAGGTTTATAGCTGTTACAGGTTATCTTGCGTGTTGCCTCTGTCCTTCAATATACAAGGCCAGCAGTGGGAGTTGCACTTTGCTATCTGCTGGGAAAGGGTTGGAGTAAGCAAAAGCAGGCTCCCTAGATGCTATGGATGGGAGAATAATTGTGGCATGAGCCACTGAATGATGAGGACCTCACAAGATGGGAACTAATTCCCCTCTGCACCCGTGACAAGTCATAGCAGCTCCAGAACCAAGCTCAAAAATAGAAAACCCCACAGGGCAGGTTTTGTCCATCCATGTGTGGGTCCTGAGCTTCCTTCTCACCTAAATCATGCACATCCAGCCTGAGGCATCACTGGGCTCCCACTACCCATCGGTATTTTGGCACTTGCTCTCACAATTTTGTCTTCTGAGAAAAGTTATTTTTCTTGTGTACTTCCTCATGACAATGTTCAAAAGGGTTTCCAGTGCTGCACTGAGGTTAAAAAAAAAAAAAAACACATTAGATAAGAGGAATAGATTAATGAATACATACCAAAGTGGCAGGCCAGATGTACCAGATCACGAGCTGGAGTTGTTAGTAGTTTGGGCCGCCTTTCTCATTTAGGAATGCGGGTTCCAAAGAACTTCAGCTGGCAGGTGAATTATCAAGGATTTACTGGAGGGCAAGTGGGGGCAGTGGTTGGCCTGCTTGTCTTGCTGGCTTTTTTTGATGAGGTTGCAATATTTGAATGGTAATTATTTTCACCTTATTAATTTCTATAAACTTTGTAGAAGTATGCACACTCACAAGTCACCTCAGGTTAGCTTCGTAGGAATAACAACAGATCATTCCATATACTCAGGTTTTCAGTTTTCTAAATTCCTCTGAATTGTTGAAAGCCATTGAGTTGACATGTTTGCCTCCATGTGATTCTCCTGGTATGGCTTTGTGGTGGCCTGATGTCATACCTAACCACAAAAGACCATGATCTAATATACCATAACTGTTAATAAATATAGTGTTCAACACATTGGTTTCCTAACCTCACAGGGAAAATATGCTGTAAAACTTCATGGCTTTTAAAAGAGAAGGGCCCTGAAAGATGGTATTTAAAATACCATATGGTGTATGTGGGGAGTAGGAATATTAAATGGGTGAGTTTGCTGCTTTATTATTATTATTATTTTGAGAAAACAGAAGTGCTTGATAGCTCTGGAGAATATGGAAAATATTCTAGAGACATGAAAGGATGGGGTTTTTTTTCTAATGTCTGGATCTCTTTTATACCACACTGGCAATTCAGCAATTTGCTGGAGTGACATAAAGCAGCCTCTGGATGAGAATTCAGGCAGCATGGAGCTGCAATTCAAAAAGTCAATCTTGAACTGATGAAAAGGCTACAAGAAATGCAGTTCTTCCACTACAAAATGCTGTTGAGGAAAATAAGGCAGCAGAAGGCATTTTCAGAACATTGTGTAGGGGCAGAAAACTGTGAAGAGACAAAGATATTTAAAAAGCCTTCAAGACACAGATTTCAGCATTGCTGGTAATCATTGGTTTTTTCTCAGCAACTGAGATTCTGCACCATTTTGCAAATGTGCCATTGTGCTTCGAGCTAAACGGATTTATCTTAAATGCAGCCCTTTTCCTGAGGGCTTGTGGCTTGTAAAGCTTTCTGCCTTTTAAATTATTTTTGTTTCCCCTTTGCCTGGAAATGGCTTTGTTCCCACATATAACTAAGGTGGAAGCTGGCAGCCCCCCCAGAAGCAGAGGAAAGACTGGAATATCCTACGTCACACACAGGAATCCAGCCTTCTATGAGGCACGGGACACTACCTCCAAGCAGGAGGATGCTTACAGCTGCTTTCTGTTCTCTGAGACAAGTTTAATAACATCCCTCTCTAAATGAATTTGTTCTCTAACAGGAGATCAGTGATCCTTAATGCATGCAAATTCCATTTGCCCCTCTGCGCAATGAGCCAAGGAAGGAGTGCTGCTTGTTTCTTTTCTCAGGGATATCTCATAGGCTTTCACCAGCGTAATGATCCTGCAGCATAATGACCCTTAACCCAGAGGTGAAGTCTTGGGGGTGCCAGGGGAAGTGCAGTTGGTTGCAGCTCAGGCTTTCCTGAAGATCCAGGGGGTGCAGGCTTTCCAAGTGATTCATCACCCTGGTCCAAGCCCAGGCTGCGCACTTGGGCTGGTGCAAGTGTGGATTAGGACTTGAGACAGCTGCTTGAGGCCAGCTCCAGCTCCAATGTTCTCAGAGGCACCAGACTCTGCCTCAGATTCAGCAGGCAGAGCCTGAGACTGTAAAAGACGTGTAATACATCCGTCTAAAAATAGGTGTTTCTGTAGAAGTTTGGTTTTCACTTCTATTTTGCTGCCTTACAGTGCATCGTGGTAGAAATGTGGGCAAGTGGTTTTTGGTACTGAGAGATGCCTTTTTATTTTAAAAGAACATCCCCACCAACCATATCCCCACGTAAGGAAAAAGCAGCAACCTCCTGGAACAGCTGTTAAGTGGGAAGGCAGAATTATATTCTCCGTTAAACCATACTGCCATTTAACTGAGGCTTTGATGGCTTTACTAGTTCCAGAGTCTCTTTCCTCTCTGGTGCATTGGGGTTGTTTAGGTCTGTGTGTTTACCTAAACCAGGGCCAGTGTGGAATGAAATACTTCTTCATTAAGGCACGAAATGCTGCAGCTGAGGTCTCGCCTTTTGGGGTTTTTTCAACTCATTGGATAGTCTGGCATAATGTTTTGCATTTATTACTTTTTGACCAAAGGAGAAATATACTCCTGAAAAACTGGAATGCATGGTGAACATTATAGAAAAAGGTGAAAGTTTATCTTGCCTTGTATGGAAAGAGTGACATATGCAGCTTAGTACGTCATACAAGGGAAGAGAGACTCTCATAAGCTGTTACTGAAACTTAAAAGTTCAGAAGCACAAGGCAGTCACTGATGGTTATTTGGAAGAATTAAATATTATTACTCAAGTGTGACCCTGAAAAATGAGAACAGGGTGGAATAGGTTTTTTTATTCTGATTTTGCAGACATATTCTGTTTTTATAACGAAACAACCTCAAATTCTAGCATCTGAGGGGAAAAAAAAAAAAATTTGGGGAGACACAAATTGGGGACAAACAATGGCATTTTGGAACACGGATTTGTCCACTGCTAAAACCAAACCCAAACGTTGAATTCAGCCACAGTATCCCGCTGATTCAAGCAGCCCCTCTATGCAAAGAATGTAAACTGTGTTGTGACTTGAGTTGAGAGCTCTCTTTTATGGAGAGCAGGAAAGTTTTTTAAAAGGCCAGTTTATGACCTGGCTGAAGAGCTGGAAATAATTAAGTGTTCTTGTCAAAGGTCAAAGTCATAGGGTTAAATTCCTAGGAACTCAAAATAAGCCTCAGTGACTGCACCAGGACTGATCATCTGTCCCTTTCCTGCCCACAGTGGGAAGGCAGCATGCAGCCTGGGACAGGAGTGAGCCGTGCCTCTGTCATCTGCCCTTTCCTAATTCCAATTCTGACTATTTGAGATTCATCACACACTCAAGGCCTAAAAAAGCATGGCTGGGGTTAAAGAAAATTAATGAATCTGGAAATAAGAATTGTGACCAAATGACCTATTCTTAATATATGAATTAAACAGCAAATGACAAACTAAGGTCCTGATTTATATTCTACTTCTGATGTAGCCCTGCTGAATTCAATGGGGCATTGGACTGGCAGCAAGAATCTGCCTCCAGATGAAAATAGCAGCACTGGTCTGGCCCTTGAGGAGAGGTTGTCCTGTGCTGTATAGGTGAAAGCTGCAAAACTGCTTATGCCTGTAGGGATCTTAGTGCTTAAATTTAAAGCCATGCATGATGTTACTACTGAGCAGTACTCAAAAATGTAATGAGGCAGAAGGGGGAATTCACTGATTTTTACCGAGTGACGATGTTAACCTCTCAAAAAAGCAACAGTCTGTCTCCCTTTGTGAAACTTAGCTTAAATATGATGCAATAATGAGTAGCTTGACTGTGCCAGTGTCTCTAATATAAGTTGTAAGCACTTCCTGGTGAGACCTATGGAGTGTGACACTACCCAATGCACCCACCAGCGTGAAAGCAGTAAGGCAAGTGAGCAGAGGTGGAGAGGACCATTACCTCCTCCACACACTATGTGCTGGGGTTAGACGTGCTGCGCTACGGCCCTGAGGATTTGCTTTCCCCACTACCTTTTATTCAAAGTCTTTTGCCCTGGGCCTTCCAAAAAAAAAAAAAAATGTATTTGCCTCTTGATAATGTTTTTGTTTTGAGGTAAGTGAGCATCTTTATAAGGCAAAGAATCTCTCCAAAACCTCTTGCAGAGTGTTTCTCATGTTTTATTTCCTATGAGGTTAAATTGTCTTTCATAGGCCAAGCAGATTTTCCTTCTACACCAGAATAACAGATTTGTAGTTTTACCCCGGTGTTTCAAGCTCAACAGCATCTTTATTCATCCTGTGCGAGGAATTATGTCATTTGTATGAGTCCCTTGCTTGATCCAAAGCAAACTATCTGGCATCAAATTTCTCCATAGAATAAACTAAAACGTCTCAGGTTAGACCTGAAATCCAAACTTGGTGGACATCTTGCTTCACGATGGGATGAACTGAGGCCATATTATGACTACTGGTGATATTATGGGATTGACAAGGTCCTGGTACAGTGGGATGGCTCAATCTCTACTGCAGATGGCCCTTCTGCCTATGCCTCCTCTTAACCTCTTATTCTGCTAGTTCACAAGCAATCCTGTTCCTTCAGTTCATCCTTGTTCATCCGCCTCCTTCCTCCTCATTCAAGTTTCTAAACCCAAAGAGCAGCTGAGACCATGCAGTGACCTTCCACACTGACTGCAATGTCTTTGGTGAATCTAAATTGATTTTCCTTGCATGGTAACATCCAGGATCTACCCTTTGACCTTTAACCTGAGGTTGTGTATTAGGAGCAAGGGAGAATGTGAAAGCAGCATTTGACTGTCAGCATTGGCAAGAAATATGAGCCACCCTTTACTAGAAAACAGTCTGTTCCTGTCCACTGCCTGGAAATACGGCAATTGCCAGACTTGCTTAGACACAAGGGTCAATATCCTGCCTGTGACGCTAGCCAGCACCAGATGCTCCAGAGAAGGGTCTGAGAAGCCTGTAGCTGGCAGATACAGGATAATCCCATTCTTATCTCCCTGTTTGGGAGAACAGAATGGCCAGCATACACAAAAATACAAGCACACACGTGCACACTGCAAACTGCCTGCTTCAGAGAGCTCTCTCCCTATAAATCTTGCAGCATTCTGCATCACGTCAAGTATTGGTAAATACCCATTGCATTAGTGTGCAACTGACCAGCTCTGTTAAAGACTCAGCTATATTAAGGAAGGGAATGAATAAAAGAAGGAATGCTGAGGGTTCAGCAATTGTATTTAGCACTTGTTTTTTTTATAATCAGTGTGTAGCAAACAATTCAACTGAAAATGGCTAATAAAACCAAATCTGTTCACCAACTCAGACAAAGAAGCCCAGATAGGAGCTAAAAAAAATATCATCTTGATAAAAGAACGCAGTTGTTGGAAGAAATTGCCAATCCCTTACCCACATTCCTATAATCTGGAAATATTCTTAAGGATGATTTAGTGTCCTTTTTTACCATGGCTCCAGGGTCAACTCTTAGGTTTCCTGATGATTTTAGGGAAGTAGTCAATGACCTTGAAATCTCTAGGGTGCTCTCAGCTTGCAGTAATGCTCCTCTCAGCTCCTACCTACTGGAAGCAAACCAAAATGAGACCAGGCTGAGCTTGAATACATATCTATGCTGCCCTGAACAGATCACCTTTTCTACCTATGTTCTAATAGCATTTTTTTCTCAACAACACTGATTCACAGGGAAAAACCAGCTTTCTTCATGTAAAGATGCAGATGGGCATTTGACATGAGGCTTGACAAGGATTCTAGAAAGCTACTGGAACAGCCACTGTGAATTTCCTGGACTGATTTCTTGCTGTTTTATCTGCTGTCATGTAAAACAGCAGAACCATTATGAAAGCATTGAACATTATGCTCATATACTGAACATTGCGCTGTTCAGTACCCACAGTTCAGATGAGAGGGGGAGAAGGAAGCTCATGTTGACTTATTAGAGAATTTTGTTCTTTATATAGTTGAGGAAAACAGAAATCTCAATACACTTTCCATGTTTAATTAACATCTGTTTCTAAGCTTCAGATGTCCCGCAGAACTCTTGTTGTAGCAGTAATTAAACTGCGTAAAATTGTAGAGAGCTATAAGATGATAATCCACATTATCTGATACTGCTGCTATTTGATAGCTCCTGAAATAAACTACAAAGCAACCTTGATCTTCCTCATGCTCTCTATTCAGAAAGACGTTCAACATAAGTGTTTCTGCAGTACTAATGGAGTATTTTTAGCTTTGTTCCAAAGTCTTTGTAAGGTGTGTCTCTGAATCAGTTCAAAACACAGAGGCACTCTTCCCTAATCTGGAGAATATCATACTCCCTCTCTTTTGCAACACATATTGAACAGCAAAAGAATAATCTCACGAGCAACTTTTTCTGGAAAGCTTCTTTAAATAAAAGCTCCCTCCATCCTCTCTCTCATCCTTTGCAAGCACATTTCCATTCAGGGGCTACCAGCCCCTCTGCAAGCAAAGAGAGCCCTGTAGAAAGAGCCAGGGCTGAGCTCCAGGGACAACTCTCTCCTAGGATTGCTGTGTTAGAGTCATACCTGGTTCTTAGTCTCCAGCAGACAAGATCATCCTCTCTTTCTCTTCCTAATCCTCTCCCTTCTTTCTGTAAATACAGATGATTAGCAGAGCTGCTTTATTTTTTTCAGACAAGGCATCATTTAAGAGAAATAGTACATTCATACGCTTCTAGGCCCATGTGTGAAACCTCATGGCTGTGTGAGGCAAGAGCTGATCTGATATAAAGTCATTCTCCTGGCTCAAGTTGGTTAAAAATGTTTGATGTTTACCCTTGCATTGACAAGATTAATGCTGGAGCAAAACTTACCATCAGTACAAAGCCACCATAGCTGCATGATAAACTCTGTACTGCAGGTTCTGATTGATTTAGCAGGGCCTGTCCCACTCATCAGATCCAAATGGCACTGTATGTTCCTCTTGTGAGGATCGAGTACATACTGATACATGACTACTTCACAACACCAATCATAGTATTGGGTGGTCCAGAGCCTCAGCAGGTTTAGTAGTGCTGTGCAGCACTGTATGCTGCACCTCTGTACAGTGACTACAGGAGAGAAAAGCACGGTAACAGCTCATCGGATACTTGCTGGCCCAATGAGCAGAAAATCCTTCCTCACACTAAGGCACAGCTTGAAGTTTCAGCCACTTGCCACCCATCAGGTGGAGACAGATGCCTCAGGCTCCTGTATAGGGGATCCTGAGGATACTCACCACTTGAGGGCTTAACTCTTCACTGTCCCCCAGGGTGTACTCAGAGCTTGATGTATATTTCCCTGTAATACTTGTGCTCGATATAAACCTTATTTTACAACCAAGAAATCTCTCCATGCACATATTGGTCCATCTTGCTTTCTGTGAGGGGCACAATCCAGTACTGGTCTCCCACTGCTCCTCTGCTACAAGAGCCAAGCCTCTAAGTTCAGACTAACTCCTGAGCAGCCTCACAAAGCTATTTGGCAGTGGCTGCTCTGTAATTGATCCCACTGAGCTTGTCAGGGCAGGCCTGGAATTTCCAAAGAGAGCAACTTTAGGATGTAACAGGAGAAATTATGGGGCCTCAAGGGCTCAGAGCCAGTGCGGTGCTGGCTCCAAGGAAGCTGTACCATGTGGTTGATCCCTGTAGCTACTAAGGAATAAATTGTTATATAAAGCCGTGCTGCTGTCAGGCAGAGCCTCAGGAACATGATGGTCACTGGAGTGCTGTTTGAGTCCTAGTAGCAACTTGCTTGGTATTAGAAACATTGCCAAGGTTATAAAAGCTTACAAGAAAAACCTATCCCACCATGGCACTGGGACTGGGTTGCGTTAGGTACTTGGTCCTCCTGTTGCATGGCCCATTGTCTTCTCTTTGAACTGAAATGAAGCCTTTTTCTTCTGCAAATGGTTTCCTATGGAAAAACAAGGGGCTTGGTTGCATGCAATTATCCATCATGTACATTTAACAGAGAGTAAAATGTTACAAGGGGTAATGGGATGAAGCTGGAACACAAAAAAGTTCCACTTAAATATAAGAAAAAATTATTTCACTGTTCAGGTGAGGGAGCCCTGGCACAGGCTGCCCAGATGGGCTGTGGAGTCTCCTTCCTTGGAGGACTTCAAGACCCGCCTGGACATGTTCCTATGCGACTTGATCTAGGTGCTGCTGCTTCTGCAGAGAGGTTGGACTGGATAATCTCTAAAGGTCCCTTCCAACCCTACCATTCTATCATTCTATGATTGTATGATTTGTGAGGAAAAAAAAAACAAACAACCTAAATGCTCCCAAACTCAAAGTTGAGACAAAATACTGCAGGTTTTGATATGCTGTCTTCCATGCAAAATGTTAAAAAAGAAGTAGCATCTGGGACAGAGGAACCTCCACCTTCCTATTTTCTCATCAAATGGTCAGGATCATACCACAGCTGTACAGTTAGCAGAGAAACAAAAAAGTTTTGTGGGGTGTTCAGAATCAGTCTCTTTTTCTTTTTCTGCTTGCACAGTAATGACAAATTTTAGTGTGAAGAAAAAGGAAGATACATGATAGTGGAATTTATTTCTTTATTTATTTTACCCGGAAGAAAACACAGATAATTGCTTTCTTCTGATCTCAAAATAAGCCTTTCTCTCTGGAGAATGCAGGAAGAATTTCCTGTATTTTTCCACTAGTGCTGCCCTGCTCTGCTCAGTGCTTTTCTGTGATGCTCCATTTAGCCCTGTGCCAAAGCCCTGCTTGTCTCTCTTCCAGCCATCTCAATGCAGAAATTAGGTGGCATAATTGAGAAAGAAGGCTTGTAAAGTTTTCTTTTATCAAGTTGAGTATCTTTCATGCTGAAGGTGAAATGGTTCTCTTAAGTTTAGATGATGTCTCCTGAAATATATCATTCCATCTGTGCTCCCCATCCATCTCTTTTACCTCTTGTCCTTCTCCCTGCCAGTTCAGTCCTGACATGAGGGATGGCAATAACTTCAGTTTGAATTAACGAATAACTGTTCTTTCTGTTACCTGTCCAGACTCTCAGTTGATTTCTAACTTTTACTGAGTCTGGAAGTTCTTAAATTACAGAAAAGAGAAACATGAGGAGAACATGAAAACTGCAGTTCTCTGTTCTAAACAAACCCAAATGCATGTTCTTCAGTTCTTTATTGCACCATAGTGATAATAATAAAGCTATTGCCAAAGCATAACTTGATACTGAAGAATGGTCATTATTGGCAGTACCCCACTGTGTTTTTTTGGGCATGGGAGGTATGAACATCCTTCATACAAACATAAAATGTGAATAATGTAGCTATTTGTAGGTATGCACTCTCAAAAGAAAAGCATGGGCCCAAAAGCCCTGCACGTAACTTTTTGCCCTGAAAGTGATTAAATGCAGATGGCTACCACGAAAGCCGGATTTCACAATAGCTACCATATAGGACCCTTCAGACAATTTGGGAAAGCTATTCACAGAATGTGACCTCTGGAATGTAGTTATTCCAGGAAGATGTAACATATTATCAGGGAGTAAATTCCAGACGGAGTTATTTCTGGTAACAATTGAACAATGACAAAAATATTTACAACTAAGTTATAAAACAAAAACATTCACATATTTGTCAAGGAGTTTATTTACAATTAATAATTCTACAGACCTCATTAATTTATACTTAGGAGAGAAATGCAGACTTTGGAAATGATCCTGTATGTTCATTTACAAGATACATACAACTCCCATTAATTTTAAACAACGGGATAGTAAGCAGCAAAGACTAGCAAGACACGTAAACCCACAGAACTCCTGCCAGTGATCTTGCACATACTTCAGCCTTTCACAAATGTTCTCAATTTCTTCAGTTGGTCTCCATATGAACCAATAGCTCAGTCCTAGTATAGCTTTTTACCCTTGCCCCAAAAAAAATCTAAAGCAAAGGTAAGTCAACAATGTCACTCTATATCTCTTTATACAGGAGCACAAAACTGTGCAAGAGAAACATAAGAGAAAATCTTTAATACTTCACATGTTAAACTGTTCACTAACTAAAAAGCTTCTGTTCTTGTCACCATATATTGTAAACCCTACTGCAAATGGGAACACAAGGTTGAAAAGGACTTCCACGTCCCAGGCCATACCATCTGCACCTTCAAATAAGGTTTTCCTTTTCCAAATGGTAGAGATATCCATTCTGGGCTGGCATGAGCACTTGAGGTTCATTTGTTCTTGTGTCAGAGCTCTCCATTAGTTTAAACAAGCTCTCTTCTTTTTCTGGTGTGTATTTGCTAAATTGTCTATAAACAGCAACTGGATACCCTTGAAGCTTTTGTTTTGCTAAGCTAAACAAATCAGTAGGATTTTAATACTTTTCCCAACACAAAAACAACCCTGCATCTTTTTCTTAATGAATCTAATGACCTGTCTTTGCACCTGTCCCAGTATGAATTGATGCTTCTTGGAAATAGATGACTAAAACTACTAAATGACATCCCGTTGATGCTTTACATAACAGCACTGATATGTCTATTCCCCTCCTGCCAGTTTGTGTTGAGATCACATTTCCCTTTCTTTAAAAGCAGGTCATGCTAGTGACTCAGAGTGATCTTGTGATTAACCAGCATACAACTAGTGTTCCTTTCTCTGTGAATGAAAACGAAGCATGGAGATTGCACAAGTCGCATTCAAGCTGCCTCACCGATTTCTTCCTTCAGAACTTCCCTTATCACCTATGCCAGCCTTAGCTCAGAAATGCAGCTCTGGAGGGACACCAGATATTCCACCCAAATTAAACCTTCGTCTGTGAGCACCTCCCAGTTGTCAATAACCCACAGATCTTAAGGAGTGCCACATCTACATTTCTCTCTTCCATACACACTACTGTCTGATGCTTCCTCCAAAACAGGTATCCCACCAACCCTGCTCATGTTTCTTGCCAGAACAATGTACACGTCAGTCTCTACGCTTAGTTATCCATGTAGTCGGGTTTGCTACTGCCTCAGGACCATCTTTAGTTGCTTTTCCTCATACCAAGAAAAAGGACAAGTGCTTTACTCTCTACTTCTCTGTCCTCTTCCTACTACACTAAAGTATACTGTAACAATATTATACAGTCTTGCCAAGGTAATGTTAGTTCCATGCTTTATTATTTCAGAGAAAAAGTTTTTCAGTATCTAAAGATAGTCCTTGGGGTTTCATGTTATTTACTTAAGTGCCTGTTGAGCAACCTAACCTTAGCACAGATAAACAAAGTATCCCAGTGACATTTTAGTGCAATAATCTGTGTACTCTGGGAGAAAGTCATGCCTTGGAAACTTTGAGTTAGAAAGCAGTAAAAAATGAATTTCAGTGCAGCTGACTATAAATGGTGAAGCTGATCCCATTCTCCCATTTTACAGTAACTATTTCTTATATTTCTTTTGACTGCAAGCATCTCAAAGATGGGAGGTTAATCAGGACCCTAGGTATAACTGAAATGGACCTATCAGGCCAGTTACAATGGCTTGGCTCTTTCCAGTGGTCCCAGCCCCATCTAGTTTGCAGAGCACAAAAACAGCCTTGTCAAGCTGAGACTGCTCTGCACCATTTGCATTGTTTCATGAAAGCTGTTCCTGTGTTTAATTCACCCTGGCACTGAGACACATCAGAAAGGACTCTGCTTACCCTTCCATAGCCCAGCAGTGTGTCATTCAATACAACTGCTTACACTGTGCCCAGAACTTGTGTCTTGGATGTGTATTTTCAGTTCTGTAAAAAGCACCCAGAAACCACTGTTGCCTTTTTCTCTCAGCAAAACTCACCACTTGAGTCAGCATCCAAAACAACAGAAGCCTGGGCTATTCTGTTTCCACTGGGTGAAAAATAGATTGAGTGCTTTGTGCTACAGCCTTCCTGGCAAGACACAAAACTCTTTAAATCATACCCATTTCCAGCCTGCAATGTCAAACCAGATGTGGGACCAGATTTACTGTAAAAGGCTCTTTCAGTGCCATGAATCTTCCAGCAAATTTCTGATGTCCTATTATTATAGTTCCACTTGTAAGCTCAGTGAGATTTTTCGTTTCACATAGATTTGACACAAGCTCAGTTGAAAGTCGGTAGATGGTTTTACTTTTTTGGTTATCTGCTGATACTTCAAGACAGTTTCATTCCCTCAGCAGATAAATGAACTTTGTGCATTGAAATGAGGAGAACCAAGGCAGACCTATTTTAACTGTTTTCAATTTGGGATTCTTTTAATGTAGATTTTTGTTATGATGAAATTGGAAAGGACTTTTAGTAATGTATGGTGGGGTCAGACTCAAATCCCTGTAACATAAATGTGTCTGAAACAAAAATTATTTAGGAAAATCAAAGGAAGCTTTAAATGTATCCATCTAATGTGCAGGTCATAGGGAGGGGGACACAGTTTCTAATGGCGCTGAGAAATACACAAGCCAAAAGTCAATCCTGGCACAAAGGGACTCTGCAGGAGGAAAAGAGAAAGAAGATATTATCAGGGTGCCAGAATATCTTATCAAAGATCACATTCCATGTCAGAGCCGGGTCAAAAACCTCAAGACTTTTAGCTTTCGTTCCACAGCCTTAACCAGCTATATCACCTTAGTGAGCCACCACCTTACATTGGGGTAGCACAGCCAGCATTTCCCGATTATTTGTCCTGCATGCAAGCTTGGTAGCAGGTAAATTTATATCAAAGCAAATCTTAGAGGAAAAGAAAAAAAAAAAAAAACAAAAAACCAAAAGAGAAAAGGATACAAATGAGTTACAACCAGAGGCTTCCTCTACTAAGATTAATTTGCTAAGAAGTTCTCCAGGAGGACAGATCTAAACAAGACTGCCTACCTTGATGGCCATGTCAAAGACAGTGAAAGGAGCAATATAGTCATGTCCTCAAGCCTATTGCATCCCTTCATGTAGCATTTGTTTCATGTCCCTTTTCACTATCTAAAACCAATTTACATAAAACAACTTTTTTTTTTTTAAGGAACTGAGATGCAGATATATAGACAGCTCTGGGGACTGAAGCTCAGATAAAACGTGATGAGTCTAAACATTACAAGCCACTAATTACCTCAAAGACAGCTATATATACACAGATTCATGGGGCTTCTGGACAACAATTTGGCAAGAGAAGCAATTTTAGAAAAACAGAATGAGATGACCACTGAACTTAAAGAAAATTACTGTCAATGACTAAGCAGGGGTACAAGCTTCTATTTGGGAAAATAGTAAAAGAGTAAATAATTAACAGACACCAGATTTTTCACTGGTGAATGCAGTAGTGTTTATACCAGAAATCTCTCTGGGAGAAGGTTCTGTGACCCAAAACATAGTAGTAACAGGTGTTTGTAATGTCGATGTAGTCTGAAATGCACAGAAACTGCCTTGAAAGGACGAGTCTCTTCTCTTTTGGTGTTTGATCAACACTTTGTTGGCATTTTTCAACAACTTGATGACCATCAGAAAGGACTGTGAATTTTTGGTTTGGGACAAGTAAGCCTGGAACTATTATTCAGTGAAAAATTTTGGAGAATGATGGGTTCACATATAGAAAGCTGAGCTGATTAGTGTGTCCATTCCAAATAACAAGACACACAGCTCTTATACGTGAAGAGAAGGAGCACCAGTCTTAACATACAGCATCAGTTATCCACCTGAGGAAAATGAGAAGCTGGGAATGAATATTTTGATTTCAAAGTGATGGGAAACCTCAAGTAATTATTTTGATGTTTTCAACACAATGCAACAAAAGCATTACAGTTAACCTTTCATTTCCAGATGAAACAGAGCCCACAGATACGTTTAGCTGGACTTACTGTGAGATACCTGTTATTTTATTTCACCAGGAGCATTTATCCACATCTCGGCTGGGATTTCTTATTTGAAATTACTGGAAAGAGTTTACAAATGTATGATGAGACTCCTGAGGACCAGGCAAAGACTTCACCTTTCCACAGAAAACAACAATCTTACCAGTGTAGCAGAAATAAAAGTGAAAAGGTTCATATATGCTTACAAAAATATTGTTTTCACCAGTAAGAGGCATCTTTTGTCAACATGTGACACTTTGCCCTTAGGACTCTGCAGGTTAAGGGAAAGAATATTCATACTTCAACAGAATAACAACTCCAGACTGTTCTGGTGTGATGTAGTCTAACTAGTCAGATTTTTCTGGTGTTTCCAAATGCCTGAGAACCCTTTCTGCCTTCTACTTACCCTGTTCTGTTGGAGTAACGTGCACCCAAAGGGCTAACACATGGCTGCAAACCCTGTAAGGGAGCTTTCCAAACATGGCCCACAAAGGCACTCAGGTGCCTGCAGGCTCTGGTTCACGGTCCAAGGAGGAAAAATGTACAAAAGCTACAGTGGTCTTTGTTGCTTGAGCTTGGTGCTTGTTCCTGTTTCAGCCACAGCAGCCCAGTATAGCCGGTTCGCAACCCAGAAAGCTCAGATAGTATGCTCTGTGGCCAAGTCAAAGCAAACACATGTCCCTTGGTCACACCTAGAAACACTAACAGATATGTTACCCAGGCTGCTGCATCTGCAGATGTGGTAACCGCTGCACCAGGTCAAGGCAGGCATTTTTGTGAGCCTGAACCTGAAGTCCTCGAAATACATTAGCAGATGCTAGCACCTATGGCAGCTAGGAGCTACAGCCAGCTTGGCTGATAAAGCACAAAGGAAGTACAGCTTCAGGAAGGAAACCAGCATAACCAGCAGCTGGCTCTTAGTGAGCACAGAGCTTGCGTCCTCCTACCTCGGATGCAAAGACTAGAAACGTTCCACAAACAGTTTAACAAGTGAGCAGCTGATCAATCTAAAGATCAGAAGTATTTGACAGTATTAAAAATGTGTTATGGGTGGAAAAATGCTGTGACTAAACCAGGCAGTTTAGTTAAAGATTAAAACCTAAATAGCACTTGCTTTGTGAGGTCATTGATCAATCACCATTGGTTGCTTATTCCTTTTCTAGCAGAATAGACTTTGGAACAGACTGAGAAGTTTCATTGTAGTTGTAAGGCATATAGAAACTAATAAATTTACCTTTTGTACTACCTTGCCCCATCAAGGGCTTCAGCAAGTATACCACTCTGAAGTCATATTCACTGAGATGGAGAAGCTTAAGTGCAACAAATTAGCCTACCTGACTTTCTCACCTCTCCTTCTCTTGCAAACTCCAGCCTTCTTGCTGGCAGCCAATCAGATCCTGGTGCTTGCACTTCTCCCTTACCCATTATTTCTGATCCCAGATGTATGGTTCAATTTTCCCACTCATTGACAGAGCTCTTTGGATCTTGTCTTGACAAATGAATTTGTGTAATTTCCTCTTTACTGTCTCACATCATCAATTTATCTCTATCAATACCATCCTCTTTCCCTCCTCATGTAATGAAGGGAATTAGGATACTCCTCAGTACCGACTCAGTTTTATTGCCTTTCTCTTGAGTTAATTAGATTTTCCCCTGCTTGCTTGGCCCAGGCTGTTAGAAGGGCAGCATGACTGTACGGGCCCTACTTGACATCTTGTTCCCTTCAGGCCCTGCAAACAGCCACTGAAAAGCCTACTATCAGCATCACATTACATCTATTTTTTCTCTACAAATTATGAGTAACCATAACACTTGCAATGATGTCGTCTTGGACACAGGAGCTTCTCTCACAGTCCTTCCTCTATTAGATGTTCTTTGTTTTGTGATTGATGGAATTTTGCCCTTGGAGAAAGGAGTAACAGACCTAATTGTACTTTCCCACTTTGTGTTTTCAAATGAGTAGCCAGGCCCTTGTTTGAGGTCCAAGCCACCAAAGGGGTGCATGCTAAACTCCTGATCCCTTCCACAACAGGAAAGGAAACCTCTGTCTGCAACACCTCACCATTCCTTTACTTTAAAGCAACTCAGGCTCTTGGCTTCTTAATCATTTGTGATCATGAGAGCAAGGGTCTTGAAGCCCAGAGGCTTTTCTGTCCATGACCATAATCCATCGAGGGGCTTAACTTTAGGAGCCAGTAACCATCTCACCATACACTGCACTGCTGGGATGTGGCATGGAAAGCTGAAAGTCTGCAATTTGACTTTCCAGAGCTAAAAAAGTACTTTTTTAGCACTGAATCAGGGTTAGCAATATCCTCAGGAACCGGAACTGACAAGTAAATCATCATAATAAAACTAATTTATTACTTGTCATAGCTCTACTGAATTTGGTGCTTACCAAATGTAGACACCCACTGAACACTCTCCCCCCTGGGCTCTCTTATTCAGGAGAACTCAGCCTAAGTACCTGAGAGGTCCTGTCAAAAAAAATAAGGCTTGCCAAGCAGAGAGGAAATGACTAAAACTGGAAGAAAAGCATTTGTGGTTTCTCTCTTTTACAAGAAAGAGGGGACATGGAGTAAAAGTGTACTCCTAAACCCAAGCCTTCCCTAACAAGCTAACGGGCAGACATGGTTTCCTTGGGCTATGTTAACCTTACTGAGGATGCAAGAAACCCAATGAGAAAGGTTGGCAGAGGGCATTAGGAGCAGCAAGGTAAGTGCCAACTGGCAAAACCCTTCAGTTGTTATTGCTGGTGTTTTGGGAAGGTGTTGCTGTCTAGTAGTTGAGCCTGAACGTACAAATCTATAAAGAGTTTGGTCTCTCTTCATTTATTTAAATGCATTGACCTTCTTGTTTTTTTTTTAAACAATCACAACAATTTGACCTCTGTGTTTATTAAAGACTAAATTAATTGCCATTTTACCCACACTGTCTTCTTTTGGGTGAAATATTTTCTGCGTGACAACTGCCCATTGCAGTTTAGCTCCTCTGATTACTTGGATGTTGGTAAGTTCTTTAGTGAAGAGGCATTACATGGGGAATCAGAGAGATCTTGTCTGATTTCCAAAGGCAAATCAGGAAGTTGGTTGGCAGCAGTGAGTTTATTTGCAGTTACCACTCCTGTTTGAGAAAGGGCTGAAACCCATGTACCTGCTGTTTGCTGAAACACATTATAAACCCCTCTGGAGAAAGCCCATCCTTACTCTGAGCAATGTGTTACCAAACAGAACATCAGCTCTTAGTTATATCACAGAGTATATTTATTAGACAGGAAGTTTCTAATTTCCTTTTTAGTGTTGAAGGTACAGCAAAATCTGCTTCAGTCAGTCCTGCACACCTCAGGACGTACTGGTAGTTCTCTAAACAGAGGTTTAGGATGTGAGAAAGCTCAAAGATAATTTTCAAATAGAAATTTAAGGACAAAAGGGATCACTCTTTGCAAGTGCAGATTTCACCACAGGTCTGCCTCAGTTATTCCTAGATTTCTAGCTTACAAGTTTTCTCATGGCTGAATTTACATTACATTTTTGCTTTATTTATGTAATTCATAGTGATGGAGAAACATGAGTGATTTACTGGACTTTAGTGATGGGCAAGCTGTTTTCTAATGCTGGTGGCATTTAATTTAAGAAGTAAAAAAAATTGGCAAGAAAGCATTTGTGAACATTGTTTGAATAACGACTGCAAAGCTATGTCAGTGGTACACGTCCCTCTCTCTCACTTTCTGCAGCTGTTCAGAACTGATCTGTGATTGTGCAGAGACCAGGCATGAATACTCAGGAAATATGACATGACAACTTACACCAATCAGTCCAGCCTCTTTGAGATACATCATTCTGGCTGCGATAGAATAGAACAAAAGGATTTGTTTTTAATCATGTTGACTGTTGTAAGCAGAAATTAATTGTTCTGTCCTCTTTTGGCCTATTTGAGGGAATCATTTCCAGGGTTAAAAAACACAATTGTGTAAAATGCTTGGTAAGTAATTTGCAACACCCTGGGAACTTTTAGAGGGACTACTGCTTATACTGTACTGAACCCTTGTAGTTCTGTTTTTGAGACCTGTCCGTATTCATCCAGGAAGAAAAGTCAAGGCTGGAGACATCTGTGTAGTGGCCAACCCTCACTAAAAGCAGCCCTCAGCAACATCCCTGTAGGTTGCCAAAGTCCACATGTACTAGCTGCAGAAATGACAGCCCTCTTGAAGCCAGGAAATGACAGAAAATCCATCTCAGTGCTGAGACTTCTTCTGTAGCAACGTTGCATCACAGGGTCAGTTACAAAAGTTATCTATACTAGTGAAAGTATCATATAAATAGCAGACAAGGCTTAACCAAGGATGGGCACGGGATGATGTGCTGAGGCTTAGAACGTGATTTTTTTTGCCTCCTCAGGAAAACAACGTTAATCATAGCAATTTGTGTTTCATCAGACAAGCCATGCTGCCACTCAGAAAGAGCTTTGAGTTTCCTTCAGAGCCAGAGGCCCACTGTGTTTTAGAGGGCCTGTCTGTACCTGATAGCAGAGATAAACAAACACATCACCATCCTTTGAAGGTTGGCGAGACACAGTAAATCACAGCAGAAGCATTCAAAATTCAGGCCTGTGACAGAAGAGGTGAGAGAAGCACAAATACTGAAGGATGAATCTGACGTTTCAAGGAGTAAGGGGCATGAAGAAAAGTTAAATAGTTTGGGTACAGCACTGAAAAAGAGTACAGTGCTCTTTATCACCTTTATAAAACTCCCCATGAACTCCTTCTGCCAGTTGTTCTGCTCACTCTTTTCCCAAAAGGGAATTTTCTCCTTGCCACTACTTCATGCACTTTGATGATCATGTATGGTTTCCCACATAGAGTACACACCTGAACGGGCTATTACACACAAAGGCAATTAGTACCCTAACAGCTCTTAAAGCACTAAACTACACACCTAGCCAGTCCTTGTAAGTCCAAACTTATGAGCTCCTGGAGAGTTTGCCACTAGTAATCAAGGTGGGCTAACTGATAATGATAGTTAACTTGATTCCATATTAACTATATTCCACTCAGACTATCTTTGATTGTAGGTCACAAGTGGTTTTTTTTTTTTTTTTAAGAAAACAAAATAATTTTCAGTAGCTTTCTCTCACCTAAATTTGCTCTTTCAGAGCAAAGCATTCTCTGAGTAGTCTACCACACAAGCTTACTGGCAGGGACTTTATCAGAAGCAACACGTTTAAATCAAATATTGACATTTCAGAGAAATTTTCGAGTTGCACTTTCAAGAATCTAAAGTGGAAAAACAACTGGAAAATATTTTCAAGAACCAAAAAAGTGGAAAAACAATTTGAATGAATCAAATACTAACCAAAGAGTGTCATGAAAGCCAAATACCTGAAACATTCTCAACGCCTGGGGAATCACCTGAAATGCAGAGACTGTGAGTCTGTGAGTAATATAGCAAGTGGTATATGTGCCATTACTTCATTCAAAAAATGTAGTCAACTGTGCTCAGACCCTCTGATATCCTGCCTAAGACCAAATCAACAACTCTCCTCTGCCAGTAGTAAATAAAACTGATCTAAACACATTCCTAGAAGATTCAGGCAGGCCAGTAAGGCAAAAAAAAAATAAATAATGATATTCAATTAATCTTTGTGTTCCCTCTGATTTAAATTCAGTGGTTGTGGCCCATGTGGCAGGCCAGAAAAAAAAAGAAAAAAGCTGAACCTACAACATGCTACATGATTGATCCACCCTGTATTCTTGTTGGAGAGACTCTCGAGATACTGCATAGACATCTTCCCTGAGGTAAGAAGCAAGCATAGACCAAACTCAGACGTATATCTATTCAATTAATGATAAAGATCCTCCTGTCCTGTGCCTGAACTGCACTGAGCTCCCTACCCAGCAAGGGCAGCATATGCTTGTTGCTTGCATGTTCCAGTTCTGTTTCATAGGAAGCCTAATCTCAGTTTCTGGTCCTTACTTGTTAGAGAAATACTGCAATATCCATCACTTCATCATGTGCAGGAAAAGTTCAGAAGTATTTTCGGGCCTTTAGGAATGCTTAAACCACAGCTGGACTAACCTCTGTGACATTTTCCCCTTCTCTAAGGTAGCTCCTAAACATGTTGGCTTATTCCTGAAGGTTATTTGCTATTAAAAAGAAGCCAAAGGACTCTTCTAGAGGGTCACAAGGAGTACTAGGGTCTGAAACAGCTAAGGAAAGGATATTTGTTGTCATAGAAAGTATTCAAGAAGGTAAAAGGAATCTTATTTGATGAAATCATCTGAACTTTAAGAAATTACCTCCATTACTGTGGTTTAGAGGCTAGTTGGGAAGCAGTAAGTCATTTCTTCACAAGTTTCATATAATGTGTTGAGGCACATGACCATACAATGGCCTGGTGCAGGAACTTGGACACAGGGGAGTAGGTGGCTATGAAGGACCCACACCCCCTATCCCACTTTTTGCCCCTAGGCAACATGTAAACAAATCTTCTTTTGCTAACACTTCACCTCCTTCCAAGTTATGGTTTGCTCCACCAGTGCCATTTCTATCTGAGCAGATGAACTCTCATTTGCCAAGACAGCATCTCTAAATGTCTCATGCAAGACATCTCATCAGAACTTGGTTTTGCCTTAATCTTGTATGTCTTTCTACAAATAAGAAACTCTTGTGTAATAATAACACTGAGTGTTTCTACTCACCTTTCTGATTCAAAGTAGTACAAAAAAAAAAACTTTCTTTTTCTAAGCTGCAACCAGACAGACAATTGTTGAAGAAAAAGGAAAGAAAATGCCTAAGCAGTTTTTTTTCCCCCAACACAACAATTGGTGAGCTTTGACCCTTGAAGCCTGGTTCAATTATTAGATAAGTGATCTTGTGAGCTGCACCTCCTCAAAGCTGTGCTGAACACTTCTTTTAAGCCTAAGTGCACAGGGTAAGAAGCATCACTGATGATGAATATTTCCTATGTGTATTTTGTAGGAGAAGCTGTGTTTCAGAAAGTCGCTCTGAAATTCAAACTTTCTCCTTCCTCTGGCATTAATAGTTTGATGTTTATAGACATCAGTAGCATATATACTGTTCCTACACTAATTAAACAGCAAATTTAAGGTGGCAGAGATCTAGGACTCCTGTGGCTCCTTGCCCAGGCTTCCAAAAAAGCATTCCTGGTCACCCTAATCTGAAATGAAGGAGAAGGAGAAGATTTTATGGTCATTTAAGCCTTCACACAGGTACACAACTCATTTTGAGCCCAGCTAGGTACATGGCCCACTTTAATGGAGGTAAGAAAAGGAATCCTTTTTTGCCTTTAGTGAGCCAGACATTTTTTGGTTTATTTTATGGCTACAGATGACATAGCTGTCTAGAGGCATGCTGGTGAGGAGAAGTGAGGAGGAAAAGAGCCAGTGTGGGGGTGGAGAGCTGCAGCTCTGCCCCTCCAATTGATGTGGTGTCTTTTAAAGGTCATCCACTGGGACTCAACATCAATCAAACCGTTTTTGCAAAAACAACAGTGATCCCAATGAAGATTTATATAACACATTTGTGCTATAGCTTTGGTTCCTTTTTCTTAAATTACTTAAAGCAATATAATAACTTTTCCAGGCATATTGTAGGAGACTGCCAACATTTCAAACATTTCCTTGATGTAGGATGATCACAATTGAAAGGAATGTGAATTTTATCCAGCTGTCGGTAAGGTTTAGTTTTCCTTAATCCCTGAGACTAAATCATTGCATAGCTTTTAGCCTCCAAACTGAATGCAAATTGAGACTTGCTGTCATTTAGGTTACTGCAAGATTCTTCTAACCAAAGCACCAGGGGATCTTTGAGGAAGGGCTGCGATGGGGTACTCTCAGCACTTCTTGTTGCTACAAGCTGGTTGTACAAGAGAGCTCATCAATATTCAGCAAAAAAAGTTTCCTTTCAGTTTCTTCATTAGAAGTGCTCTCCTAGCCAAACCTGTGAGCAGTATAACACAGCCAGGATTCCCACAGACTGGGAAAAAAAAATGGTGGTTTGTGTCCCAGGGTACTGTCATTTTGCTTTGTGCTGCACACGTTTGGGTGATTGCCTCCCCCTCTCCTCACAAAACTCAAAATCTTCCACCTCCCATCAAAACTCCTCAGCAGCTGGCACAGGTGAAGGAAACAAGCGGTTCAGATGTGATGACTGTCACTGAAATTAGTTGTAAACATCCTGACGTGGTGGAGAAAAACAGGGATATTATAGTGCTATTCCTACTGAAATAACTTGGCATACCTCCAAGCACTCTGGTAGCTAAGTGCTGCACCACTCTCAGAGCATCTGCTTCTCAGGCAGTTCTCCTGCAAAATAATCTACATCACTTGTTAACAGGAGGCAGAGGACAGTTTCTGTCCCCTTTGTCAGGATCATCCATAGATGCAAGGAGACGGCAAGGGAAACATTAAGTACAACCCCCTGCTCACCACTTCACGTGGCAATGAACCCACACCAACATCAATGGAAGGCAATTGTCTTGCCAAAGGTGGGGAACTGAGGGATCTCAGTCACCTCACATCTCCATTGCTTCCCTCAACACGAGGGATGATCAGATAGCACTCACAGTTCTCCACAACTAGTCCAGGAGAGAAGCATTTAAATGGTAATGCCAAGGCTTAACTTTAACTACCATTTTAGCCCTGTGTGTCAAAGTCTAATAATTTAGACTGACTATTAAAGTTCTGCCAGTGTTAGTGAAGAAAGGCCATTCCTCAGCCTGAAACAGGGAAGAGTTGAAATCCAAGAACCTCTGGAAGAACGCATGTCTCCCTTTCTAGAAGGATTGTGGATTTCTAGCTTAGGACTGCATAATAACTTTCTGACAATTAAGATTAGGTCAGTGGTGTCTGGCTTTCTGTGCTGTGGATTCTTCCTTTCAAACAGCAAGTGTAACTCATTCCTCCTTTGCAAGGGAGTCACAAGGCTGAACACAACAGTGGGAGCATGGTGCGCTACCAGGTGCTGGATAGAAAATAAAAAGCCTGTACACTACCAACTGTGAGCACCACAGCAATTCATTCAAAACAGTATCAGCATCTAATTAACAAATAATTGAGCTATCCAGAATTCCAACATCAGATTCTTCTATTTTGTACTAGGATTCAGCTAATAATGAATCCCAGTGAGCAATTTGCTTTAGGAAAGTATTGCCAATACCAACTGACTTGATTTTTTTAAGCTATTCTAAATGCATGGCTTAACAATAATCACTAATGAGTGACCACTGCTTCTTAGTGCAGTTCTCAATCACCACAAAACTTCTGCCAAAATCCCACTAATCAAACAGCACAGGCTGGGGAGCAACTGATTACTGCAAGGGATGGAGAAGCCCCGGCAGACAGACCACAGCAGTAAAAGCTAGCAGTGCACAGGGCTGCACTGGCAGGAGTACAGACAGCAGATATGGGGAAGTGGTTATTCCCCTTCAATCTGTGCTCATTAGAGCCTATCTAGACACTGTGTCCGGTTTCTCACACCCCCACACCCCAATACAGGAAAAACACTGATAGCCTAGGGTCAATTTAGTGTGGGGCTTCCACAAGGGTCATAGAGAACCTGTGGGAGGAGAAGCTGAAGGACCAGGGCTCACACAGCCTGGAGAAGCAATGACTTTTGGGTGATCTATCAGCAGCCCTACAGTACCTGCAGGAAGGTTATCACAGAGACTGAGACAGGCTTTTCAGAAGCATGTGGTGGGTGGACATGACACAAAAGTTGTGCATTGAAACTCCTGACTTGACATAAGGAACGCAGTTTTCCCTGTGAGCACAGCTAATCAGCAGAGCAGGCTGGCCAGAGGGACTATGAATTCTCCATCCTTGAAGGTTTTCAAGATCAACTGAGCAAAGTTCTGAGTGACCCGAGCTGATCCTGTATTTGGCCCTGCTTTAAGCAGGAGGTTGGGGCTAGGTGAGTTCAAGAGCTCCCTTTCCTGCCTTTTGAGGTTCTCATACTGTAAATTGTCATTTGTTATTAAAGGTACAGAAATATTGTCAGTCATCACTGTATAGCTCTTGAGAGTACATAGGGCATAGGGCATTTAAACTGTAATATTCCATGGGGTTTTTTTTCTCTCCAGTAGTATCATATTCATTTAGTTACAGATCTTCTGAGACAAGAAGTTAAAGGTTATGATCATTATAACTCTGAGTGGTCACGACTAAATGCAGATCTGCCAAGACCTGGTCTGGAGCCAAGGAAAGTAACTAGAATGTTTGTACACATCAGCAGACTTGAGATACAGATTTGCAAACCCGAACTCCTAATTGGCAAGCGAATTACTCTCTGTGAAAAGATGCGAGTCCACATACTTAGGCAGAAAGCTAAAAATAGGTCAGTTTGATTAGTGCCAAAACTCATTTACTCACCTTTGTCTACAAAGGGAGTCTGACTGCTCCAGATGTAGCTGCATATAGAGCACACTGGTAAAGTTAGATGAGATGAATCCTATCCCTAATGACTTCAGTGGTGGTGAGGTGGATTATGCTTGGAGCCCAAGCAGCACACTCAGATTCATCAATAAAACATACAGACTCCATGCAGAAATACATTTCTGGTGCATGTTCCCATTTGGAGATTTATTCCCACAACTTTGTAACTTTTCATGGAAACCTAAGTACATTTTGCTAGGCTTCTTCTTGATTCCGCAACAAAGGTAATACAAGCCTGTCCTCATAGCAATGGAAAAGGCTGGTGTCATCCTCCATGTTACCTGGGAGATGCTTCCAGCAGATGGGGAACTGCCATGGTGAGAAGGGCCGCAGGGAGCCTGAGGAAGTTGGGTTAACACTGTAGTTTCACAGCCTGTTTCTGTTGGTGGAAGGAGGAGACCGCAGGGTGAAGCAAATCGAGATGCTGGATAATGGCATGGGAGGGGAGGGAGGTTGGAGGATGAAGAGACAAGAGCAGCAGCAACCTATTCTGCTGGGCAAATGGCCGGGAGGCAGCAGCAGCCTCAATGAAAGGTGAGACTGCTGCTCTCAGCAGCCATCAGATTACACAGGCTGAGGCTCACTGTGGTGGAAATCCAGCAAGCTGAGGAGCTGAGCCTTAGTGAGGGAAGGTGGAGGAGGGTTTGACTGCTAAAAACATCTGCAGTGGGAAAAACAGCAAAAAAGACCTAGTGACCAAAAATGAAAGACAGTGTTGTTCCCACACCCCAAAAATGTGGTTTTCATTGTTAATAATATGATTAGGTTGGATATTATAATGAGGTTTCATTTCCTCTTCATTTCACTTATTTTCTTCAGTCATCAGCATTTTTGCCTACACAAATAAAATAATGCCCAAACCAGAGTCTTTTTGGCATCCACTCTGCAGCAGTGCTCCCTGCAAAATGACTTCTTTGTCAGCATTCTAGTGACATGCAGCACCACTGCAGTAAAATGATGGAATTGACAAAGGGGTCTCAGAGTAGCAATAGCTTGCATTAGGCAAATGAAATCAGGAAAACACTAGACAAGTTTTCAAGTGCACAAGTCTGAAGAAATACTGCGTGCCCAAATCTTTCTTCTTTTCTTTTGAAGAATATGCCAGCCTACCAGAAATTGTGGACTATCCCCATCACCCTTTCCTCTATTTTCAGTGTTGTTTAGTTTCCAGCTCCCACTGTTCATGTTTCCATTTTATTTTACTTTGTTTTGTAATGGCTGATCACTCCATTCTTCCTATGTTTACTAAGCTGCCTTCAGGCACCCACCACCTCTGCACCTACATAATGAACTTCATGAGAGAAGGAGTTAAAATGGGAGACAGATGAACAAGAAATACAACATGAGCCTTAAAGGTCCAACATAGCCAAGGCACTTGTCTTAAGGATTCAGAAATCCTTTGATACAGATCAGTCCCCTCAGTACTCAGGTCTCATCTCTAGCTCTCTCCTTGCATGTTTCCCCCCTCTCCTCCTGAAAGCAGACTCCCCAGCACTTGCACTCTTAGTAAGTGGCAGTAACCACACAAGAAGTGGTGTTTTGCGCTGCAGATGTAGCCACAGAAAAACACACACTGACCAGCCACACATCTAGAAATACCCACTACCCAAATTAAAACATTACAATTACCATCATCAGCTATTGCCTAACGTGGCTCCCAACTCCCAAACACCTGGCAGATCAGATCCACTTCCCACCCTCTTTTACCACTTTTGGAAAATAGTTTTTCAATTCTGTGTAATTACTCAGAAAAAACCCTCCATCATCTAATTATCTTCTCTTTGAGCACTGCCAAGAAGCAAGGTGAGTTCTCCAACTGATTCAAACGAGGCAGCTCTGCGGAAAGCTGACACAGTGTTTGGAAAAGCCAAGCCAAGAAAGCAAACAGTTTATCAAAACATGCTTATCTGTATCTGTCCCATGAAGCAGAACAAATGCGGGCAATGACATTGCTATGAAAGGCAGATAGATAGGACAGCAGTCCTTAAACCTGCTCCATTCTTTGGCTCTAGCATAGCTGTGAAAATGAACACATTAAAAGAAATAAAACCCACCCCATCAAAAAAATGTTGATCATAGCAAAGGCCCAGTGTAGCCACAATCATATAAAAGTCTCAAGTCCTTCTCCTGTTGGTAAAATTTATGCCATTTGGGGAATCAATCTTAGCTACAAATGGATGTCAAAGTCTACGTCCTTCCAGCCTCCCAAGAAGTCAAAGTACATCAAACAAACATGAAATGTGTTACTCTGCATTTGCAAAAAAAAAAAAAAAACCACTTGCTTTGCAGCATTTGTGATGGAAGTAAGAGGAAGGCCTTACAAAATGAGTCAAGAGGCTTTTTGAGTGCGTTTGTTCTGCAGGCTGTGCAGAACAAGGCTGTTCCTGGCCTGTGGCATCCTAAGCAGTGTTGTTCAAGAACAAACAGGTACACACAGAATAGATACTCACAGACACACATTTTACTGTAGCCCACTGCATGGCCACACGTGACAGAATCAGATGATTTATGAGAAAGCCAGTTATCTACACATTGAGTAATGCCCCTCTATATCCTTCTCATTCAACTCTTGTCTCCCTATCTGAGTGATTAGTGAACTCCTGATCCTCCCTCCTACTTTACCCTCAACATACAGTGTCCATGGTGCAATTACTTTATACAAATTATATCACAAAGATAGGCGTGCCTGATAGCCTACTGCTTTCAGTCTCCTAAGTGAGCGAAGAATAAGTGTTTCAGGCTGCACATGCTACTGAACATAAAACACCTCCTTTTGCATTCAAGTGCAGTGGAACACTTAACACTTGAGTTCCTACTGCACCTATAGAGGAAGGCTGGTGACAGCAATTCTCACTTCGCAGTATTTTCAGTCACCTGCAGTAGTGCAGCCAGTACTTTCAGTCACTGCAGGTTCCTGCTTTCCCAAAACTAGGATTCAGACCCAACAAGAAGTTCATCCTGATGTAGTCCTTCCTGCACGTATACACATAGTATACCTGTTACCCCTCAGTCTTTAATGTATTTATGCAGTTTGCCTAATGCTGTGTTCTACGCTATTTATATTCTGATGATATATCAAATTAAAACAAAATGGTCTAAGTTGACATAAATATTCAGCACCTCAAGGGCCAACAAAAGATCTATCCTGGTATTTTCTTTTGTATTAAGAACTTTGTCTTTTCACTGCTATCTTGAAAGGCTGTCTTTAGCTCAAAAACTACAGTGAAAAAGCTTTACCTTTACATGATCCTGCCCGTGGAAACCTAAAAATAAAATGGTAGCCACAAGGTGAAAGGGATTATTAGATTCTTCTTTCATTCTTATTTGTGTGTTCAACAGATCTGAGACACTAACCCAAAGCCTGGCTTGCTTACCTTCACTTCAGGGAATTTAATAGCATAAAGCATTCATAGGACCAGACTATTGTCCCTTAAGGCTACCACATTGCTACTGTAGAATCACCCTAAAGACAATTCTGATGGGTTTTCTCATAGATTACAGCTCCTGAGCACAGAACACCCTTCCACAAGGGAAAGCAGATGTAAGTTAAGAAGACAGAGGTGTGCCCTCATTGCTTTAAGATATACCAAGAAGGATATCAAGTTAGTAGGTGAACTAAGCTAAACACAGAGTACTGGATGGCTTGTTAGCTGCTAGTGGCAGCATCCTCAAGAAGCTTCTCACTTGGATGGCAAGCTGAAAGATGACTCTTGCTACCTGCTTTACCCTTCCCTCAGATCAGACCAAGTCTCTCTGCGTCACTGCCTGCAATAATCAAACATTTGAACATTTCCAGGCATTCAGTGTTTTTACACCAAATGGCTAAAATAATGGGAGGGAAATCAGTTCTGCCTGAAGCCACTGAAACTAGTACATTCACATAGCCTGATCTGCTTGAATTGTAACAGCCATAGTATTTTTATGACAACACTTGAGCCTCACACAAACTCTTGTTCACCAGCATCCTATCTTTCTGAAAAAGATTCAGTCTTTACTTAGACTTGATGTCACAGGCAAGCCCCACACCCTGAGTTAAGTGGGTAGTTGCTGACCCTGAAAGAAGGCATTTTTAGTTGCCTGATTTCTAATCTGAATTTGTCCACCTTCAATATCAAATCACTTCCTACATCCAGAGACTGTTTTAGAGTTTAAATTATGTCTTTGCTTTCAGGTGACAGTGGAGGAACAGAAAATCTCATCTTCCACAAAATAAACTGATTTAGCTTCTCTTGCCTCCCTTTGGACAGCACAGCTCAACCTATACTCATGCTGCTCAGCCCTTCTCAGTTCTCTGCCCATCTGTCAACATCCTTTTAAAAGCATAAACACCAGGAGTGGACTCAGTATTTCAGTAATGGTATCATTAATGCTGTACACATGGAAATAGCACCTTCTTGACCTTTACTCAGCAATCTGTTCTAATTGAAAACAGTAACATTTGCTTTCAGGTATATTGTATCACACAGAAAGCATGTGTTTAGCCAATTTACCATTATATCAACAAACCTAAGGAAGTTACTGGTTTCCAAAATACGATCCCACATTCAAATGACATGGCTCTGGAAGTACATTTTTGGTCTGTAAGTATCTTGAATCTGACTGAAAATTTAAATAACACTAAACTAAAGATTAGTTTATCAGACAGTCCAGAAGATCCTAAGAACAGTTCTGTCCTTGACATATTTCCTTATCCCTTTATCAACGGATGCATCATCATCATTGCTTTGCCTAACAAAATATAATGTGTGCTCTCAAGCAATAAACCAAGTGACTGAACAGCTCTGAGACTAAGAATGAGCGCTTAGGTATTTCTGTCAGTAACATCTATTGTGAATGCCTCTTCAGAAAGTGTGACTCAGCCATAATGCAATTAATTTACTATCTTTAATTAGTCAAATATTTATAGCTTTGCTTTTTTGCTTAAAACATTTGGTGAAACAAAATCATATGCCTTATAGAAAATTTCAAGACTATATTTAAGTAGATATGAAAACCATTACCTCTACTGACCAAATAGGTGACATCTTACAAAAATTACATTGCAAGTATTTGACAAGGCAATCTTCATAACTACAACTACATTCGTTACCATGAATTTTATTACCTTCTTATAACCCCTTCCTAACTTCAACTCTCTTTCAGCCTTCCTGTAACTTTCCCCAAAACTTAACAGATTATCACCAACAAATTGAGTCATCCTTCCCATTTTTCCTAACTTGACTCAGCTGGCTGCTTTTGGCTTCAAAGTCTTGACAACTGACTTCATCATTTTCCTGTCCTTGGTGCTAAAAGGTGATGGAGTTATGGGTGCAGTAGATGAAAAGATATTTTTCCTCAGATAGCAGTAGATAAAATTGTGATTTTTGTCTTGATCATTCTGACTTCCTCTACACATCTCCTCTGCTGGGTTAGGAATAAAATCTCTACATGCAAGCATAGTTGCTTTAACAACAGAAAAAAATATAGAAAACATGGTTAAAACTCTCAAAACTTTCACCTTTGCTCTTCATCAAAGAAGGATCCTACTGTAAGAAGTGCAGGTGAAATCTATTCCTCCTCACAACCTCCAACTGAATTTAATTGAAACAATGAAACTCCCTCACTTCAAACCACATCATTCATTAAGCTTTGCAAAGCTAAGATAAACAAAGGTCAGTTGGACAGATCTCTTCACCAGTGCTGCAGTGCACAACCAGTGAGAAGAGGATAACTCAATTGTCCTCCCTTAGCACCTTCTTTCCCTGAGGAGCAACGGGTTTACTCACAGCAAGGAAAGGTGGCAGAAGCATTAATGAAAGTAAAAGCTTTCCTCTGTAAGCATTTCAGCTCTAGATTCTTCTGGTTCATTCAATATAACCTCTCCATGGCACACACTAGTCAAAGGCAGCAACTGAAGGTGGAAGGAAGGGATGATTGACCTTCAGGAGATGAGCATTTTGGTGTATCTCTGTGCATTGTCATGGAATCATAGAATCACTTTGGTTGGAAAAGACCTCTAAGATCATCAAGTCCAACCAGAAAGCTCACACTGCTATCTCTAAACCATGTCCCTCAGCACCTCATCTATGCATCTTTTAAATATCTCCAGGGATGACAACTCCACTCCCTCTCTGAGCACCACGTTCCAATGCTTAATAATCCTCTCAGTGAAAAAGTTCTTCTCCAATCTAAACCTCCCCTGGTGCAACTTGAGGCCATTTCCTCTTGTCCTGTCATTCATTACTGGACAGAAGAGACCAGCTCTCATCTTGCTCGAATCTTCTTTCAGATATTTGTGGAGAGTGATCATGTCTCTTTTCAGTTTCCCCTTCTCCAGGCTAAATATCCCCAGATCCCTCATCTACTCTTCATAAGGCTTGTTCTCCAGACCCTTCACCAGCTCCAGTGCCCATCTCTGGACATGCTCCAGCACCATAATGTTGTTCTTGTAGTGAGGGGCCCAGAACTGTACATAGAATTTGAGGTCCAGTCTCACCAGCGCCCAGTACAAGGGGACAATCACTTCCCTAGTACTGCTGGCCTCGCTATTTCTGATACTGGCCAGGATGCCATTGGCCTTCCTGGCCACTTGGGCACACTGTTGGCTCGTGTTCAGCTGGCTGTCAATTAACACCTTTTTCTTTTCATCCTTTTCCACCAGACAGCCTTCCAGCCACTCTGCCCCAAGCCTGGGGTTGCCTGCGTTGCCTGGGGTTGTTGTGACCCAAGTGCAGGACCCAGCCCTTGGCCTTGTTGAATCTCATGCAATTGGCCTTGGCTCATAAATCCAGCCCATCCAGGTCCCTCTGAAGAACGTTCCTGTCCTCAAGCAGATCTACACACTCACCCAGTCTCATATTGTCGGCAAACTTGCTGAGGGTGCACTCAATCCCCTCATCCATATATTTGATAAAGATGTTAAACAAAACAGATCCCAACACCAAGCCCTGGGGTCCACCATGGGTGACTGGCCACCAGCTGGATTTAACTCCATTCACCACCACTCTCTGGGTCCAGCCATCCAGGCAGTTTTTCACCCAACACAGAATAGGTCCATCCAAGCCATGAGCAGCCAGTTTCTCCAGGAGGATGCTGTGGGAAGTGGTGTTCAAGGCCTTACTGAAGTCCGGGAAGAACACTTCCACAGCCTTTCCCTCATCTACTAAGCAGATAATCTTGTCACAGAAGGAGATCAGATTGGTCAAACAGGACCTGCCCCTTCATAAAGCCATGTTGACTGGGCTTGAACTCTGGATTGTCCTGTATCTGCCTCACAATAGCACTGAGGATAATCTGTTCCATATCCTTCCCTGGCACCAAGGTCAGGCTGACAGGCCTGTAGTTCCCAGGATCCTCCTTCCAGCCCTTCTTGTAGATGGGGCTCACATTTGCCATCCTCTAGTCCACTGGGACCTTTCCAGTGATCCAGCACTGCTGGTAGATGATGGAAAGTCATTACCCTGGGTCTATTCACCTTGTGTTATTTAAAGAAGTGATAAAGCTGGGATAATTGGAGGTTGGTTGGCTGGCTGTGTAAAATGAGAGTGAGTGACAAGAACATTCCAGCCTGGTCCCAGTAAGATGGATTGGTAAAGAGCAGCATCCTAAATTCCAGTCTGGAGTCTGCTGCTGTTTCTAGTTACACAAATGGTAACACGATACCATCTATCAATTCACATACCAGTTAGCACTGCTACCTCACACTAATTCACTGCTAAATGCCTGCACTGGGAGCTCAGGTGACCTTCTAAATCCAGGTGGAAGGTTTTAAGAACTGAATGCGATGGGAAAGTAACTTACATTCTGAGCATCTGACTAATGTGCTTTGTCTAACATTCCAACTGCTCCAAAATTATGTCCAATTTATCACTTCTGGCAAGAAATAAAATTAATTGTGTGGCAACTTTACTGATTAAGGTTGAAAACAATGTGTACAAACAACATATTGTCACCTGTGTTGAAGCAGAAATAGCTGCTACACTGCAGATCAACTTTCAAGGGCAAAAAAATCTATAAAGCTGCATGCAATTTTGTGTGGGAAGCATGAAGAGGAGAAAACACTGGCAAAACCTATGCTACAGGCACATCTGGGTTCAGAGAATAGACATCCACCATTTAAGGAATGGCTTCCTTATGCAGCTTTGAAAATGAAACAAATATTTAGTGCTGGTTCTCAATGTACCAGCTTTCAAGTTTAAAACAACATGAAACAGCCTTTGCAGCATGCAGCCATTCCATGCTCACTGGGTTTAGCTTATGGGACTGCTCCTTCAAGGAGTGATTCACTATGCCTTGTTGTGTTGCTCCAGAGTCAAGACAGTAAAGACAAACCCAAGGTTTCCAGAGGCCTCAACAGCACTTGGTTTAAGCATCATTTTCTTCCTGATGGCAACACCAGGTAAGAGTTAAGGATATCTTGGAATTAAACAGGCAGTATCAGGAGATTATTACATAAGATGATTAAGGGGCTTTTGGGAGGGAGCTTTGTACAAAGTCTTGGTTCTCCACCTTTTTCTTCCTCTTCCTATCCCAAAATCTGTCCTGGTATTTTCCCCTTGATAAACACACTTCCAGTAGGAAGGGCAGGAACAACCACAGCAACAGGAGAGCAGCTTGGGGCAGGGAAAACTTGCATGTTTATCAAGAAGCAGCAGGCATGCTGACCTGCTAGAAGGGAGCTCTCTTCAGTCAGCCTTTTTTTTTTAACTCAGGAAAGGGTGAGGACCACTCATCTGAAGTGTCAAGGGAAGCTGGACAGAGCATTATTACATAAAGTCTCTTTCAAGCCAGTTCATGCTCTCGTCTCAGGGCAAGTCCTCTGGGACTTCACCAGCAGCGCTACTGCCATCCTTCCTCCTTTGAAATACTCCTCCAAAAGTTTAAGTTGGAAATTTTAAAATCTCAATATGAAACAAACGAGCAACAAAAAAAAGTCCACAATTGCAGTGATATATGGATTTGCTCAGGCTCTGTTCATAGCAAGTCCTAGGCTGCAACTGTTCTCATCATTGGCTCTCAAAACACAAAAGCAGCAGAATGCAGGGGGGATAAAAATAGTAAAACTCTGAAGGAGGGAAAAGGAAGGAAATAAAGCACCGAAGCAAAGGGACAGAGAGGAGAGTTCTTGAAATGAAGTCCTATGGGAGGTGGGAAAACAAAGGAGTAGGTCAGCCTGTACCACTTCCCTCTCCATCACCAAACAAATCATCACTGCCAGGAGCTTGTCCTGATTGTTCACAGTACCATCTCCCAGCGGTGCCAGCAGCCCTACCAGCCACACAGCATTACTGGTCGTTGTAGGGCATGCAGCAGGCAGGGAAGGTGAAGGATGTCAGTCCCACTTGGTGATTCGGGATTCTTGGAAAAACCTTTAAACATGGAACACCACTGGCTCTACAGCCTACTTGAAAAGCCTTATGTCCATCACAAGATCTTAAAGATGCTTCGCTTCACCAATATACAACTTTTGTGGAGTATGTATGGGAAACATTTCCAGTTGTTTCCTCCCACTCCTCAGCATGGAGGTCTGGGCACTGCTATCATGGCCGGGTCTCCAGTTCCTCCAGGGAGATCTCTTCTCTCTTTCTGTAGACTGAGGATATCAGAAAAAGATGGAAGGGGAAGAGCCACTAGAAGACAGCAGTGGAGATAGGATTGGGGTAGAGCTCAACAAAACTCAGTTTTCATTTCGCCCAGCCTTTGGGTACATGCTGACATGTGCAATGGCACTACACCACATGGCCCAAACTTTTCCGTATCTTTTTCTTTGAGTGCTGGATGAAAAGCATTAAAGAGAAAGCCGATACCCATACCATGTGTAAAAGGCCTCTGGCTGAGTAATTCCACTAAGAGACCAACTGGGTCAGATTTCCTTCTCAAACAGTATCTTCAAGGCTACCTATTTTGGAAGACACAGCTCTACTACTGAATCCATACTATAAACCAAACTAGTAACAATCTTCTTATCCTACAGGGGGGAAAATATTGGAGGCTCTGAGAGAGACTATTCTAAAGAAAAATCTAAATTTACAAAGAATCTGAAACTAAACCACCCTTATCCCTTCTTTCCCTCCATTGTGGCTTTCTTTAAACTTTGAGTGCTTCTTTTTTTTTTTCTTAAGATTCTTGTAACTAGGTCAAGTGATAAAATGAAGGTGATTTTGAGCTAGAGTTTTCTACCCCAAAAAATCAAAATAGGGCATTTTAACAAACAAACAAACAAACAAATCAGAATTTTTTACAGCTAAGTTTTAGACAAAGTAGGATTTTAGTT
Source organism: Urocolius indicus (assembly GCA_013401255.1). Taxonomy (NCBI): domain Eukaryota; kingdom Metazoa; phylum Chordata; class Aves; order Coliiformes; family Coliidae; genus Urocolius; species Urocolius indicus. Next base: position 113,201 of record WBNH01007600.1, read on the forward strand.
TGTTACAAACATGTTTGGGAGTGTTTTTCTCCAGATCAACTTATCTCTAAACAGGCTATGAAATGTCTTGTGTTTGTGTCCCAGGGAAACTGTTTTGTAAACTGAAACTTACTGCTATTGCAAAAGAAGGAAGAAATCCTTTTGACCTCCACAGCTACAGTGCTTAGAAAAGCACGTTCCAGTGACGCCAAAAGTGACCTGTTGTAATACTGCTTTGAATACACAATCTCTTTCTCCACCACCTGTTCAACAAAATAACTGTTTATATGAAACTATGAGTTTGTGACCAGTGGCAAACTGAAGCAAACATACAAAAACTTCCTTCTGACTGCCACCGCATATATCTGAGTGCTACCAGGGCTACCAGAAGGTCACTAATCTCAATTTTTTCCAGTATTAATCATGAAGTACATTTCAAAAATGTGCCATCTGATGAAGGGCAAATCCATAGCCTCTCTCCCAAGGCTTGAATCTTCTGCCATATTGAACAGAGCTGGCACAAGTGATGGGACTCACTCCTCTCAAGGCAGACAGTCCCTACAGAACCGAGGGACCAACTAGGGGAAAAAAAAATCAAGAAGTGACATTTTAGACCCACTTACCATTTTTCACATGTAAGAGCAATCACAGATTTTTATGGATGCAGCTAGGGCAGCTGAGACAAGCAAACAGATTGGGATTGATTTGCTACTGATTTTTTTCCTTCACAATCAGTCCCTGCTGCAACTGAACATGTGGTTTCCAGAGGCAGAGCCCGAGAAAGGAAACACAACTCTCCACAGTGCTCATGTAGGTGACCTTTTCCTCCACTGAACTATTTACATTGAAGATATGATGCTCTGTCCAACATTCTGCCCAGATTAGTTCTCCACAACTATACTGCAATGGACTAACCAATTATCAGATTTATCTGTAGCCACACAAATTACTGTTCAAATAGAGCCTTAATGGCCCAGAGCAACATGTACAAGAGCTCTTACTCCCGCTCTTGAAATAAGAGGGCTGTGTGGGGTCCTGAACATGCCAGGAGAATGGGGTAGTACCTCCCTAGAAGAGGAGTAGAGGACATCCAGTTCCTGGTCACAGCTATGTGGCATACCTCTAGACAGAGCCCTTGAGACCATATTCTGCCACACACCAACATACATGTGAGTTAGGCTTATTGACCTGGCAAGAGACGTACTCTTGCTTGACTATCAGACTCTCTAAGTGATTACAGATCTACACAGCTGTGGGCAAGAGCAGCCCCAGCCCTGTGCTGTGCCATGTCCAGGGCTCTCATAAGCTGAATCCTCCTGGAGCAGTCCCAAGTCAAGGTCAGGAATTAGCTCCTCATACTGTCTTCTAGAGGTAATATGCTCTGTGGTGGAGCTGCTGGAGCATGAAAGTCTCAAGAATTGCTTCTGTTCATTAGAGAACTGTGAATACCAGGGTTATTTGCCTGGGCTGCTCAACTGCCTAACACATCACGTTTCATATGGCATGGGCAGCCCTGTGTGCCTGCTGGTGAGCATGGGCCTACGTGACACCTTGTGTCCACTTCCTCTTCTTCGCTGTGAGCTAACCAGCCCCTCAAACCAGCAAATTCCAGGCAGGCCTCCCATGCAACAGCACAGACCTTGCTACAAACAAATGTTTTTCATTATTGGTGGAGTTTAAGGAAAATCGTTTCCAGAACTTAGAACTGGGAAATAAAACCCAAAACCTCTTATATACATACAAAAATTTATGTCAGAGGCTCGTTGAACTTTGAGAAGCATTTGCTGCCAAGTGGTATGCCCTTCTTTTTGTCTGCAAACCAAACGCATATATTTAGGCTTGCATAATCATCTAACTGGTACGCTAGCGACATATTTCTCTAGGAATGTAATTCACTGTGATTGAGGGAAGAAAAAATCCACAAGAAACACAAAACAAACAAAAAAAAATGGACACCTTAAAATGTCACAAGTGGTGTTTTCATTTTTATCCCAATGCTGAAAACAATTACTCTTTGGCACATTTTCAAATTCTGATTGTTTGATAGTGCCGCAAGTAAGACAAGGGAAAAAATCAGCATGAAAGGGAACAAACTGATATTCCTAAAGCAGAGCTGCATTGGCACTGAGAGGAAAAAATACCCAAGATAAGAGATGAGCATATGATAGTTGGAGGTTAACACAAAAATAGATGAGATACTATTTATAAAGGCTGCAGATGAGCAGTTGACAACTGACACTTAACTGTGCACATTTAAATATATTTCTTAAGTTATTCCTCCCTTTTCATATAAACACATCTGGCTTCAATAAAAAGGAATGCTTGTGATTATTGCTTTTTGAACACAAACTAATTAAACTAATCTTTTTCCCTGCAATTACCATCCTGACAGCTCTAAACATAGGTGACTTGATTAGCAGTCACTCATCTCATGAGACATGCCATTAATAAACTACTGCCACCTTGAATGCAAGTCCCTTCCACAAATGTTAGAGTTTTTCAGGTAGTCCAGCAAGATTTTTAATCTCGTATAGGAAATTACTCACAGCAATGGAGGGAAGTGGAACATTTCTGCCAGCCTACAAATACAGAAGCATTTGGTCAAAGGCAGCTATTCCACTGCAACACAGTGTTTGGAAGATGGACTTCGCTGCTCAAGACCCCTGTCTACCTTGTATAACATACCTTGTCACTATGCCAGGTGTCTTTGTGTAAGGCAGGAGTGGCAAACCTCTTGTCCAACAAAGTTACAGCTGAACAACCTGTTGACTTCAGATTTAGTGAGGATCCGTTTGCCTAGTTTGTCCAGGACACTCAGTTTAGTAGAAAACTAGAGAGCAGAGATTTGCATAAAACTAAACTGGAGAAAGCTGTGGTTCTCTTTGTTCTCTATAGCTCAGATGCAATGCAAGGAAACCAATGTTTAATTCTGTTCCTGTCTCACTTGGTCACCCATGCTTCAACCCTTGTGAGCATACATAACCACTTAGTTGTAAATTTCTGCAGGAAAAGGTGGAGGGAGTACTCGTTGGGTTCAGCTCTTCAGCATTAACTGGCTGCAAGTCTATCCTCTCAATCCATCAGTTTCCCAGTGCTTAGGCCAGAGTCATAGAACCAGTCACCATTGACTGACAGTGCAAAGCCAGGAGAGCCTTGCTGAGGTTCCCAGTTCACCTCACGTGGCTGAGAGAACATCAGCACCAAATTTAAAAACTGATAATTAGTCAAGTGACAAGATTAATCATGATCCTGCCAACTATGGTAATTTCTGCATTGCTTTATAGCTCTAATTTCATGCTTCTTCACTACAAAGTTCATATTAGATCAGACCACTACCCACCCCAGCATCTTACAACCAAATTATTTAACTAGCTAATTCATCTCCTGTTGTCATGGTTTAGGCCCAGGCAGGCACAAGGACTACACAGCTGCTCACTCACTCTTCCCCCAGCCCTCAGAGTGGGCTGGGGAAGAGAAAAGGTGCCAAGGGCCTCACGGACAGAGGGCTCATTCACCAATTACCGTCCTGGGCAAAACAGCCACTACTGCTTGACTTGGGGAATAAAACCGAAATTGTTTTCATCTACCACCAGTACAAAAGCAGAACAACCAGAAAACAACAGAGTGGGATGACACTGAAGTCCTTTCTGACCCCCTTCTTCCATCTCTCCCCTTTCCCCAGGCTCAGGCACCTGATCCCAGTGTCTTTACCTCCTCCTCCTCCCTCAGTGGTGCAAGGGAGCAGGGAAGAACAGTTGCCATCAATGTTTCCGATGGCTCCTGCTGCTTGCCTCTCCTCAAGGCAGATGGATTCCTTGCTGACCCTCCCTGCTCCAGCACAGGGTCCCTCACACACCAGGCAGCCCTGCACAGGCTGCTCCGACATGTGTTCATCCCAAGGGCTCTGCATCCATGGCTGCCTTCCCGCCCAGCCTCTGGCCCCTCTAGCCACACTCACCCCTCCACTGTGGGGTCCTCACAGAGATGCTGGCAACCTTCAGACCAGCCTGTGGGTTGCAGAGAGACAGCACAAGATCTCACTGTGGGCTGCAGGTAGCTCTCTGGTTTGGCATACCTCATCTCTTCCACTTCTCCCTCACTGACTTTGGGGTCTGCATGGTCATCTCCATCTTGTCCCACTCCTTCCACCTCCTCCCACTCACTGGGCATTTCTCTTCTTAAATAGTGATGGCAGAGGCACCAGGTTGTCCTGGACTGACCAGAGGTGGGTCTGGCTCAGAGTCAGGGGAAATTTTGAGAAGCGCTTACAGGGGCAGCACTGCAGCCCCCTACCCCTAATACCGAAGAAACCCACCTATCTCCACACAAACACAACACGCCTGTCAAGTCTAAGTGACATTTATAACTCATAATTCAATAAGCTGATGCATTGTTGCCAGAAAAAAAAAAAAGTTGCTATCTAAAGCTCATTATAATTTGTAAAAAATCACCCCTGAAGCAATACAATTGCTTATGACTCCTCTAAGGCTATGGTAAATTTTAAACTTGGATGCTCTGCTGTGGTTTTGCTCATTTTTCTTATAGGCTTTGTTTAAAGTATAGACTGAGGCACGTTTTAAGTGTAGACTTAAGCACCAAGAAATCCCAAGAAAGTGGGAGAAGACAAAATCAGGAACTGGGAAGAGGTGGTCATAATATGGGAAATAAATGGACCAGGAGGTCCCTAGGAGTTTAAGAACATAAAGCTTTTAAGGTGGAACAACTGACTGAGTTTCAGTGATATCCCCTAACACATGATCTCTGAGTGAGGTGTCCCAGAGCTGGGGAAAAGGTCTGTGTAGCAGCTATTTCACCTCTCACCATACAGAGCTGCTGAGGTAGATTAGGCAAGGTCATAAGCAATTTGCAGACCCTGTGAACTGAAAGCTGCTCCTTGACCCAACAAGAGCTGAGTAAACTTTAGCAGCTACTGCTGCACCATAAACATTTAAAGCATGGCTCTCAGCCACACACGTCAGAGCCTGTCATACCCCTTCACCCCATTGGCCTCAAATGGCTGTTAGTGAGGCTGTAAATTGCCTTGAGGGAAGCATGCTGTTTCTCTTGTCATCTGTGCCATGGTGACAGCAGCTTCTGGCAGAGGGGCTGATCACACTAGCATGACAACATCATCATCTGTTGCCACAGGTAAACATGAGAGGAATTGGAAGCCTTGTCTCAAACTCAGGATGGGGATGTGTGTAAATTCAAGTGTTCAATATTTGTCTTGTTTCCACTCGAAGGAAGTGAATGGGAAAAGGCACTTCTTTCTAGCACCAGCTTTGAAGCAAAACAGAGATACTGACCTGTAACCTTTTCTTCTCCCTTTGACATGATATACAGCAAGCATAAGCTAGTGTATGGTCAGGTGGAAGATCACAGCTGCAATTACATTGACATAGACAACAGCAGTTTGTGATGATGACATCCTCATGGATCCTGTCAGTATACCACAGGTGCCAGTCAAAGTGTTCCCATCCCCTTTACAAACACATTGGCTTGCACAAAGCAGAACATCATCCTCCTAACAGCTGCCCAGGCACAGAACTCAATGAGTGCCTGCAGTTCCTCTCCATTGCCACCTCAACCTTTATTGCTTGTTTGCTGCCCAGAACCAAGCTGGTCCCTGATAAACTGAGCTTGTGAGCTAAAGATTGCAGAAGAATAAGAGGTGATGCCTACCTTCCCACTGACAGACACTGGTGAGGCTCCTGGGGTGCTCAGGGGAAGAATGAGGCTCTGGAAATCAGCTCGGGGCTATGTTTCATCTCCCTGAGGCTATGCTCTGCTGCCTGTGACTAATTCTTTGCTGAAATTAGAACACATGACACCTGCTGATATATGCACTTCAAATAGGACAGCCAAAGCTTTCTTTTCCTTTAGCTTTTAACTACACTGCTTACTCTGCTTTTACATTAATTTACATCTGCTTTGCCTGCTCTTTGTGAGGCTCTTTATTACTTCTCATTTCATATGACTTACCTGCTCCTACAACTCTGCACAGTTACTAGGTGAGTGGAAGAACATCATGCTTACAGCACTGCAGATGGAATGTGAGTATTCCATATGGAAAAACACCAGCAAGTACATCTATAGGTGTAATAATCTTTCCTAGGCAACTCATTCAACAAGACTATGGATTTGAACCCCAGCAATGAGGCATGCATTTGGCTTTGCTACTACCAGGTTGTACCTCCCAATGTGTGATGTGCGTAAACAGAGAAAGTGGCAGGGCTTGCTGCACACTGAGCACTTACTGGTGTGGTATTTGATCCTTATCAATCTCTTTAACATTGCTTAAACACAGGCAGCCTTCAAAACTGCTCTTTTCTCAACAGAAGCTCTGCTGCAAGAGAAGTCCAGTTGACTCAAGTAGCTTGTCTGCCATTACACGTATCACACAAAGCTGGTACTACAGGGTCTTGCATCAGCCTGTTAGACTGGACCTTTGCAGCCTTCCTGAGTAGTACAGGTTCCCCACACACACACCAAATAGACAGAATATGGGCTGGAAGAAACACTGAGCATGTGTTTTAGATCAGCATATATGTTTCAAATATGCAACATACATACATATGCACACACACACATCAAACCTTTCCACATCTCAGTCCAGCACTTGTAGCATCATAAATTCATCACAAATTAAAAGAATACTACTGCTACAAAGCCAAGTACTCTGAATCCAGACTGCACAAATAGCCATCATAGCTGCACTTCTTAGCTCTAGCCTTCACCCATACGCATTTTATCACATACTATTTTTTTTCTATAAATCCCCTGCCTCAGTGCCAAAACTTTAAGTATTAGTCAGGAGCCTTCTAGACCTGCTGCTGAAGTAGCGTCCTGAATTCGGCTGGGTTAGGGTCGCTAATTTTCAGAAGCAGCTGGGAGAGCTATGGCCAGGCTATTCATTCCCATGCTGACATCACACTTAGCATACAGTGGTGCGCTGCTGGACACAGGAACACAGAGACTGCAGCCATTCCATCAGTACTGAGCATCGGGCTCCAGGAGGTAAGCAGTGACATCGGGCAAACGAAAGAGAAAAAGAACGACCACACTGACTTGATAAGGAGAAAAGCTTCACAATTTAAGCAGCTTAACCTCAAATCATACAGGTGACCTTGGCACTAATTCCTTTTTTAAAGTATCATTAGTATCATCAAAAAACACCTATCAAACACTATTAATAGGATGCTTCTAACATATTTTTCTTAATATTTTAGAATAAATATACAGAAACAACAGATTTTCTCTTGTGAAATGAGCTTTTTGGAGCAACACTTAAACCAGTCTACTAGAGGTAGTACAGTAACCTGCCATTGTTCCATTTGTGGTCCTTCTCCCAGAAGGTTAGGCAGACAGCATCCAGCAGGTTCACAACCTGCTGCAGAGAAAGGAAAGGCAACCCAGATCTCTACTTCAATCCCCAAAGGGAAATAACCTCTAGGTTAATACTCTTCAACCAGTTACAGACTGAAAGATATTTATGGTTTAAGTGTGGTGATTAAAGCTGCACCTCATTAGCAGCCATCAGGTGAGGCCCATCCCACACAGCCACAGCAAGAGCAGCTCTTATTTCAGGAACTGGGGCTATTTACAGGATCTGTGCCTGTGGTTTGACCCCAAAGTCATCATCCCACCTGGTCAAAACCTGTAGGACATGTGAATGCCTACAAGCGGGATCCTTCAAGTGAGAAGCATTAGTCAATTCTCACTGCATATTGCTCAGGAATTCAGGTATATTCCCTGTAGTTTGAATTAAATACACCTCTGCAATCTCTCAGCTCCTATGCACTTTCTGAACAGTGAAACCAAATCCCCATTAATCATGGTTTATGACTCAGCCACCTACCTCTGCTCTTTGACAACTTCTCCCTGCTCTCCTCACTTCTTACCTACTAACACTTTGCTTTCCATTTCTGCATCTAACCTGAAGAACTCTTCCAATCAGGTCCCTCCTGAGCAGAGTAGATTAAGCAGTTATTTCCAGCCACAAGAGTGATCGTTTTCTGGAGTACTGAAAATCCTACCATGCAGAGCTGCTAAAGATGAGACCCTCCTGTGATGCAGGAAACATGAACTCTTTTCCCAATGGCACCACAGATCTTTTGCTCAGCTCTTGTACAATTCAAGTCCTTATATTGGTACTTGCCATCTCACTGTCACCTGCTCAGATCCCAAGAACTGTCTGTGTAGCTTGTCCCTCAGGCTATTCTGCTAATTATAAATTAATAACTTCCTGTAGCACTTCAGCACAGAAAGGCATTTTTTAGTGGTAGGAGAGCAGATACACGAAAGATCATATTTCAAAATACACTGGTGAAAATCATAGGAAATAAAAGGGGGATTCAGTGTTAAACAATAAATGTTCTGTTTGTGAAGCAAAGGCACAGAGAGTTTGTTCATTATGGAGGAAGAAGGGGAAAAAAATGCCTTATGTCAGATCGGGAAGGCTGTGGGTTGTACCTTAGTTTCTTTCCTTAGTGCTATGAAAGGGTACAAAGTAAATTCATGCAGTATATAAAGCATAAGTATTCCCTTTCAGTACAATGTTTTCCTTCTTTAGAGGAATAGAGCTTAAGATTTTATGTTTGCCTTTCTTCCTTAAATACAAGTGACAAAGATTTCTTTAGTATTTTTATTTTAAAAGAGATTTTATTTGGATTTATCTTTCCAACATTTTTTTGGTACTATGATTTACCCTGGTAAACCACATGGATCATAGAAAGATTCTTTTGCTCTTGGTACCATTTGGCAAAACAAATGTTTCCTGTATACCTCAGACTACACTACAGGAATAAATGTATTCATTGAAAGGTAAAGGTAATAATGTGAAAGCATGGTCAGAAACACTTTTTTTACTTCTAAAATACTATTTGGTTGTCTAAGCTATGAAGTCAAGTACTGTCTGAAAGCTCAAGTATCCCGCAGCCTTTGATTCATGGGATTTAGCACAAGGTTACCACTGACTAATATGAGCAAGTACTGCAACTCCCTTAAAGATTCTCTTAAGTGAGCAAAATAATAGATGAATGCTGTAGGCACATCATAGTCAAGTTTCATGCCTCACTCTTGGGCACATGCCAACAGATGAAATAAGATGCCGACAAACTTGAGACTCTTACTTGATGTCCTTAGTCAAAGGCAATCCTATCTCATTCTGTTATACAGATCCCTCAGCTTGTGACTCCTCCCAGCTATATGTTTCTGGGTTTCCTGGGCTGAGTAGGGACCAGCAAGTCAGTAATAGATCTCAGAAAAACAGGAGCATTTATTGTACCAAATACCTGGCATGCCTTGCCATGCTTAAGAGTTAACACTTCAGAAATAGCTCAAACAACCTGAACTACACTCTCAATCCACAAGCAAAGGAACTGACACTGTCATTCCTGCAATGGCATAACTACGTAACAGCTATGCCCCTAAGAGTCTCCACACTGAGTCAAACCCCAGCAGTGCCAGCGCATCTCAGGTCACAGGAGAGTCAGCAAGGACAAGAAATCATGAATGAGCTGTTTAAACCCATCTGTCCCCTGATCAGAGATAAGGCAGGTACACACCATCCTTCCTTAAGGTAGCACCTTGCAGAAGAAAAGTTGACTTGGTGGAAAGACACAAAGGGAAATAACGTTCCTGCTCTGAGAGGAAGGATGATGAGCAGCACATGGCTCACACCACTATGGCTAGAGACAAGGAAGGAGATAGTTAAGGTGATTGCTAAAGCTTCAACAAAACAGAGTCCAGAGATTTGAACTAAGTAAGGGCAATACCTCTAGTCTTGCACCAAGGCAGCACATATTGCTTCCATGAAGAATACCCCTGTAAGTTGTCTCTTACCTGGCCAAATTCTTTTGCCCAATGTCTGACCACAGTTCTGGATGCACATTGAGCTAATACACTGAGCTTGGTGCAACCTGTCACCTTTGGCTCCTTCATCCCTCAGGATGAACTGTAAAGTTTTTGACCCTGTACTTTAAATCCTCTGCAGGTTGAATGGGGGGTGAGAAATTAGGTTCAACATGTTGAACACATTTTAGAAGTTTTAAATTGGGAGAATAAACAACAAAAAACACAACTGGCAACTGTCTGCTACTTGCATACAAAAACATCATTTCTTTTTCTTCCCTGGGAAGTGATGCTTCTATGCTTAAGACTCAGACAGCCAGGAAAATTCCTTGCCAGAACATCAGTTTTTCTCATTTGCTATTAGCAGAGAAAGAAGACTGCTGTGTAACCTTTACCAGCAGTCTCGCTGTCAGCCGAAGGACCCTACAGCTTACTCGGTGCCTTCATTAGAAATTGATTTTGGTTGGGAATGGGAGCAGGTTTTAGTGCTATGACGTGAGGATATTTTAAGGCAGCAGTCATTTCTGCCTGGTTTCACACACTTGTGTCCTCTGTAATTTTTGGATAAGGCATTAATGTTGTCTAGAAGAATTTGAGGGCAGGGAGGGAAGTCATGCCCCCTGAGTTCTCCACATCATAGCAAGAGGACAGTGAAACCATTTTGAAGTTCAGGAGCCAGTTATACCTCAGCAACCCTTCTGACAAGTTAAGAGAAGTGGAGCTCTTCAAAACACCTGAGCGCTCTGTTTCCAAAGTTTCTTTCAGATTGACTCTCCTGGCCAATGGAAATGATCCCAAAGCCAAGTAACTCTACTGAACTTCTAGCTCCTGCTGTATGCTGTACACTAGAAGGACTACGTTATGGCTTCCTGCAGCCATACCCTGAGCCCAACTGAAACTTCACACCTTCATGCATGGCATAAACACTTTGCATATTCCTTTAACTTTTAGTTTTCTCACAGGCTTGCTCATCTATTTCCTGACAACTCCCACGGGTTGTGAGGTTTGAAGTTCTTTTTCCATGCACTTCAGGTCTGTCTTTGAAGATTTAGCACGGAGGAACTGGTTATCAATGAACAGCCACCTATATACTGGAATGCTCAGGAGGCAAATTCCATGCATGATAGCAGGTTTCGTTTCCCTTATCAGAATAAGAGCAGGGCCCCAGCAATGTTACGTTTGAGTTACTCGAGACAACAAGCAGGTTTATAAAACAAACCAAAATGACCTCTGAAAGCACAAGTCATCATTTTAAAGCTAGATTAATGATCTTCAGTGTAGAGATCAACCCTCTGTTGTTTTTGGGAGTTTTTTTTTTTGCATAATACACATGGTGGTTTGGCTCTAGGTACTGTTTCAACATGAAGACCAACAGGAATATTTTTTAAAAGGATAAACTATTCAAATTAAAAATATTGTATTTTCAATCCACAGTTGAGAGTTGGTTGTGCTTTGGTTTACCAGCTGCATTTCTCTCACAGCTTGCTCAGTGATACCCACAAGGTAGCTGGTTTCACCCTGAGTAAAGTATATTTTTCCTTTCAGTTCTCCAGCACAAAGCTGCAACGTGAGCCTGCAGATCTGCAGACGAAGGAATTTTTTGGAATAAGCATTCCAGAGTTATTAAACAACTCTGGCTATCAGCCATCCTGCTAAATGCACTGGGAGCAGTAAAGTAAGGCCATGCAGCATGCATTAGTTTATGATACCTGGAAAAATTGCTTAGCCCTAACAGGAACATCTAAAAAGGTCATCTGCTGATTAAAAACACATATTGCCGACAGTGGCAAAGTTATTTAATCGTATTTTGGAGAGAATCAGTTTTTCCCTGAGATCAATCTTGTGCGCATCACCAGGAGAGGCACGCAGGGAAACCCTGCATAGCACAGAACTGTTTGAATTGGCAGGATTGTAAGCAAATGGAAAGACATTTTCTTCCTTTGTTCATTGGTTTCATTGATCTTTTCTTTCAGAGGAGAAAAAAAAAAGTGCTTGAGTCTATGAAAAAAATATTTGGAGCAAGGAAATCCTGCAAGTGAAAAGAAGTCCTACATTTGGTAAGGCAAAACATCAGCCAGTGTAACCACAATGCTGGATTTCCTATGGAGAGAGCCATCGCCAATGCACAAAGCTCCTGTGTTCCTTAATACGCTGTAGGTGGAAGCCAAAACCACTGGATAATGGTAAGTTTCGCTTTCTACAAAGCCAAAAGCTGTTTTAATGGAAGTGTAACTGCCTTTCTTTTCAGTTCAGCAAGAAAGGGGCTGTCTGAACACCCACATTGTTCAGAAGTCAGGCAGAGCCCTCCTTGTCAGGCTTGGTTGCAACCGGTCTTAATGCCAATGCTGGCAAGAGCAGTCAGTATCCTGAGTTGGGATAACACTGCAAATTATGGCAGTAAATGCATGTTTACTAAACATCTTGCCAGGAGAATTTTCTCTGGTGAAGAAGGGGAAGGCTTGTCTCTAATAATGTCTGAGGGGATGGCTACACCATCTAAGTGTGAAGACATGAGCGTCTCTGTCCATCTCTCTATTAGAGGAGAACTTTTGAAAATTGCACTGGTCACTTCTCATATTTAAGGGAAATTTCTAGATGTCAATAGGAAGATGTCAGCATCTCTTATGGACAGCCTGAGATATTTTAGGAAATCTTATGTCCCACTACTCTGAAACCTTCGCTAGTTCTCAACTTCATGCTCCTCATTTGCTGGTCCACAGCACCATAGTGGCCAAGTATCTATGCAGAGGACAACATCACAGATAAGGCAGGCAGGCTCAGGGCTGAGCCAGTGAAAGACAAGGAGAGAAGAATGCTGTTGACCTACCTATTTAATTAGTTAGTTAGATATTATTTATTTATTTGTTCTATCAGCCTAACAGGCAAATATGTAGGCATGTCTGTGCATTACCAGCACACTCCAGCATCTGAAGTCTAGGTGGCCCTTGAGGCAAGAGTCACGTCACGCAGAGAGAGGAAAGCATACATCAACACCACCTCCATGCCGTGATAATCATTTTGCAAGTAAGGGGACCAAATTAAGGCTGAACAACAAGTTTAACTTCCTCCTTAGCTTTCACCCCCAAAGAAGAGTCTTAGAAGCTACACAGGTGATAGGAAAGATAAGGCAGCACATTTATGAGGTAATTAAGCAAATCTTGCTGGCCTCCCAGTAATTAATCCATTTCTAATTATACTTGAGTCTTCTTATCTTGCACGTGACGATTGAACACTTGTTTAAGGTGCTGCCAGAGTGCCTGTCATCAGTAGGACGAGGTTGCCAGTAAAAACTTCACAGTAGAAACCTGAATACAGGCTTGCATATCTGTCTCTTGATCTCTAGCACCATGTTCACTCTAGAGAAAAGTATTCTAAAAGAAAACCACAGCACAAAGGCATCTGAAAGGGGTCTGCGTGAAAGAAATAAAAAAAACCCAGAATCAATGATTTCATAAGCAACATAGAAAAAAGAATCCTTCCATTGTTCCTGCTTTGAGAAAATAATTGTTTTCCAGCTTTGAACGTCAAACAGTCTCAACATAAGGCTGTATTCTGGATTATTTTGACAGGAGGAATGTGAAAGTTTTTCTTGGAACCCCTTAACATCCCAAATCTAACCTGCATCTCTTCATATTTTTCAGTTACTCTTTAAACAGAGGTCCTTTTGCAGAAGCCACATTTAGATAATGTGGGGTCCTTAGGGGTCGGGGTTGGACTAGATGATCTCTAAAGGTCCCTTCCAACCCCTAGGTCCCACCCTGTGGTAAATTTAACTTAATTCTTTGTCCTGTGGAAAATTTAACTTATTTCCTTGTCCTTCACTACATTTCTTTTCCTCATCTTTTACTGTAAATGAAAGTCATGGGTCTTTACATTGCTTGTCACAAAGATAAGTGCATAAATAAACACCAAAACTGTGCCCTGTGTAGGACATGTCATTTATTTTTTCTCCTTTTCGTGATCTGTTTTATTGAGGCATAAACCAGGACTAAACTGCAACTTAGCACAGACAGGAATTTTATGGAGGGGGCTGCTTGGATTGATCTGGAAAATGAGAAATGCACTCACAGATGATGCGTCTTGCTGGGTGCAAGATTCACAGGAGCTAGAGAACACTCTGTCTAGACTGAGATTTAACTTTCTCTTTTAAATGAAGTGAAATAGAGCTGTGCTGGATGCAATTGCATAAAACCTTTCTGCGTTGGATTAAGGTGGTTTTCTCAAAGCCCAGTCACACTGAAGAAATTGTGTGGGCAGAATAAAGCATTGCCAAGTCACAGGGAATAGACAGGAGCTGAAAGGTAGCAAGTGACTCCCTAAGTTTAGTGAGGTTTTAGCTGCACTTGCTTTCTTTCTTCCACTAAATAGAAACTTTTCCTTCTGTCCTCTTACTAAGGCAAGTATACGGATGCTTGTGGCAGACTGTGCTTTCTTCCAGTCAGCATTCTTGGTTGCAGACCCTGTGCATTTCTCTCTAGAAAAGTATAAATTGGGGTCAAATAAGAAACCTATTCTTGCTTGCATCTAGAATGTTCTCGGGTAAAGACAGCAGGATTCAGGTGCAGTTTTTTTCTTACTCTCTGGAACTTAACAAAAGCACAGCCAAAGGGCCCAGCTAGAAGAGAGAAGGGAGGCATGAGACTGAGTAAGCCCTGAAGATGCCTAGCTAACAACATCACAGCCAGGCAGGATAAATTTCAGCCTTCTGGCCCTGAGAAATATAACTTGTACCTAATGCTCTTGCCTTCCAAACACTAGCTAACTAACCTCTGCCCACACCTCTTAGTGCTTCCATGGTAATGAGGCAAACATTTTGCTCTCTGTGTGCAAGTCAACCCATTTGGCAAAGCCATACCTATGCCTGGATTCAGAGGAGCCACATAACTAATTTAAATTGTCCTCTTAGCTGCTCATTTGGAGGTAGATTGCAGACACAAGGCACAGCAGTTAGTTACAAGCTTAAACAAGTCTGAAGGCTCAGATGGCCCCCAGGTAAGTTATATTTGAATCAAGTACTTTCCTCTTAACATTCAGCACTTTAAAGCATACAACATTAATATTTTATCTTTAAGAACCTTCCACTCTCCAACACTGCCAGCTCATGACACATTCTCTGGAGCACACGACTGAGAATACATGTTGGTTTCTACAGTGCCCTGCCAGCTCCCAGATTTTGCAAGGATCCCAACACTCAATTAATTCTTGTTTAGAGAAAGCTATGTATTTTTCTACTCAGTCCTCAGTGCTTTATCTTTATTTTTTGCAGCTCAAGCAACAAAGCCTGGTTTGTGCAGGGAGCTGCAGCACAACATGCCCTTCCTGAGGATGTCCTCTCCCAATGTGTCATCAGGGATTTTTCACTGCACATCACTTTGCACTACAGTAAACTGAGCTGCTCAGTGACACTTGTCCAGAAAATCATCCCCACTCCTTGACCTCCTGCACAAGATCATTGGCTTCCAGCTGAACATACACACCCTGCCTAATTATTAGGGTTTCCAAACAATAGTTAATCACAGATTTGGCACCATCAACAAGTTCTGAATCAGGCTTCCGTACCATTGTCTGACCAATGGGTGGCAAGAGGTCCCTTCCTGGGGGGCAGGGAAACTGGGGTTAATTATTATATTAAAACTGACTAAAAAAAAAAAGACTGGGAGGGCTGGAAGAAGCTCATGTGAAGAGGGTGAGAACTGACAAGAGAGTACAGTATTTTTCAACCACTATTTTGGTTTGTACTTTAAAGGTGCAGTAAAATGTATTTATACCCAATTCTTTAGTTTACAAGGAAAGCCAGTTGCTTTATGGGTTTTAAAAGTTGCCTCAGTTGAGCAGCAGTTTTCCCAGCCTGGATTTTTGGGATTATGTCTCACTCCATGAATAACACTTTCATACACAGGGGCCAAAGTTTTCCATTTATAACAGTTTACCCCCAGTTGACGCAGACGGTCTATTTTCCTCTCCATTGAAATACAGGCAGAGGAAGACCTGAAGTCGCAACTGCCTGAAATATACCCAGTTACAGCTATGGTTTATCTGAAGGAATGTTTCAAAGAAGCCTGGCTTTGGAAGCAGCTCTTGCATTTGCTGTTCCTCAATGCAGCAGTAAGGCCTCTAGGACAGCTCATGAGTGGGAAGTTCATCCCCCGACAATCCTCACGTGATAGACTAGTTCTCAGGAGATGCTGACAGATAAAACAAAGTGCAGAATAAAATCCTAATCCCACTCTGTTTTATACCTGTATCCAACCCAGTAATTTCTAGACTGCAGCCAGATGACAAGTTTGAAAACAACTTAGCCCTCTCTCCAAGTTTGAAAAAGTGCAAGGCACACCTCAAACTCTAGCCTACTGGAGAGGAACAAGAACCAGACACAGAGATTTACCTCAAATCCGGATTAGGGGTTAATGCAGTCTTGACTAAATGAAGACACTATCACTGAGTAAAAGGATGAGTGCAGAAGAGACCTACATGACGTGCTCAGCATCTGTTGAGTAACCTAGTATTTCAGGGCTGGACTCTTCCATCTTCCATGACTCCTAGTACAATTGTTTAATATTACCTTGCCCAAATTAGGACAGCCTCTAGTCATTATGTTTCACTGTTGTGTAGCGTTACCACAGTGTGTATGGGGGGTCACTGAGATTCAGGCAAGAAGCAGCCAAATTAAACACTCTTGTGGCAATATAGCATTTTTAAGATGCATTCAATGCTCAGAACCAATGCTCTTGTAGTCAGAAGAGTCTGACACTAGAGGGAAGCTGGAAAGAAATCCTTTTTGCTTTTCTGGGATTTTGATCTTGCTGAAGCCATTAGCATTGTATAGCACAAAGGAAAAAAAAGAACAAAACAAAACTCCTTCCTTTCACAGTTTCTCTAACTGAACCCAAGCCAGAAATATTCAGATCATCACAAGACAGATAGATCTATAACACATCCAGCAGAGAAAGAATCTAAACTGAGTGGAGACAGGCAGACCCCCCTGAAAGCCATTCATGTGTGAGCAGGCATATGCATGTTTGTAGGACCAGACACAAGACCCTCAGGCTGGGCTCAGGCTAAACATTTGCCTTTCAAAACAAAAACAAATTAAAAGCTCTGGGTTGCCTTAAATGAGCATAATTTTTTTTTCCTCTAGGAATTCTTCTGTTCTTCTTTTTGATTCCTTGAGGGCTTTTTTGTTAAATTAACAAACAGCAGGTTAGAAGTGAAGGAGGTCTCTGAAAATACCTTAAGGCTTTGTTTGCTTTAATCCTACAGTAAGAAGACCTAGTATCTACATAAATCTCATGAATACTTGCATTTTTATCAGCAGCGTACAAATATCAATAAAAAAAAACAGAGATTCACCAGTCTGCCTACAAACCTACAGAATGGTAGCGGTTGGAAGAGACCTCTAGAGATCACCTCGTCCACAGGTCCACCTGGCATTCCTACAGTCCTCAGACATGATTCCTGTGTTCCATGATCATTCAAAAATGATGGAGAGTAGATTAGCAATAACATCAGCCAGCTCCCTCAGCACCTGTGGACGCATCCCAACAGGACCCATAGATTTATGGGGTTCCAGCTTGCCTAACAGGTCTCTAATCCAGTTCTCATACACTAAGGGAAAGTCTTCCATTCTCCAGACTATCTCACTAGTCTCCAGGAACCAAGTTTCCTGAAGGCTGGCCTTGGCTGTAAAGACTGAAGCAAAGAAGACATTCAGTAGTTCTGCCTTCTCTGCATGCTTTGTCACCGGGGAACCCTCCTTGGTCAGCAGTTGTCTGACATTCTCTCTAGTTTTCCTTTTGCTGCTGATATACTTGATGAAGCCCTTCTTGTTTCCCTTGACAGATTTAATTCCAAAAGGGCTTTAGCTTTACTTGTGTCGCCCCTACATGCTCTGGCAAAGTTCCTATACTCTTTCCAAGAAAGCAGGCCCTTTTTTCCACCTTACACCAGCTTCTTTCTTCTCCTTGAGACACTTCAGTAGCTCCTTGCTCACCCACACAGGCCTCTTGTCTCATTTTCCTGACTTTCTACTTGTGAGGATACATTGATTTTGGGCATAGAGGAAGTACCACTTGAAGATCAATTAGCTTTCTTGGGTATTCCTACCACCTAGAATCCTATCCCATGAGGTTCTTCCAAGCAGGTCTTTGAAGAGGCCAAAGTCAGCCTGAAGTTCAGGGCTGCAGTCCTGCTTGGTGCCCTGCTTCTTCCACACAGGATGTTGAACTTTACCATCTCATGGTCACTGCAGCCAAGGCTGCCTCCAACCTTCACATCCTCAACCAGACCCTCTTTACTTGTCAGCACAAGGTCCAGCAGCCCACCCCTCCTCATTGGTTCCTCAACTATCTGTGACAGTAAGTTGTCATTGACCTCCTGTAGGAACCTCCCGGACTGGGTGTGTTTGGCTGAGTGGCTTTGCCAGCAGATATCAGGGAGGTCGAAGTCCCCTATGAGGACTAGGTATTATCATTGTCAGGCAGCTCTCAGCTGTTTGTAGAAGTCCTCATCCACTTCCTCTTCCTGATCAGGTGGCCTGTAGTAAACTCCCACAACAGTATCACCCACACTACCCTGCCCCTTAAGTCTCATCCATAAGCAATCAACTCGCCCTTCATCCCCACCCAGGCAGAACTCAATGCACATTAATTGCTCTCTCACATAGAGAGCAACTCCACCTCTTCACTTCATTGGCCTGTCTTTCCTAAATAACATGTATCTACTTATGGCTGTGCTCCAGCCATGTGAGCTGTATGTCTCTGTAATTGCAATGAGGTCATAGCCCTCTACCAACACCCACATCTCCAGTTCCTCCTGCTTATTCCCCAGGCTGTGTGCATTAGCGTACAGGCAAAACAGAGGCTTACTTGAGCAGATTAGTTTTCCTGGATGAACGCAAGAAGATCCTCCCTCGTCTCACACTCCCTCAGGGTGGTCAGCCTTCTGCTCACCTTGGTGCAGGGCTGAGGAGCACTCATCATTGCCTTTCCTGCTCTGCCCTGTTTCCCTGTTAGATGGGATGGCACATGCTTTGACATTTTGCCCCCATCCTCCAAGTCCTTCAGTTTAAAGCCCTCTTAATCAAGTTGGTCAGCCTGTTCCCAAAGATACCATTTGTGAGATAGGAGTATGAGTAACAGTCAATGAAAAAAGTTCCGTTGTCATAAAATTGAAACCTTCTTGTCAGCACCAGCCTCTAAGCCATGAGATAACTTGTGTAATTCTTCTGGTTTTGTCTAATTTTTCTGGTTTTGTCTGCCCCCTTTCCTCTGGTGAGCAAGGTGGAAAAAAAAGGTAGCTTGGATCCTGCTACTCTTCATTTGTTCCCTCGGGGTTTTATAATCCTACTTGATTTTGGTCACACTAAGACTCATTACCTTGTTCATACCCCAGTGGAAGAGGAGTAGGGGATAGTATCCCATATCCATCTCAGCCACATCTCAGATCTTGGCTCGTGGCAGGCAACGCCTTGCGGCTCCTTATCCAATCAACAAATAGGTCTCTCAATGCCTTTTAACAGTGAATCACCCACTATAAGCATCTACCATTTCTTTTTACTGTGTTTGTTCTCTGTTGCTTGTGGAGCGATTGCTGATGGAGTGGTCGGTGAGATTTCCCATTCTGGACCTTGCTCGTCCATGTCCACCATGCTAGAGGGCTGGTAATGAAGTGGAACCCTGCTTTTTTGGATCACCAGGATCCCAGGCGTTCCTTTTTCAGTGGTGGTGGGTACATGACTTTGGAACCAGCTATCTCCATTTCAGCTCATCTGATACTGTGGAGTCTACTAACAGTTTTATGCAACTCTTTGGCCTGACACTGCAGCTCCTGCACTTGTAGTAACTTAATGACAGATACACAGCTTTGTGGAAGGTATGTCTAAACACTCCTGCAGTCCACCTGCACTGAAGCATCCTTCCTACTCAGCTCCTTCTGGGTGGATGCATAACGCATCCACCTTCTCCAGGACATTGCCCTTGTGGACCCCAGCTTTAGCTCTCACATGAGTGCTAACCATCTTGGCAGAGTGAGACTTGAGGTGCTGCCCTGGGTTATGATTCTGTGTGAGTTGGGGAATCCTCCTTGTCCACACACAGCTGTTAGCCATACCGCGCTCTGGGACACCCGTTGAACCCCACTGCAGTTGCCTCTGCTGCTCCTGCCAGTGGGATAGGCCCCTTGCAAGAGAGACCTGCCAGCTCTCAGTGGGTCTCCTCACTGCGTCTCCGCTTTCTCTGCTCTGGGAACTCCTTGATCGCCTCGGTCGGCTGCTCAGCCACAAAAACTCAGCCTCGCTGCTGCTGCGTTCCTTGCCGACTGAATGTTGTTAACAGCTTCACTGCATTGAAATCCCCCTCACTTGTCTTGGTGGGACAAATTGTGCTGACTTTGCTCATAATGTCCATTCATTTCCCAGGTTATTTTTAAGGAGACTTATTATAATAGAATCAGAGGATGGTAGGGTTGGAAGGGACCTTAGAGATCATCTAGTCCAAGCCCCCTGCAGAAGGAGGTCAACCTAGATAAAGTTGCATAGGAACATGTCCAGGCGAGTCTTGAAGATCTCCAAGGAAGGAGACTCCACAACCCGTCTGGGCAGCCTGTACCAGGGCTTCGTCACCCTCACAGTAAAATAGTTTTTTCTTCTTCCTTCCTCTTTTTCAGTCATTCTTGAATTTTCCTTAAACTCATGATTATTTATTTGGCATGGATTTTGTTGCAAGTGAACAGCCAAGTTCTATGTGCATACATAGCATATAATTTCCACTTTAGGAGAGCTGGCTGTATAGATGGCACAATAGATGGCACAAAAACTAACTTGAAGTTGTATCTTAAACCTAGAAAAGTTGCGAGGTGTTATCTGTATATGGCTTTTGCGGAGTCAAATCAATTGTAGTCATTAAGGACATCAAGAAGGGCTTCTTCGAGTACATCAGCAGCAAAGGGAAGATGAGGGAGAATGTGAGCCCAGTGCTGAATGAGGAGGGTGCCCTGGTGACAGAGGATGCAGAGAAGGCAGACAGTCTTTAGTCTTAAAGGCCAGTCCTAAGGAGGCCCAGTCCCCGGAGGACAGAGAGAAAACTTGGAAGAAGGAGGACTTTCCCATGGTAGGGAAGGATAGGGATTTACTGGAAGGCTGGATACCCACAAATCCATGGATCTTGATGGGATGCACCCATGAGTGCTGAGAGAGTTGGCTGATGTTACTGCTAATAATATGAGAGGAATACCACAAGGTCCAACAAGGACAATTGCAGAGTTCTGCACCTGGGGAGGAACAACCCCATGGCTGAGGGGGACCTGCTGGAGAGCAGCTCTGGCGAGAGATCTGGGCAAGTCTTTTTTTCTACAGTGCCCTGGTGAAAGGACAAGGGGTAACAGGCACAAGTTAAAACACAGTTTCACTTAAACACAACTTCTTTACTCTAAGGGTGATGGAGCCCTGATGCAAGGCTGCCCAGGGAGAGTGTGACTTCTTCTCTGGAGATTTTCAAAACCCACATGGACGTGTTCCTGTGTGACCTGATAGAGCTGAACCTGCTTGAGCAGGGGAGTTGGACTAGGTGATCTTTAGACATGTCTTTCAACCCCTACAATTCTGTGTGATATGCCGACTGTCAGCTTTTGACAAATTTTGCACTGAACTCTGATCCCTACCTTGAACCTCTCTCTAACAGAGAGATGTCTGAAGGAACATCTTGACTAAATGCAACTGGCCTGCTTAAGGGGGTATAAGAAACACATAAAAGGTGGATTGTCTCAGATTCTCTGTGTGAGAGCTTGGAGACAGCCCTAGTTCTGTAAATTTCCCCCCAGATAACCAGAGCCTTTCCCAGACCCTGGCTGACTTTTTTCATGGTTGATCCCAAAGCTATTTGCAACTAGCAGAAAGGCACACTGTTTTCACTGAATTGCAGAGCTTGCCTCGCAGTTAAGAGTACACTATACTTGTCCAGACCGTGCAGAAGACAGAGGCACATTTCCCTCCATCACACAAGCAAAGGAAGATAGCAGAAACATGGCCCATTCCTGCCTGCACACAGCTATGCAAACACTAGCTGATATGATACCTGGAAAAGGAACTGGTAGTTCCTTTCCTCTGTTAATGAGGTATTTGAGCTACAGCTATTGTTTATTGAAGGACCAAATAAGAGATGACTATGGCTTTTTTTTTTACTTAACTAGTTATTTTCTACTTAGTTAAACACAAATTGTTGTCAAATGGAGAAGAGCCATTCTGGCTTATTAGCAATGATTTGTTTCCTGGCATTTAAGGGCAGGTATAAATTGACAGATCTGTTCCCTCAGGCTATAAGGCACTGCAAGGTGTTGACACACTATGTTTACAAGCTATTAGCACAGCTTATCATTTGCTTTTTCAGCTCCAGGCATGTCAACAAGACTTAAAGAAGGGAATTTGTGTGAGGGAACATGAGATGAGTTTGGTTTGTCTGCTATCATCCAAACACTACTGAAATTCTTTATCTCTCTCTTAATAGAAAAGCTGTCCACCACAGGCAATCATAGAATCCTAGAATCATAGAATGGAAGGGGTTGGAAGGGACCTCTAGAGATTACCAAGTCCAAACCCCCTGCAGAAGCAGGTTCACCTAGATCAGGTGGCATAGGAACATGTTCAGGAGGGTCTTGAAGACCTCCAAGGAAGGAGACTCCATAACCTGCTTTCAACAGAAGATTTCAGCAGCTTTGAGCAGAAATGATCAAAAAGAAACCTAAATGGCTTTTATATGCTTCAAGTCTTTCAAGTGAAACTCAAAATATAGCCCCAATCCACATTTAATTATGCTGGGTCTTGCTGCTCCTGCTATGCTGTACCAGGCCAGACCTGTGGATATACACCTGCAGTAACCAGGATGCAAGCTCTATCAGGCCCATCTTTGTGCATTAATATTGAAATGCATGCAAGATCCCGCTCAAAATTTTCATGTGTTGCCTATTCAAAATGAGAGCAAGCTAATTAAAACATGCAGCGGGTGTTCTATCAAGCAAATATCTTCAGAAACCTTTACTGTCTCCCAGAAGGTAGTGGGAAACAGTGCAAAATCCCACTGCTGAAAATCTCTCAGATTTCTTTGCCATCAAATTTCCCTGTTCTCTGACACTTTTAATGTGCTACTTAAATGACAGGTGCCCCAGATTCCCATTCTGCAGGGCACAGCATTACTGGCAGATCTCTTTTACAGTGTGCTTTTCACCATCTGACAGAGCTTCCCTACCCAGCTTGATGTCTGGAGTACACGGGATCCACCATAGTTAATATATTTAACTGTCCATCTAATCCATATGCTTGTTTGGGTGTAAAACCAGCTGCCTCGCTAAGATACAAATAACCCAGCAGTTTCCCCAAAGGAGAAGCTTGTCCCTAACCTTCATTGGTTACATGTCAGTTCATGCCTCAAGTCTGAAAATTTATAGCTTTTCCAGTGGCTTCTAACCCACACCTACCATAAAGCCAAATACCTGCTGGTATCCAGATTATTGCTGGGATAGACAAACTTCACTAAAGCAGATTGATCCTCCTTCCAGACTCCTCCTAGTCCACCTGACCAGTTGGGACCCTGAACTTTGCCATCCTCATTCCCCATGACTCATGTATTAAGTCATACCTTCATAAAGCCTAGAGATGTTAAAAGTGTACTTACCTATATTTTTTTTACCTTTTGTCCACCAACAGAAAGTTTCAGGCAAAATGCTTTCAGAGAGATACTGAGTCCAGTTGCAAAAAGCTTTACATAGTACCATATCTAGCAGCCTGACATAGATTCCAATGTTTTAAATTCAAAGCTTGATATTCTGCTGACCCTCCATAATGTCATGTTACATTTCAGTCTAATGTCTGATTGATGACACAAATTCAGATTACATTTGCAGCAGGTGATATGCAGAACATGTTTTCCAGCAAATCTATTTAAGCCAGCTAAATCCCCCAGATTTTTCTTTCACGTGACTATTTTCTATCCAATACAAAGGTGAAGATCGTGTACCATAATGAGATTTTCAACAAGGGCAAGTGCAGAGTCCTGCACCTGGGGAGAAACAACCCCATGCACCAGTACAGGCTAGGGGTTGATCCTCTGGAGAGCAGCTCTGCAGAGAGGCACCTGGGAGTCCTGGTTGAAAATAAACTGAACACGAGCCAGCAATGTGCCCTCATGGCCAAGAAGGCCAATGGCAGCCTGGGATGCATCAAGAACAGTGTGGCCAGCAGATCGAAGGAGGTTCTTCTCCCCCTCTACTCTGCCCTAGTGAGGCCTCATCTGGAGTCCTTGTGTCCAGTTCTGGGCTCCTCAGCTCAAGAAGGAAAGGGAACTTCTACAGAGAGTCCATCAGAGAGATACCAAGATGATGAGGGGACTGGAATATGAGGAAAGACTGTGGGAACTGAGGCTGTTTAGTCTAGAGAAGAGGAGACTGAGAGGACACCTCATTAATACTTGCAAGTATTTGAATGGTGTATGTCAAGAGGATGAGGCAACAGGGTTTTTTTGTAGTGTCCAGTGATAGGACTAGGAGTAATGGACAAAAGCTGGAAAACAAAAAGTTCCATTTAAACATAAGACAAAACTATGTTACTGTTGAGGTGAGGGAGCCCTGGCACAGGCTGCCCAGGGAGGGTGTGGAATCTCTGGAGGTTTTCAAAACTCACCTGAATGTGTTCCTTTATGATCTGACCTAGGTGAACCTGCTTTAGCAGGGGGTTGGATTAGATGATCTTTAGAGGTCAATTCCAACCCTTCCAATTCTATGATTCTATGATTCTCATGTGAGACATTTCGTATTATTTCTTAATAATAACCAGCACAAATAAATTCCTGTTTTGTAAGCACATCTGATGTTTCACTCTACACAATTTAGTACCATTAACAAATGTCCCTCCTGTGTGAGCTTGTACAATGGTATGGCATTTTTGTCTTGTTCATTACAATGAACTTGTAAATTCGGATTTCATGACGGATGGTTTTTGATCTTAATCAGCAGGGCTTCTGGCAGCATTGTGTATGTTGTGTGCAATTTTTTGTGGTGTTTTGTGTTATTTCGTCTTTGAAAATGTGACTAAGGGTGAGAATTTTACAGTAGATGATTGCAACATAAAACTTCATGAGACTTCAAAATAGAAGTCCATCTGTAGAGAAAGAATAAAGAATCAGCTGCAAATACAGTAAGATTAATGTATTAATCATCTGCTGGCATGGCACACTGGGAAAGAGGCTAATTAAAAGAGATCTGTCGAAGGTCTTCTAGGATTTTCTTCTACTAAGCAGTGGCAAGATATCTTGGTTTTTAGTGATTGTTTTAAGTTCTAAGAAATAGAAGTTGTACCAAGAAATTGAGTCCTCCAACTTCATCTACAGTGAAAATATGCTCTTGATACTAGTTCTGCAAGCATCTAAGACTTCAGGAAACCTGGAAGAGCAACGAGTGTTCTATACTCTGCATACTCTAAATCCTCTTTCATTAAGCTATTGGTGTGTTGACTTCCATATAATCAGTGATATGAAGTTCTCCTGATTTTGTCAGCTGAAGCATGTGGTATGCAGGACTTGTTTCCCAACAAATTAAACAATCAACAAAATCAAGGAGATGAAATCCCAGCTTTGCCCTTCTGACAGCAGCAGGTATTAATTTTGCCCAAAACCCATGGTCTCAAGCTTTTTAAAAGAAAACTAGATAATGAGTCTGAGGGCAGGGCACCTCCTTTTCCATCTCTTGTCCATTTGGAGACACTCCCATGCATTTCAGAAACAGGTGTTTCATATGACCCTTTTTACCTGCTATGAGGAAAACCTAGATCTTTCCTTGCATGCACGGAAGGAAACTGTTCACTTATAAAACTTCTCTACCCACAATCAAAAATGTATTTATCAACAAAGACAGATGCAGATATAAGTGTTTTCAGAAGCAAATGACTTTCAGAGTGCCACTTATAAGAAGAGACATAGACTTTGTCACTGAGGGGTGACCCTCGTATGAAAAGAGCTCAGGTGCTCCCTCAAGTCAGTCTCAGTCAATCCCAAGTGACAGCATCTGTGCAGGAAAGTTGTGCTCCCACACTTTGGACCATCACTGGACCTCCCACTTTGGCTTCAGATGAAAAGAAGCTGCATTGTCAGGGCCACTCCAGCCCACATTCCACCTGATGAGCAGCAAGGGGTGGTAAATTAAATAGCTAATCCGTACAGAAAACACGAACTGTCACGATAGAGCCTGCTGTTTGGAAACGGAAGTGTTTTACATCCCCAAGACAGAAAGAATAGAAAGCCTTCCTTACAGAGGCAGCAAGAAACAAGACAAAGAACCTTTTTTCTTTGCGGAGTAACACACAGGAGGAGAGATACTTCATTGTTTTGTAATGCCCTGAGATAGCAAAAGTAGTTTCGTGCACAGATGTAGTTTGTGTGATGCCTGATGATGTATGTGAAAAGTGAATTAGTGAAGGATGATGATTAGAGAGGATCATCAGCCATGAGGTTCAGATTCAGGTCTGAAAAAGCATTTCAGAGCACAGGGTCTTGAGTTCTGCTCTAGGTCATTGCAGAGAAAATGGTCAGCTACACAATTTAGCTTTGGAACCATCCTTGAATTTGTCTACAATCATGGCCTTGGCTTAGACTTCAGAACTGTGAGAGAAAGCACAAGGGAAGAAGAAAAGATTAAAAAATGGCATAAAATCCAGCAGCTCCTGGAAAAGAAAAAATTTAAAGTTGACCTTTACCATCTACTAGCTTCTAAATCTGATGCTTAACACTCATTTTTGCTTTTAAAATATCGTCCCTGGCAGAATGAAGTCTGAAGAGAAAGTAGACTCTGGAAAAAGTGTGAAACTCTGGGGACACATTTATTTACTAGCAGCTTCACAACCACCCTTGCACTTCCAATGAAATTTTATTTGTCAAAATTCAGTGCAACTTGGTGACAAGCCAAGTTTATTCTGCCTCCCTTTTAGCTTAGAACCATCCTTTTCATCTCCTGTTCCCAAGCAGTGACTTTATTGCAGCTTGTAGTTAAAATGTCAGCTTCAATAATTTCTTATTTTAATATGAAAAAAGAGCTAAAATTTTGAACTGGTGTTAATGCCATATGTAATAAAACATGCTCCTCACCAACAGTACTTCAAAGGAAAATACATTCAGCTTTGGAACAAAACTCCATAACTGCCTGTGATTTTATATGGACTCACCACTGTGTGGGGCCAGGCCACCTAACAGGAGTCTGGACTCAGCATCCTTCCAATATAGAATGAAATCCATAGCTTCTAAAGAGGGGAATGGATCTTGGTTTGTTTTGGTTTCTTTTAATACGTGAGGCCTGGTTTTTGTACATAGCTTGTGTTACATTCCAGTGATGGGTAAAACATCTATTTTGACTTCTGATTAAAACACTACTTTAAGTCCACTGAAAGTTTTTGCATATTTAGGTCTTAGGGTAGAGTTGTCATAAGAAACAGTCACAGGTTTTGGTTGATTTTATGGAAGAAAAAAAAAAAAAGAGTTATCACAAACTGATCACATTTCCCTCATTGTTCATGGAAAGACAAAAAAAAAAAAAAAAAAGAAGAAAAAAAACCCCATTGATTTATTTTAGACAGCCTGAATAGCTGCAGACAGAGAGCTGAAATATGGCAAGGAAACTGCCACCCTAAACAAGTTCCTTTGAGCAATTTGATGATGATTTTTTTTTGTCTGCCTGAATCATGAGTCTTTGGAATGCACATACCATTGATGTGCTTGCTAATTTGCACAAACAGCTTTTCCTGAGGTCCCAAAGCCACTGTGTATCCCAGAGCGTAAATATTAACATGACACAGAGAAATAGAGTCCAATTGTTTGCCACAGTCCAGTTACCTAACTTTGTAAAAGGATATAAACAACTCTGGCTTCTCCCACGATCGCAAAGCAGATCCATCCTGTGACTAAAATACACCCACCTGTCCTTTGCTGAAGCTTGAAATTTGTGTTTGAACTACCCAACTTTTCATGGAAGCATTTTTGCTTCGGTATTGAGCATCTCCTGGCTGCACATCACGTGGTGTGACCATCTCTATCATACGGATATCATATCATATCATATCTCTTCCTGACGAAAATGTTGTTTGTGCAATGAGTTCTTTTCTTTTGCTAAAGAGTTGTGTTTATGTTTCCTTCTAAAATATAAATATGACCATATTATAAATGTAAACACCACAATTTGATGGGATGAGATTTATGTGTGTGGTTTAGGTACCTGATTGCCATGTTCTGCCAAAGCCTGTGGTTTGCACCTAAGAACCCAGACCTCAGCCTGTAGACACTGAAGTTTTCTCTTTCTTTCAGCTCCAAACTCCTTTGTACCTAATATATGTTAAATACTGGTCCTACAGCAGGCTTGTTCATAACACCTACACAAAATCCATGTCCAAGAGGAGGCAATGAGGACTATACCTCTCTTCTATCAAGAAGCTCAATGACTAAATCTTATTTCTGGGACACCAGAAGTGAGAGCTCAAACCTTTCTTTGCCTGATGTGAAACAGGTGCTTGACAGTTGCTTTTCAAACTCCTAGGAAGCCACCTTAGCCACTACATTAGATGTAATCCGGGAGCGGTCCACCCACTGCCTTACAAGGTGGATTTCCTCCACTCTGCTCTCTCACCTAAACTGACATAGAGATAATGCAGGCTACATCAGTAACCCAGCAAGTTGGATGCTCACCTGGGATGTGGAACCTGGGCATTCACCTGCCTTCCAGCAGACATCAATTACACAGAGATACCTACCAAGTCCCAGCAGGAAGAAACCCAGACCTTAGGACCTCTCTTATTTCAGACAGTTCGTCGTCTTTCCTAGGGAAAAGTGGGCAGACCTCCTTCAAACACACATTCTCTAATACCTTACCAGTCTCAGAGGCTGTGGGAGTGACCCACTGTGATTGGCATTGCTCACAGCCTCCATACTAGCCAGCATCTTCTCATGTTCTTGTCTATTTCCTCCTATAGCAGCAAGTCCAATTTGAATTTAATCTTAGAAAACTAGAGCTGAAAGAAACCTCATGAGATCATCTAATACCACTTTTTGCCCAGAGGCTGAGTATGATATTCCTAGGCTAACCCAAATGTGTTAATCTAACATGCATACAAGAAAGGAGGGACCATAATTTCATTCAGATACCTGCTTCAATACTTTATACCCCTAGAATTTATATTATTTGACTTAGTCAACTAATTAATCTTTTCTTCAAATTTATTTCCTTCCTCTCTCATCATGTATGAGAGTAAATATTAGCTTGGTCTAGAAACACTGAAGTTGGATTTCAAAGTTAAATCTTCCCATGGAAGCTAGTAATTAGTAGACAATTTTGCAAAGCAAAATGAAAGGGTGTTGCAAAAAACAAACAAACAAAAAGCCTGCTCTTAATGCTGTGTCACTGTGTATGGAGCCTCCTTTTGAGCTTTACTTGGGGATGTGGCAGCTCTGTTTATTTTGAAGGGATAATTAAAGCAATCACTTGGTGATAGGAAGGGAAAGCTCAATGCTGGGGATTACAATGTAGCTTTCTAATTAGGCTGGAATGAAAATAGGTCTAAATCCATTAAACATACCAAATATGTTTGCATAGTTGGTAATTGATAATAATTATGGTTCCTTGTAACCACAGTAAACACCTAGCTGTTATTTTGTAACCTAAGGCAAATGACTAAGGTATTTGTTTTACTGACAAAACTTGTAAAAGAGGCCACCAGTATGACATTCCACAGCAGGAGGAAAGCTGCCATTTTATCTGCTGGCTGGTAAAAGAAAAGAAAAAAAGACAAAAAACCACAAATATTCCATAATATTATCTTTCTGAATAACTGAGGAATTACACACCTCACTTGCTGGAAGGATCCAAGGAACTAAATGTTAGTTGAATAGCCTACCTCAATCCTATCTTAGCACAGAATATATAATAATGTACACCAGCAGCGATGGAAGAACAAGCTTATTCTTGAGACACCAACTGAAAAGTCTGACCCTCATTTGCTTACACAGAAGAAATCACATTAAAGCAATCAAGCTGAGATTCAAAATACTTCAACACAGACACTAAACTACACAATGAGCATGCGTTAACTCTGAGCCAAAAAGAACCTAAAACCCCATTCTAGTTACCTAGGGAGCGAACAGGATACAACATGTAGACATTTTTCATAATAGATGATTGCTAAACGCTGACTTTTTTTTTTGTTGTTGGACTCAATTATGTGGGAAAAGGAGAGCTACCAAACCCACAAGTCTGGTTAAAATGTAGATAAATAAATTTGCAATAACATATATGTTGAAAGCATTACAGCAACCACATGTATTCCCTTGCAATTAGTTACAAGAGTCAACTACCAATATAGTCAATGTAAAAGTGCAACAGGATAAAGTAGCACTTCAGGGACTTGCACAGATTGGTAAACTTCCCAAACTGATTCTTAAATCCATCAACAAAAATGCCTACCTGTATGTGTTTGCACCTGTGGAGCGACAGGGGGTGTGCCTGATTTGCTAAGGGAATACAATCTTAAGGGATAACATTCTGTGTGTTTACACGTATCTACTTCCTAGAAAACTTTGCCATGTACATTAATGACCATTTATCTGAAACTAAGAAGCCCATAGCTCTTAACTTCCAGAAAGTCAAGGCTGGTAGCTCATCCAGAGTCTATCCAAGTGAAAGAAAATTCCAAATTGCGTGTGAGGTCCTTGAAATAAAGCAATATCACCACGACAACCATCTCTTTGCAATGCAGAAATCCCCTTTGTAGCAGTTACACTGCTGCAACATGACTTTGCATAGTGAAAATGTTAGGGACTTGTTGGGGGCTTTGCAAAAGGAAATTATCTGTCTGCACATAGGATTAGCCCCACACACTTTAAGACACAGCTTCTCTCTGCACTTTTGATATTTGGGATTAAACACTGGCAACATATGTGGTTTTCAGGTCTAGGAGATATTTAGTTTATGGGCACTCTCAAAGCAAATTGCTCAGACTTCCAAAGATTTGAAAGATCCATATGCATTTAAAAAACACTTTATTGCATTTCTGTGGATAAGTTTCAGATATTATGGTGTCCTGCAAATGCTTCTAGATATCTCCTTTATGATGGCCTTGATTTTAGACAAGGTCTTAATCACAACAGGCATAGGTACTTCACCACACTACCTGGGAGAGCAAGAACGTTCTGCTACATAATTGGACAGAGCTTTAATCTTGTTTTGATAATGGGAATTAATAAACTGCTTCAACTGTAAGCAAAGCTTTGATGAATGATAAACATTAAGTTTCTAGTCTTCTAGCAGATGGTGTTTACAGTCATGGACACTGATAAAAAGATGGGCCTAGAAGAATAAGAGGTGTTAGCAGTCTGAGTGCTTTTTGGAATAAGAAGTAGGTCATGGGCTTACAAGTCGTTACACTCTTAAAAAAGAAAAAGAAACTCCCAGATATTACAGAGGTTTTATTCTCTGACATTTAAAAATGCAGAAAAAATGTGTTTACAATTGCAGAAGGCAAAGGGAATAAAACACTTTTACACAACACCTGTACCCTTTTCATAACTGGAAGTGAGGTATTTCCTCAGACTTAAAACCCTACAGTTTTACCCTCCTTTTGTACATGAGAGAAAAGTGAAAGAAATCAGGTAGAAATAACTAAAAACACAAGCATGTTGTTTTTCTTCCCAGAAAGTAAATAATTACACTGAAATAAAGGTCATCTGGCTATGTTTTAACATCTCTGCCAGCAAAACTTAAAACAGTTTCATGTAGAAAAGCATGAGTTGCTTTTTTCAGTCTGCCTCGATATCATTACTGGCAATACACAGATCTGATTTTGAACACACAGAAGCCACTGTGTCACTGTCCTCTGATACACTGCAGTCACTAGCTAGGCTATCCTAAGGAGCTGTATGAATGCTATTTCTCTTCCTAACTGCCTGCATTTTGAATATAAGAGGACAGTAATAGGAAATACAACATTCATGGATACAGTATGGAGCAGAAGGAAAAGAGGACTTTTTTTTTTCTGTTATCTTAAAGGCTTCCTTCAACAGTGAAGTAGGAAGTAATTTCTATAAGGTTAATTGAACTCATAGAAAAATACCTTAAAATATACAAGATTAAATAGGTTTGTGTCTTAAAGTAGTGGCCATTTATAAATCAGCATAAAGGAACAACATGAGATACATATATATTCCCCAAGTATATTTAGCAATTGGATATGAGTGGTTCATATTCCAGGAGAAATGAAGGACTGCCATTCCAAAGACACTGCAGAGGCAAGGGGAAATTCCCAAGTTCCTTAATACTAATTTATTGCTAGGTAAACTGTAATTCTAAAACAAATTTTCAAGAAGCACAGGAAGGTAGGGAACAATGACTTTCATCAAACAAATCTTTAAAGAAAATCTACAAAAGGAAAATAGTGACCATCTTAACATTTTCGTGTCTTCCTTGGTTCTATCACCCAGAAAGGGATTAGGTTAAATTTCTCCACATCTTGGCTACTGCTTTTAAAATATTGAACTAGAATGATGGAAAGATTCATAGATGCAACTTTTGGAAAGGGGGACAATTTTTTCTCCATAGCCATGGAGAAGATCAAGGACTCTAGTCCAACCAGAAACAGCCGTGTAAATGTCATCTGATTTTTGTCCTTTTGCAGAGGAGTAGCAACAACTGCAGAAGTCAAAAATCTCAATGGAAGTAGAAAGGAAAAGGGAAAAAAAAGGAGTTTTGTTTGAATCTCTATGTAGAGGAAATTGAAAGCTGGGAAACAGCTTGCACTAGAGATCTGGTCTCTATTGTAATCTAGCAGAAGGACAGTGGACCTTAATTCGGTTCAAATTAATGGATAGGCAGTCATGAATCTTGTGAAGCAGAGGTCATTTTACACAGTGATTTTCGAAGGCCAGGTCCTTGGTTGTGTCAAGTCGTTCAAACCAGTGGAACTAGGATGACTTGCACTAAGCAAAGGCATAGGCTGCAGTTTGCACTTGACACAAGTGGGGCTTTATTTGTATTTCAGATGAGTCAAGTCCCAGAAAACAAAAATCCAGTAATTTTTAGCCATTGCTTTTCCTTACATGCAAGGATATCTTTTCATCTGGAATCTCCACCTCAGCCTTCAATGTAATATGGCATAAAAGAGGAAATAAACATGTCCAATTGAGTTCACAATTCTTTTCTTTAAGGTGCTTGCTGTAAAATGACATACTACATTAATCAACACAGATGCTTGGGTCAGACTTGATTACTCTTTCTCAACCACAATATTTACTTCTCAGTTGGATTTATGAAAGAAGACTGACAATTTAAGATGAATAATATTACCTAACATGAGTAAAGAATGGAAATACTGGTGCTTCAAATGAAGCCTGCAGTCAGTACATACTGACTGTGTCAAGGTACAGTTAAGGCATCTAAAAGCAGAGGAATGTTTTACTGTATTAGTTGTAGACAAGATAAACAGTACTGTGAGCATTTTTACATGTGGATACAATTTGTACACATGCAAAATTTTAGTATCAATTATCAATTAGAAACTAGATTACTGAAAGCAGGAGTCCATTTTAGAAGGTACAGAATCCAATATTTTGTTACCCTGACTGAAAATAACCTTTGATTGATGAGTAGCATCATTGAAATCAGTTCTGACACTTCACAACTAAAGTAGAATCCTCCCGTTGGCCGACGAGCGGGTTCATTACCCAGCATGCGACTGACCAATGATCTCAGGAGAGATCATTGTTATCAGGAGAGATATTGTTATCTCAGGTTTGCCCAAGCCCCAGTGCTCGGTGGCGATACTGCAAATCAAACATGCCTGTCAAAAGTTTCTGTGCTGTGTTGATACACAAAGCTTTCAGAATTCATACATTCCCCATTACAATGATTGGTTAATGATTAGCATACAATTATAATATGGCTTACATAATCATTCTACTACTACACATGCTCTAAGAGGTTCTTCTGTGGTTTCTAGTGGTCCTTCATGAGTCACTCAGTGGTCACCATCTCCCCCTGCCAGAATTACCTTCCAACTATGTTCTTCATAGTTTGTCACACACAGGTGGTTTATTGTCATCTCTTGACTCCTCATTAATCCCACCCAGGTTTCTGCTTCTGACATGCATAGACAACAGTGAATTGTTTCAAGCTTAATCATTGTTCTTACAGTGTTTCTAACAAAGTTGTCTTCATTCTTTTGACATTTTGACACTTGCATAGAGACAGTTTTAATAATCTGGCCTAAGACCTTCTATAAGACTTAAGTAAGAGCTGCTGCAGCCATTGCCACTTAGATATTCACAGGCTAGGCTGGTAGGAACAATTTGAAATGTAAGTGTTCAGAAAATAGTCAGAGACAAGAATGACCTGGAAGCAAATCCTGAGAGTACTATTCAAAGGACGAGCATAGAGTTCCCTGTCAGCCTTTGTTCCATGTGAAATAAATTACACTATTAGCAGAACAAAACAGAGCTAAATGTATATAGAATTAGGTGGGCTTGGAACTGTTAGAACTGCTTAATAGGGTGCAAAAATTAGAGTGCAAAATCTTCATCAATGATCTGGATGAGGGGACAGAGTGTGCCGTCAGAAAGCACTTAAGCAAGAATCTTTGTGCTACCTGTCTCCATTTGCCCATTTGTCCTTTTGGTTGTTGTCCTATTGTCCTGCTGTGTCCAGTGTGCAGACTAAAGCTGAGTTCAGCCTTCCCAGTAGGCTACCTGCAGTTCAGAAGACTGAAACAGCAGGTTTCACTGTTTTGTGAAAAATAACGGTGAAGCATTTGTCACAACTAGCAGTACACAGCAAGCTTTCTGAGACTCCATCTTGGTAAAGCTCTGTGTTATAACTACAGAAAAGGAAAACCACATCCTTTCTGAACATGAGCATATGACCTAGAAACTCCTAGTAAGAGGTGTGATTTCACTCTAAATACCAGAAAGACATATTTTGTTGCTGCAGCTAGCAAAGTGTAGAGAGCAGGGTATTGATGCAGAAGTTACTGAATCAGTAATGGATTTATAAGGCTTATATTTTTAAGCACAGCACAAGTTAATAGAAACAGAACTGAAAAGAGTAGTCTCCCCTCTATTGTATCTTTGCCTCTTTGCACTCCATCAAATGAACACACTTTTCAGAAATCCTGGGAAAAACTTACTGGCTTCT
Organism: Urocolius indicus; assembly: GCA_013401255.1. Taxonomy (NCBI): domain Eukaryota; kingdom Metazoa; phylum Chordata; class Aves; order Coliiformes; family Coliidae; genus Urocolius; species Urocolius indicus. Next base: position 148,226 of record WBNH01007600.1, read on the forward strand.
TTGACCACTGAGATGCTTGACTTCAATAAATTATTCTCTGTTCCTTACTGGACGAGAGAAGAGGCCATTTTGTATGTACAGGATAAAAGTGGCAGTGCTCAAGTCTGCCTAAGCAAGTAGGCTGTAACAATTTCACAATGGATGAATTTTTACCTGGGTGAAGTTTAGGGACCAGAAACTGGCCCAGATATTCTAGTACTATTACTCTAACAACCAATTTTCTTCTGCTCCCAGAATTTCAGAACCAAAATTTTATGTGGAAACAGCTCAAACATATTTTGAAGATTAGATTATTATTATTTTATGTGTTTTCTGCTCTACATGTCTGGTTTCTGCAAGAAAAAATACATTTGTGGACAGGGGACATGCAGAGCTCAAACTCCAGCCCAGCTCTCCTGAGCCAGGATGTTCAGATATCTTGGCCATGATCACAACAAAAGTTTGGGGGCTGGATTCAAAAGGCTCAGGCACTCAGCTTTCAACCATTCATGCAAGGGTGGGTATAATGCAGTAGCTCCTATTGGATATCACTGTTTTGCTGGTGTTGCAGCTACATGTCAGCTGGGATAGCCTAAGATAGACCTTTCTGCCCTGGTGAGGCCTCATCTGGAGTACTGTGTCCAGTTCTGGGCTCTCCATCTCAAGATGGACACGTTCCTGTGTGACCTGATCTAGGTGGACTTGTTTAGAGTTGGACTAGGTGATCTCAAAAGGTCCCTTCCAACCCCTATCTTTCTATGATTCTATTATTCAATCCTCCTTATTTTCCTCTGCTAAAAGTAAACAGCTAAATGAACCAACTTCACCAATGCTCCTCTCATGTCAGTTGTGTCTGTGGTTCAAATATTGGCTCATATTAGCATTTCAGCACTTGTTTTCTGACCTCATCTAGTCCAAATATTTTGCACTCTGCCATCAATTAATTTTTGAAACTTTGAAGGGAATGGATCATAGAATTATAAATAGTAAGAAAAAAAAAAATCAAGAGATGATTTTTCTAATGAAATGGAGCCATGATATGAGCAAAAAAAAATCCCTACATTATTTTGGAAAGAAATCATCCAGCACGATAAATAGCACAAATTGTAAATAAATAAAAAGAGAATGAAAAACCAAAAAATCAGGCAGCTCATATTAGCTCTTTGGAACTTAATAGTTACAAAAAGAGGAGTCAGTGATTTAAGAGGAGGTAGTTGGCTGCTTTGAAGACTAGACTCAGTTTTAAGCTAACTCTTCCAATATTCTCAACAAATTTTTCAGTATCTAACCACATCATTCATGGTGAGCATTTAGAATTAATCTGTAAGAAGTTATCTATAGATAGTAAGTCAGAATTACTACCCTACTCATATGAACACAACTGTCACCAACTTCAACAAGCATTATCAACTGGGCTAGTCCAAGAGTCAATACTCAGTCGAGAAACCAAGCAGCTTTCGTATAGCTTGTGGGTTCCCAACACCACGAAGATCTTGAATAAATCAAAGGCAGATGCAGTCTTTAGGATGAATGGCTAGCTTAATTAAGTAATTTTATCATATATATCCATAAAAATGGCATGCCTGATATACTGTAGATTATCTAGGGATATACTGTGTATTGTCTGGGGACATGTGCTTACACAATATACATCTGAAGTCTGAAACCAGGACTATACAAACACGTCCAATGTATGCTTGCTTTGTTTTCTGAGATGCAGAACAAACCTTGCAAGAGAAAACAACAAACACTTAAGCAGAGCTGAAAGCTGTCCAGAGCTGCAGGTGGAAAAATTCTTCTCTGCTCCAGGTGTCCTTCAACGAGCAAATACAAAGCTTAAAGTCTCAGACACACTTTTTGCTTACCCAGGTATTTGGCTGAAGTAGTGATAAAGAGCATAAAGGGATATAAATTCAAAAGTTTTTAAAGGAACTCTCTTCTTTTTCTAAAAGATAAAAGAAGATAACTGAGGTCAGCAAACAGAGCAGCCTGAAAACCTGAGAGACGGGGGCAAGAGGAGTGCTTGCAACTCACCATATGAATGACAGAGAAAAGCAGACCTGACCTTTCAGAGAGACCTGGAAACAGTCCCAAGAGAACTGGTCATTAAAACAAAACAAAATACACAAAAAGGCATTAAGGAAACCTCACTCCAGAGGGAAGAGGAAGTGGTTTAAGGGGATTAGCTCCCAAAAAACAAAGCTCTACTCTTCCTCAGACTTCGAGGAGTCCCAGCAATATTCTTCTATAGCATTGATGCGGCTGTGAAAACAGACAAATGTTGGCAATGGCAAGTAATTGGAGGTGACATCTCTGGACCTCAAACAGCCAGCATACAATTGTCTCATTTTCATGGTGTGTCAAGTTAAATTTAGACTTTAGTGCTTTGTTTGTCTTGGGCTGTTATCTGCTTTCCAGAACAGAACACGGAAGAACATTTACAACTTTACAGTGACTTTGACACAAATGTCAGCCCATGAAAACTAATGCTGAATCTTTTTTTTTTTTCTTCCCAGCTGCAACCTTTTAACCCTCCTTTGCTTTCATGTCAGTCCATTTATTCATCAGTGGTTCTCATGCATCTATATCACAGAAGCATTTGAGAAGATTCGGTGGATTTGTACTTGATTTGCCGCAGGGAAATTTTCTCAGCCAGGAGACTTTCATTTCAGGCAACGCAGTTCCCCTTTTCTGACAGTCCTTCTCCAGCAACCATAACAACAATTAAAACCCAGTCTAGCAACAGCTTCACAAAACTCAAATGCCCTAAAATCTTGGGATGTTACAAGCGGATGCAATGGTGAGGCACTCATGAACACAAAATATCCATCAGTTTTGCCTTGGCACTCTAAGACTCAGATAGCTGACTAAATCTTCTCTATCTTTAGATTAGAGATAACATCAAGGCGTCACAACCACATTTGAGCCAGCTTTGCTAGGATTGAAATTATACTCTCTCATTCTTTCACTGAAGTAACAGCTCCTTCATGCTGCGCAAACCCAACTGATCTCTACTGAGATCAGATACTTTAAAAGCATTGATGCTTTTTTCTGAAGCTGGCATTAAGAGTCTGATGTCTTGTTGCATCAAGGCAAAAAATACCAATCCTCAGAGCTTCAAAATTACTCAGAGATTTAGGCTTTAAAAATGGGAAGGAGTTTATGGACTAGAAACAGGGCTGAAGTCCTTGAAGTTGTTTAGCTGGTTGTATGACTTCAGGAGATTGAATTTGAATCAACAGAGAGCAGCTGTAGAGATAGATGATGAAAGAGAGATATTAAAATGAAAACTAGCAATAGAAGTTTCAGGCAACTGCATGGGAAATTTTGGAGAAGAGGTATTGGTATGACTGCTAGATGCGATCTAAATTACCCTGAGTTCACCACAGGAGAAGAGAAGATGTCTAATACCACCTACTTCTGCTCAAGTTGGAAATGCCAGAAGAATTCCCTCTGCTTGTGGTATTTTGGTACTTTTGGGTTCAGAAGATCAAGACACTTAATCACAGAATCACACAATGGTAGAGATTGGAAGGGACCTTTAAAGAACATCTAGTCCAACTCCCTGCCAAAGCAGGTCCACCTAGATGAGAAGGCATAGGAACAGGTGGGTTTGGAAACCTCCAGAGAAGGAGACTCCACACCCTCCCTTGGAAACCTGTGCCAGGGTTCCCTCACCCTCATAATAAAGAAGCTTTTCCTTACATTTAGATGGAACTCTTTCTGTTACAGCTTTTTTCCATTACTCCTGTCAATACAGCAGAAAAAAAAAGTGATGTCCCAGCTTCCTGACATCCACCATTTAGATATTTGTAAATATTAATGAAATCCCCCCACAGCTTTTCCTCAGAAGAAAGTTGCTTCTGTCCTCTCAGCATCTTGGTGACCCTGCACTGGTTTCTCTCCAGAACTTCCCTGTCTCTCTTGAGCTAGGGAACCCAGAACTGGACATAGCACTCCAGATGTGGCCTCATCAGATGTGGTAGAGGAGAGGAGGAGGAGACCCTCCCTCCACTTGCTAGATACACTCTTCTTGATGCCCCCCCAGAATGCCATTGGCCTTCTTGCCCATGAGGGTACATTGCTGCTCATGTTTAGTTGCTGCCCACCAGCACTTCCAGGTCCCTCTCCCAGAGCTGCTATCCAGTAGGTCACTCCCATCCTGTCCTTGCTGCAGAGGGTTGTTCCTCTCCAGGTGCAGGACTCTGCCATTGCCCTTGGTGAACCTCGGGAGGTTCCTCTCTGCCCAACTCTCAGCCTGTCCAGATCTCACTGAATGGCAGCACAGTCTCTGGTGAATCAGCCAGTCCTCTCAGTTTAATGTCATCAGGGAACTTGCTGAGGGTCACTCTGTCCCCTCATCCAGGTGGTTGATGAAGATGTTGGTACAGAGACGACACAAAACTCAATTCAATATCCATACATTTTAGAACTCATTCCTTGGGATGCAAAAAGTTCCATGACAGATGGACACAGAAGAGAAAAAAAAAAAGCTATGATGACTTCTCAACATCTTGAAAAAATGTAAGTCTTCCAGAACAAAATTTTGTTGCACAAGTGGGCAAAGACTCAACAAGGACCCAGTTCATTGAGGCACACACATACAAATGAATAAGAAAGGGATTGAGCCCATACTTAAATTTAGCACATGTTTGATCACTCTGGTTAACTCTCCCCAGCAGTCACTGCCCATTTGGAAATCCTTGTCAAGGAGGCAAAGAGGAAGAAGCAGGGTTGTTAAGCATGTTAAAAATGTAGATAGATAGATTTTTAATGGCATATTTGTTAAGTTTTCTTCCACCCTGACTCTCCCCTGCCTGCTGTCTGGGTTTTGTATGTTGTTTTTAATGGTTAGCAACGCATCACAGTATGGCTGCTGTTTAAATATTTGCCTGAAAAAAATGCAGTCTGTGCTTAAGAAAAGTGGTTTGGCATAAACCAGACATTTTCAAACATTCATTTACCAGATGGATCACTTTATTCAATTACAAAGGAAAAAAGTACAAAGATGGTGAAGGAGTTGAAAATCAATGGAATGTTCCTAAGCACATAGCATTGTTTACCATCTGCATGTCTCATGGCATCCTCTGAGAAACTACCAGTAAGTTGTTCCTTTCCTTTAAAGAATTCTGCGTTTTAAACAAAAAATAAAAAGGCAGTAAATATAGTCTACAATAGCCTGATGGAAAAATGTGCTAAAGTATTTCTATAAATCAAATGTAGCAGTTTGACATTAGCTCTGAGGCAATAAATTTAGTAAATTAGGACCAGATGATTTTAAAATAAAATCTTACATAACTTTCTAGCATGTTTTGGGTTTTAGGGTTTGTTTTTTTTTACTTAACATGAGTTTGTCTGTCTTCATAAAGTTATGTTGGCTACTACCAGAATGTGGTTTAGTCTTTAACAATCATATTTTTTTATATTTATCAAGCACAGAATGCTTTAAATATCAAAGTTAGGAGGGGAATGGATATCTCGAAAGACAGAAAAGGCTTTAATCTGTACTGATCCACATAAGGTGTGGAGTGTTTTGTATCCCTAATGCCTCTGACTATTTCTCATTATTTTCTCATTATTTTTTTCCCATAAATTCAAAGGAATGTCTCCCTCCATTCCTCCCTACAGCTCCTGCAAATGCAACTCAGTCTGACAGACTTTCCTTTCACCCATGTGCTTAGGAGTCAGCATTTGGGACCTTGCATTTCTTATGCTTTCCCACTTTTGAACTCTGCACCAGAAGATCCTTTTCTGAGAAATAAAGAAAATGAAACAGAAACCTAGTCTAAGAAGCCTATTCCACCAGCTTTAGTCCAAATCTTTTGTTCCTATCTACACATATATATATATATCTGAAACCTGCTCATTTTTGACCTTCACATTCCCGAGACAGCATTTACACCACTAGATAGTCATGTCAGACCACTGCTTATGTTCTTTGAGAGAGGTGATTGAATACAAATGGCCTTCATGATCTTCTTTTTGTGCAAAGACTCATCCATACCGTGGTCTTTCACTGGAAGCAGCAAAGCCTGAAATAGCTACTGTGGACTTATCTCTCACTACAGTGCACTAGAATGCCTTACCTTTGCAAACACGACCAAAAAGACTCTACAGTGCCTGCTTCATGTCTACAGAGACACCGTCAAGACACTCTGTCTCAAAAATTTAAAGGAGAGCCTCTCCAGTACTCCTTTGACATCTCCAGGGATTTCTAGCAATGGTTTCCAAATATACATTCTCCAGGACCTTATGGCACTACAAATGAGCTAAGCCCTTCCTCAAAAGCCCTGAGTACACATTGAGACAGACCTTTACAGCTCACAGACAGGGCTAAACCACGGAGGTGAGAAGTCAAATCCTCATGTCAGCCCTTATGAGTCAAGCCTTCATCAGACCTCAGGAGCAAACATCATGAGTCAATAGGGATGAGAGGGAAAGGGCAGACAGAGAAGAGAATGGGTTGAAGGAGAGACCAGCAAATAGGTGCATGCAGCTTTGCTACCATGTGACCCTGAGACCAGTGCTTCCATCAGCTGTGCAAGTGTTAGTAACCAGACTGAAACAAGCAGAAGAATAATTGTAGTGGATACTCATGAGAGCCGAGTAATTTGCGAGTGGTGCCTCCATCAGTAGAGACAGTTTACTCCGAAGAGCCAAGGCTCAGGATTGTATGTGGTGTAGGCTAAATCCTGGTCCTAGCAAAGTCAAGGGAAGTTTTGCCAAAAGGAACAAGCTCTGTCCTTTTGGCCCTGTCTTTGGCTACCCCACTGCTGGAAGTAGTCAGCATTTGCAAATTACACCAATGGAAAAGCGAGGGAACAGAATTCCCACGTTCCTTGTCTACCAGTATTGTTTCCTGAGAGTCCTGCAACACACAGTAATGCAATGAGCTTTTCTTTAAATGACATCAGGCTGAATTGCTTGTTAAAAATAACACAAGAGGAGGAAGGGTTTGGAAATCAGTCATTTTCCTTTAATGAATGACTTTGTGAGAGTATGCCATAAACAGATTTAGATGGCAGCAAAGATAACCATTTTTGGCAGTTTTGTGAAGATATAAATTTACTCTGAGATAAGAGCTTAAACATCAACACCTAAAATAAGAAAAATAAGTCAGTGTGAGACAAAGATAACAGGCTTTGCAAGCAAAAATGGACAGTTTGCTAGTCCAGTCACAGGACAATTCCTTGGATGATGTGAAAAATGGACAGACAACTCCCAGTCAAGAGAGGTTATTTTTTAGGGTCAGTTTGGAGTTTTTACAACATTAAAATAGCATGTCTTTTGTAAACCAAGAGGAAGGGGTATTTAGACTAGGATTTAGACTAGGAGTATTTAGACTAGGATTTCTTTGGTTGCTTGCTCCCTGAGATGGGGTTAAGATGCAGATGGAGTTAAGATGGAGGGTTGGACTAGATGATCTCTAAAGGTCCCTTCCAACCTCTACCATTCTATGATTCTGTGATTCTATGCAGAAATGTCCATGGGACTTTAAGTATTTTGATGCAGCATTTTAAATCAATCTAATAGACTGATTATTGATTGTAGATTGAAGTAAGGACTTCAGTGCACACTCCTCTTTATTTAGTATCTTCATGTTTCTGTACAATCTCCTTCCACAAAAATTCAGAAAAAAGCGCTGTCACTTGTGTTTGGAAGTGAGGCGCTTCTCTCTGTCAACAGCAGGACTGGAAATGCAGGAAGAGAGGCAGGAGAAGCAGGCAAGAAAAGTACACAGGACAAGGGCACCAGAGACTGCAAAGAGCAGAGCCATGTTCTACCATGTTCAAGACAAAGTTTCTGGGGATGGGAATTGCTGCACATTATTCTGTGTGTGCACGTGAGGATGTGAGACAGATCATATCTGCTGAGAAAAAACTCACTGATGCTAGTCTGCAAAACCTTACCTTTCTAGACATCAAACAAAAAGTCACAGGAAAGTGAATCCTTTTACATTTCCTACTTAATTGTCCACTCTCACACTCCTGTTTTCATGAAAGGTCTCTTTTGCAGGTAGGTTGGGTGCTGTTTGAGTCAGAACTTCATTCCCAGAAACCTAATATGCCAGATGTATGTATTCAAAAGAGCCTGGGGCATTTCGTAACTGGAATCATAGTACTGTGGTGGGCTCATTGCTCTCCACAAAAAAAAAAAAAGACTCCCAATTGAAAACCAAAAAGAAAATAAAAACCTTAGTCCATCCCTATTTTAACAATCATAATACTTATTGGAATAAGGTAACGTGATCCACATCTCTGCTCCAGAGTTTCACCCAAACTGGGGAAAGTTCAAGCAGAAAGTTCAGGTAAAGATCTGAGGTTTTGGATGCCAGCACTATGACTTCTTAAAACTGCATTGAAAGCTTAACATGCCTAAGCTCTGTGCCCAAATTTCTCGTCTGAAGCAATTTTGGTTCCAACTCAAGAGTCCTTTCATCTTAAATGAACTGTGATGTCTAAACATACATTTCCTCTTGAGCAACCTTCCTGTTTTACATTTATCACGTTCTATTTGCACAACTGTGAACAAGAGAGAAGTGGTGGAGCTTTTTGCAGCCTCCATCGTTGCTCTATTTCTCAGCTTTTCTTAACAAAAACAAACAAAACACACCCCTCCCCCCATTTTTTTGCATCAGTAGGTTGAATGGCATGCATGCCACACATCTGGAAGCAAGCCTGTATTTTTTAACCCATGTATTAAAAATATTCAGTGCCAAAGGGGAAAATAAAGGACTGTATTCTGCAAGCATGACTGTTAGACTGGTTTGTTTGTTTGGGAAATGAATAAGCCTTTGAGAATACCTAGAAAGAATAGGCCAATGAGTGCTCCATCCTGACATTCTTTTCCCTTTCCAGTCTTCTCCACATACCTTACATTTCTCTTGCCCTCGCAACACCACTGGTTTATGGGCAGGCAAGCACTGGGGACCTAGCCTGCCACAGCCCTGCACCCATCTTTAAGCCATTGGCTTCTCTCCTACCTGATGCACCAGCATTAGCTGCATGAGTTCAGCTGTCGAGGTTTGCGGAGCTCTTACTTGCCTCAGCTTTGCAAAGTGTGCAGGGCAGCTTAGCTGCCATTGCTGCTCTCTTCCACAAATTCTTTCCAATGCTGCTGAGAACAAGAAGTCCACCTGACTCAGCTCTACACCAGCTGGACAGCTGGGGCACCTGCAGTGCTGCACAGGCCTCAAAAAGCTATTATTTTTCCATCCTTATCTGTAGTTAGTACTCAGCTTTGGGCCAAAGACAAATTTACTTCCTTTCAGTTTTGCATTATTGCCTTTCTCCATGGTGAGATGGATCCCTCATGCCATTTTAATAGTTAGTCCACCATCCCCCTTTCCCTTGTTCACTTCCCCTCAAGAAGGTAGTTGCCTGCTTCTCATAACAAGTGAAAATGATCTTCCTCCTTTGCTTTGTTCTTTAAAAAAAAAACCCAACAAACCAACAAACCACAACAAACAAAACCCCTAGAGTTTTCAGATTTTATTCACTGAGTCTGGCTGCTGGCTTAGTGATAACCAGTGCCTGAATATCTAAACTCCAACTGCTTTCCATGATTTCTCAAGCTAACAAAGGCTGTATTCTCTTCCAAAACCTTTTGGGTGGGAGGACACCAGCATGTTTCTTTCTGGCTGGCATTTGAAGCAAAACAGAGAGAACAGAGGGAGCTGCACGTATTCCCTTTATCTGAAGCAGAGTCACAACACAGGACCTTGATAGTTGCCTTATAAAGTTAAAAGTGAGATTCCTAGAGAAATGCTGCAAAAAATGCCGTTCTTGAGAATGCGAACAGTTTTTGTGCTTTATCGTGAAAGGAGGTGGGATGCCTGGAAGATTAGTTCATATATATTTAAAGAAATGTAGAATTCTAGAGCAAGGCAAGTGACTGAGCTCTGTAGTTAAAAGGCATCTTAGGTAGAATGGCAAAGGACAGTAAAATTTAAAAAGACAATTCCATTAACAATTTTACCCTTGCATTTAAGCCTGACCACTGCAGTGATCACTTCCCACCTCTCCCGCTGCCAGGACAGACTTCTGTCACTGTTAAATGGAACTGCTTACTTGAAAAGATTTGCATCAGTGGTCAAAGAAAAACAGAGCAGATTTTGTTTTGGTTTGCTGAAATGCAAAATATTCCCTTTTTTTTTTGGTGTGAGAATGAAATCTTTTGCTCATTATCTGCTAGTGAGGTGGGAGAGGAGGACTTTCTGCATGGACACATACACAACCCTGCCTACATCAGTGGTGAATTTTTGTTAACATTCTTTTCAGGAAACAGCAGCACTTCATCTTTTTAAACAGATTTGTCCAAGCAAGCAAATTCCACCACTTCAGTGTATAAAACCATTCTGTACTGAAGAAATTCTACCCACTGCACATCCGCTGGACCAGTCTGGGTAGCATTATAGAGGTGGAAGGACCAAAGCTAATTCCCACAACCCCTTTGCTCATAAAGTGCACAGCACTATAATTAAATTAATTTTCTAAAATTAATGGTCAAGTATCGCAGTAAAAGGGTGATGTAGATGCAACACAACATTATCCAAAGGATAGTTAGGGTGCTATGTAGGAAAAAAAAAAAAAAAACAAGATAGCTCAGAGTTTCCCAAACACAGAGCTCACAGACCCTTCCTGAAAAGTGCCTCTCAACTGTGAGGGAGACACTCTGCTGTGTCTCTCCCAGGCTGTGCCATGGGGAAATAGGAACAAGAGATTCTTGTTTGAGTAACCTTTCAGTGTAGGATATCTGCCTCCTTCTTCTATCCATTGTCATAGGGTGATAGCTGGCTGATTTGATTCAATGAGTATTCCCTTCTCAGGAATGTTGTGTACTGAGGGTTGTGATAGGTGGGCCTCGGAGCCTGGCTGACAAGCAATCCCTTTGGCTGCCCTACCATTTCACCTCCTGCCATCCCTCAAATACCCCAGAACCACAACTCACAACCAGGAGGGCGCCAGAAAGAGACAAACCAGTGGTGTACTGAGAAATAAAGCAAGCGATACGCTCACCAAGAGGAGACAAGCAGCAGGTTGCTCAAAATAAGCAGGCAGTAATATTAATTGCCCTCAGCAAAAGCAAAGAACAAACAGAAGCTACTGATGCAAGCACAAGAACAAAACACATTTGCTACCCGACTGGAATTACAGCAGCATAATATATGAGGTGGTGAATCAAGGCATTGCTGTGCTCTGAAGCAAAAAGACACATTGCATGAATTACCCTCCAAGGAACTTCAATAGAACCCTGTAGTTATAAATCCTGGCAGTATAGCTCAAGTTGCCTCCACAACACAGACACCAGTAATGCCAGGTCTTGGCTTCCTCATCAACATGTTCCATTGTATAACTGAGCTGATTTATCCAAGGCAACCAACTCAAAACTTTATTATACTGTGCCTGAAACACAATATTACACATTGAAGGGCCAGAAGTCAACGAGGTCATGAAGAAAAGCAAAGTGCTAGCACAAACCATAAATGTGCGCTTGCCACAATCCCAACTTGCAGCAATGCATCAAGGTTAGAGGATCTTATTTACAAATCTCTTTTTCAAGGTATATCTGATTTCTGATATTCATGAGAGATGGTGGAGAACCACCACATCACTAGTTCTGCTAGAAGTGTTGCACTAACTGGCAGTATTTCACCCCTGGGGAAATTAAATCCCCCATCAAATCACAAAGAAAACCTAAGATGGTAAATGGAGTAGGTGAGAGAGGGAGAGGAAGGGTGCATGAATAAAATGAGCAGTAGGACTTTACTGAGGAGGTAGTGTGCAATGGCAATCTTTCTTCTCGCTGTTAAATACTAATTCTTGTATTTGCTTCTTCAGGGTTACAAACTATAGCCATCAACACTGACAGACTTTGTGTTTTCAGGCCTAAAGCATCGCTCCGGTGGAATCTAATTAAAAGTTTTTAATATGAGTTATGGAAACCGATAAATGTGAAACAAGACACACAAGGAACAACCCGACTAGAGTTTTATATTAACACATCTGTTACCTCGTATTAAGATCAGTCAGGGACATTTTACATACATTAAAAGGAATGCAAGCTAAAACAAAACCAAAAGGCACAGCTTTTCAAATGTGCTTAGGTTTCAAAATGGGATTGTAAAGCATCCTAAAAAAGGGAGAACACCAATTACAAAAATAGCATCAGTGCTGGTGGGATGACTGGAAACCAGATGCACTCTGAACTTAAATACAGGTGAAGTCAGAAATATATAATATCTATAATATATAAAAGTATAATTATTTTGTCTCTGATAACCAATTATTAATATGGTTTTGGTGTGGTGAATGAATTACCTTCATAATAAAGGTGCCATGTAAAGACATTTTACGGAGTGTATTCAGAGAATGGGATTCAGATGCTAGTCCAATACCATACAAACACCTTAGCCACTGCATCCTCAGCACTTAGAAGAAATTTTCTCTCAGGAGAAGTCTGTATCCTGGAAGCATGAAGGTCAAGAACACACAAAATCGAAGGTCAAACTTTGTAGTTAAGAAACACTTTGCATTCTCCTCATAGTAAGCTGGTTATACCTAATCACTGAAAATGTGGGTTTTTTTTGTCTTAAATACAGTGTCTAAGGACACTGCATACAAATGCGCTTTATTCTCTTGAAACTACTGAGATTTATTTGGCTGCAATACTTAAGAATCGCTGCCCCAAACTTAGCACACGTAACATATTAACTGTTTCAAGTATCTTCTTGTAAAAGCCGAAGAATCAATAGCAACAACAAAACCATAAGGAAATATAGAGGAAAAATTCCTACAAGGGGTTATAGCCTGTGAAGTTTAAGCGCTGTGTAGGGAGTCCAGTCACAGCAGCGTGCTCTGCACTTCAGAAAAGCAGCAACTCGTTTTTCTCAGTAATAACCAAGACATCTTTTGTACTGACAGGGACTCATACTCATGAACAATTTAGGGCATATGCAATCAGGACAATACCTTAGAAAAAGAAATTGCATTGATTTAGTACATTTTTTTTGTAGTACAATCACGTATTTTCTGCTGGAACTAGAGAACGGAGATTGCAGATAAAAGTAAGACATTCCTTAGAAGCCATGAAGCCATTTTAGCAATATGATCCCTCTCTAGAGGGTTAGTCACATGAGAATTTAAGGATATCGCTGTAGTATGGAATGAAGTTATGTTTGTAATCTGGTATTGCAAGATGATTCTTTGCTATTTTTCCTTAGGCCGTTAGAAATAGTCTTGAGTCCGTCTGTGACCTAGAAATGCTGGGTAAGATCCAACTTGAGATGAGAATTTATTTCCTATTCATCTAAATAATAAGAGTACATCCCTTACAGATAGATTGGTATTACGTGCACCATATTAATCATGCTTGATTAAGTGGGCTGACTTAAAAAGCATGATCAATCACACATTTCCCCACTTTTTCCTGCCCGCAAGATACCGGAGTTAATTATTATTTCCCATGGCCACTCTTTATAATGGACACCTCTAGATCATTAAAGCCATCCTGGTGCGTTATCGGTGTTTAAACAGCAGCTTCTCCAGAAAGTGAACGCTTGCTGTATTGTCTGGAGAGGCTGTAGTTAAAAAGATCATCCCTTAGGGGACAAACATCAACAAAAACCGACTGCAAAGGCAAGAACGGCACAGCATGAAGTATTCAACCCTTCCAAAAGGAAAACGCGACCACGGCAGGGATGGATGAAGAAAAAAAACCTTTGGCACGAGGCAGGCTCTGGGCAGCACCTCGGGACAACTCGTGCTGAAAGCTCCGTCCGTATTCTGCGCCCCTCCGCGTACCCACCGCCACCACCCCGGCGGCGGGGGGCGGCAGGAGGCGGTGCGGGGGACGGCAGGAGGCGGTGCGGGGAGCGGCACGAGGCGGTGCGGAGGGAGGCAGGAGGCGGTGCGGGGNTCGGGGTAGTCGGAGGCTTACCGGTTTATCAGCAGCTTTCCTGGCGGCTTGGGGCTGCCCTCGGCAGTCCACGCCTTTCCCCCCCCTCCCCCCCACCGGGCAAGCGAGTGGGGCTCCGGCGAGTGGGGATCAAGCATCCCTTCGCCTGCTGCTACCTGCTGTCTTGCAGGCACAGTAACCCCCAAGGGACATCCCCGAGGAGGGGGAGGCGAGGGCGGCAAGCCGGCAGACCCCCCCCCCTCCCCTCTCCTTGGAGGTGTTGACTGAAAGGGGGAGTAAAGGGCTTTTCCCCCCCCCGTGCCCGCCCGTGGAGCTCGGCGCTTCCCCCTTAAGAAAGGAATTACAACCACATACTTTAAAAAACCGGGCAGCCTATCCTCCTTTCCCACGATAAATAAAATAAGTAGTTTTTCGGCTTAACCATTTGTCAGAGGTGCTTTCTTCAGAAGGCACGGATGTGGAGGCTTTCGTCCTAATTTCTTTCTTTCGGTTTACCTGTAGGTAAACAGAAGCCCTGTAGTTTTTATTGTACACAGAAAATAACTGAAACAGAGCAAGCTCATGGCCTGCCTGGGGACATACTAGCGCTTCAAAGGTAGCTTAGCTTCCAGGTGCAGGGCTGGGTCTATACGTTAAGGTGTCTCATTCTTTGCTTTCATTATGATGAAGATAAGGCATCATTTAATGAAATGAATAAGATGCTGATTATAGTTTAATTGGAGTATTAGCAGTTGGACAGAACAGGAACTGACTCATGTGTGAGACCCTGAATACTTACCTACTTAAAAACGTCCAAGCAAGGTACTGAATTGTGCCTACAGGGCATTAGGTTACTGTACAGACATACCAAAGCCTTGTGTGATTGGAAACAAAAAAAGGGAGAGAGAAGGAAAAAAAAAAACCCAAACCTGTTCCTCTGCCAAAAATAACATCAATAAAAAGGTGATTTGGAAATGTCACACATTGTATACTTGGAGATGAACTTGCTTTGGAAGTGAAGTCCATCTTCTTGCTGAGTTTAGGCAGTGTAGTGTAAAAGGGCCCCTTATACAAATAAGGCTTATAAACCATAAGTCAGAGTGAGATGTGCAGTCATGTCTGGGTAAATATACATGGGAAAAGCACCAAAAATCTACGAATCTCTGAGCTTAGCCTCAGCTTTCAGGATTTCTCATACCCAAGCTGGGGGAAAGGTCAGAGTTAAGTTTTCCGAGTTGCTGCCAGTTTCTCCATCTCACGGTTGTTAAGAACAACCAAGAAAAACAAATTGTTTTAGATAGATACTTCTTGACTTTGAAAATTTTTGTCTGGATCTGATGGCTTTTTTTTTTTTTTCATTTTTAATTGTAATCTCAAACAACTGACTGATTGGAAGTCTGGGATTAACTTGATCTCCTGTCCCTTTTTGCACCTCCTCAAATCACTTGAGGTAGATTTTATACCCACTTAGAGAAGCTGTGTCTCCTACACAAAATGTCAGGCACTTAGGGGCATAAGAGTAGTGCCACTGTTAGTCCAGAGCTCATGAACTGCTTTCCTGTTGCCCACGGCTAAGCAACTTTTGTATCCCAGTGACAAAATAACGGTCGTACGTAGCTGTACAGCTTCGTGGCTTCTTGTGTCACCATCTCTCCTTCCTCTGCTGTAAGGAGATCGTGCTTCGTATGTAGCCCAATGTCCCTACAAGAATAGGAACTGGTAAGGTGGTTCAAAAAGGGGAAGTCTTCCCAGCTCTGTAATGTTTCCTTTGCCGTGTCTGGTTGGAATAAACATTTGGGTTTGGGTTTCTGATTACGTAATTCTAGATGGAGAAAGCTATACAAAGAAAGAACAAGCCATTTAAAAGAGAAAAAAAAAAAAAAAAGGAAGAAAAAAAGAGAAGAGAAGATTGAGGGTTTTGGTCTCAAAAATCTTTTTGTCAGACTAGGGTGTTTACTTTCCCTGAGAAACACAAAGTAGCTATTTATAGTGTTTAACTAGGACAAACATCCTTAGATCTATTTCATATCCCTGGAGGAACAAATAACAAAAATACCTGTTCATTCAGTCTTTTATTTTATTTCTGTATTTTCTTTCTTTCTTTCGTTTTACCTATAGGTAAACAGAAGCCCTGTAGTTTTTATTGTATACAGAAAATTCAGAAACAGAGCAAGCTCATGGCCTGCCTGGGGACATACTAGCGCTTCAAAGGTAGCTTAGCTTCCAGGTGCAGGGCTGGGTCTATACGTTAAGGTGTCTCATTCTTTGCTTTCATTATTATGAAGATAAGGCCTCATTTAGTGAAATGAATAAGATGCTGATTATAGTTCAATTAGAGTATTAGCAGTTGGACAGAACAGGAACTGACTCATGTGTGAGACCCTGAATACTTTGCTCCATCACTATGGCTTCACTTTCAGTGTGACTAAACCCATGTAATTTCTCATTTAGGATTCCTTTCCACTACTCTGGCTGCCCTTTTTCACTCATAAATGTTTCAAAAACTTGCTCCCTCTTTTACAGAAGTTTCTTTTATTGTCCATCCCACTCTTTAAACATTCTTCCAACATAATGCTCATGTCTCAGTCCTATGAAAGCCTCTTGGGAAATCTCTGTGGATTTAAGCAAGTTCAGAATTTTACCTTATATATGTCTCTCTGCTTCTGTCTTTTGCTCATTGTGTGAAATTCAGTGAAGATGGGACCTTTTAAAGCCAAAGACAAATTTGACCCTAGGTTAGGTCCTGTTCTACCATTTATATACTAGTTAAAAGTTGAAGAACACAAAAGTTATTGTAACTGAGCCACAGAAAGATATGCAATGTTAATCATAGCAAATGTTTATATGTTGGTTGTGAGCATTTCTTAGTCCTGCTTATCTAAGAGCTACTTTCAGAAACTAATTCCTGTAGGGTACGGCTGTATTATGCCAACATCCCAGTTCTTCATTTGACAACAGCATCTTTTTGTGCTAAATCGCCCATGTACCACAAAACTTCGTCCCATCAAGTTTTCACAAGATGCCGCTTCAGTATTCTGTAATCCAGAAAATAGGATTAACCCTTTCTGAAAGCAAACCTGTATTTCAAGGATGAAGCAAGTTAGTGCTAAAATGTGAGACAAATAACAGTGGATTATGATGATCAGAAAAGAAATGGATGGGAGAAGATGTATCTGGCCAGCCATTCCAGTCCCTTTATCTCGGACAATAAAAGTGTGACAGAAGCAAGAGGGAGAAGACATTATCATAACAAGGCTTTTGTAGCTCATTAGCTGTTCACAAGCAAGAGGGGGAAAGAGAAATGGGGACCTATGTGTTTACTAAAAGATCCAAACAGTTACTGAAAGAGGAGAGGAAAAACAAGAGGAAAAACTACATTCCTTACCTCGTGTAAGCCAAAAGGAATGACGTAGATGTAAAGTATGAGGTCTTGATTATCTATTTTTAGATAATTTGTTGGGCAAGGAAGGAACCTAAGTAAACAGGGTTTGAAATGCCTTCCATTTGTGCTGAGGCACAGTCCTGTAATATATAGACTCGATTACAATGCCTGCTTGCCAAGACAAACAAAATAGTGTCATTGGGAAGAAATACTATATTCCCAACCAGAAATGCTTGTGAAAAGCTGCTTGTAACCCTGGCAATGAAAGACTTTGTGTCAGGCCATGTAAAGGGAAAAGAACTGTCTGTACTTTACTAACCAAATCCTCTCTGTTTCATTTAGTCCTTACACTACTCTATTTTCTTTTTCTTTTTTTTTTTCCGTTTGGTATCTCAGCAATCGCAGCATGACAATCAGAAGTAAAAAGAAACTGTAAAAACTTGTAAAAGGTCGTATAGAGGAACAAGCCAACAAAGGGGAAGACTGTTCAACTTTGTGCTATCTCTGTTGCAGTCTTGAATCTGCAATGGAAGTTTTGTGATTTTTCTCTCCCCCGGGCATGTACAGAGGGAGGCGGCAGAAGTCTAGCCAGGGGCAAGCCTAAATTGACAGTAGCACTAGTGAGATGTCACAGTAGGACTGATTCGTTCCCAAAGCTTGGAAGGCCAGTGTCATTTTTCAGATTCCCCCTCTTCCTCGTTGTGGCCTACTCTCCTCACTGTAGACTTACATACTGCTATTAATAAGCCTCCAATTTTGGTTCACGTTTGTATACTCAACAGAGCTAACTGCTTCAATACCTCAGGATATTTGAGAAACTCCTCTGATAGGATTTGTTTGCCCTCCCAGAGACGTGGTAAGACAGCCTGGAGCTCTTAATTCTAATTCTCAGGTGGAGGTGCTGAGGCTTAGGGATGTTACAGGACTTGTTTCAAAGGAAGATAAGCCATCAGAAAGCATTACAGCTAACAGCATGCAGGTTTTTTACATGTTTCTATGTTTGTATGCTAACATCTGCTCCTGGGTACTGTAGCTGTAAATGTATTTCATCAAGAAACTGGTAGCTTCACCTGTCTTGGTGCAGTAGTTTCTAGCATCTGGTGACAAAGCAGAACTGCCAGATGAACAGTCTTCCTTATATTTTTGATAGTTTCAATTCAGTTTGACCCTAGATGGTAAAAGAGGCATTGGATACTAATCTAAGGGTTTTACTCATGCTTTTAAGATCCTGCCAGGTGTTGTAGTCACATTAGACTTGAGGTACTTTACTTTGAGGTGCCTTGACTCAACATTAGTCATTCCAAACAGTGCCATACTATCAAAAGACCTGATCGGGAGGAACCTACCAGACCAGAGAGCAGGAGAACTGCCTAATACTAAGACTTTATGAAACATCTTCTGCAAAGGGAAAATGAAGGTACATTCCAGGAGAGTTCTGCAGCCCGTCTAAGCTGATTACCACTGTTTTGTAGAATACAGGCTAGGCTTTGGAGAAGTCTCATGAAGTGTTATTGTGAACTCGTTGAGTGTTGGAGCACAATTCCTAAGACCACATACTAATTCACCTTTGGAATCTTATGATCTCAAGTACAGCAATAAGTGGTGTTAGAAAAGATTATACTTGCACCGATATCACTGAACATTGAACTCACTACGTGCGGTGGCTCACGAGAAGTCGATATGACTGTGCTCCAGACACCAGAGTCGTTGCAGCAAGGCCAGGGTTTGTCATGTGACCAAAGTAAAAGTTCAAATGAGACAATTCTCCCACGTCACATGCACCTCCAAGTGCCACTGCTCATAGGAGTATACCTACTGGTTACTTTGGCCAACTTCAGAAGTGGAAGGCGAGAAGCCTGGTTGTCTTCTCCCAGAGAGCTCGCACTTGGGTAGTCTTCAGCCAAGTACAAGGTCCTGCTCGCACAGAAGTACAGGAGAAGAGAATGTTCCCTTGGTATATGGAAACAGAAAACAGCCTTGTGTCTTTGTGCATACAAAAAGTAGAAAAATGTGGCTGAAGCATAGGGTTTTCTCCTATTGCCTTTATTGCCGTTATCAAAGACATTTCAGGCATGGGAATGACTTCTGCATACAATAGATGGGCTTAGGTCACTTAAGGGTCTAGGTAAAGTAATTTTATTTGGACTAGCTTATCACAGACATTTAAGTACTTAAATCCCATTCATACCAGCAGGAATTAGGAACCTGCCTGTCTCCAAGATCTAGAGTTGAATTTCGTTTTTAAAGTGACATAAGCACGTAAGAGGAGCATGCATGGGTGTCTGCCTTAGCTGCAAACATGTGGAGAACCCTTATCTTTTACTGTTCCCATTTCTGGCTGCACTTGATGGAGACGAGTAGATGAGCTTCTTGTGACATTAAACTGCACACGTCTCCAAAGGACCCCACATTCAATGATACTTGGAATCATAAATGTGCGAGTCACTTTCCAGAATGCTTCTTTACATAATATGTGCTCTCTGAGCATCCATGAAAACAATGAACATTTACCTGTTACAACTATACTCTTACAGATGCTTTATGAGAGGTCATCAGGAGGATTGTCAGTCCTCTGGGACTGTGCCACAAAAAAAACCATTTATGGCATGTATTCAGCAGTATTTGTTAAGGTCGGCTACGGCAGAGGAAAGCTGTGTTTGAAAGTAGTCCTTACTGCCTGTAAATGGCTGCAGCTCTCAGTATCACTTCATAGCAGCTAAAAGTACAGCCTTTGAGTGGTCCTGCCTGTTTATCACAGGCTGCTCTTGGTAAGTGACCTTTTTCTCTTGCCTTTTGGTCTAGTAGTGCAAATTGTCTCAATTTTAAGGAGTTTGCTTTTCCACAGCAGATTTGCATATAGCTTGTGTTTGACAAGAAACAGGATTGCTGAAGCTATAGTTTGCAGTCCTAGAAGCACAAGTGCAAAGCATGACAAAAATGGTATTTTTTTTTTTTCTCTACAGGGATGAGGCCCATTCTTGCCTTTCTGTTTTTGTGTTTGTTTTAAAAACACTTCATTCACAGCTAGAGTAGATTAGCCTGCCAGGAAAAGGAATAGTAATAAGAACGGATTTACTCTACAGGAATGCAGTCAGCACATCTGAAGCCCTGTGTTTAGCAGGCCTCATTCACAGTTAGCTTCAAAATTTTTTAGCAATAGCACTACTGTGAGTTGTTTGGTAACAAAAAATGATATTGGAAAATGCCAAAGGATCATAGGAGTAAATCTCAGTGCCTCCAATGAATGTCCTTGCTTTGTTGAAGGCAGGGGGAGGAAGATAGACCATGAAAATGCAGTGACTGCTTTACAAAGGAACTTTTTGTCCCAAAGGTGTAAGTACAAAACAACTGTAGGTCCTTGCTTGCTGTTTAACATGCAGCTTGCAGTAGGTAGGGTCATGAGTGCCCTTGCCCTACGGACTTTACATCCAATTAAAATGCTTAGGGTAATAAACCAATTGTACTGTTATGGAATGACCTAATTTACAAGCAGATACCTATTTTTTTTTTTTTTTTTTCCCTCTCCCTGCTTATACTGGTGTACCTTGTTCACAGCTCAGAAACTGCACAAACAACCTCTCCCACGATCAAAAGTACAGTGAACGTTGTATTTCAATCTGAGGCTAAGCATAGTAACTTCAACTGGTAAAAATGCATCCACATGCTCTCCCTGTTCCTTCTCCAGGGATACACTTCCCTAAAAAATGTCATCTTGACAAAAATTTGAGCTGTTCTGGGAGACTTGTTGACTTTTGGCCTCTTCCCTGGGGTATGGAGAAGACCCTGACTGGACCTGGCAAGCCCCATCTGCCAGCCAGACCCTCATACCCTGGCAGTGTGTCTGATTCACAGATATATTGCTGTCTGTCCCCTCCATCGGCCTGCTGAGGGCTGGCAGGAGCCTGGAAACGTATTCCCAAGCTTGTTTTCCTTCAGTAAGTTAGACTCTCAGTGAGTCCAAGTTGCAGCCGCTGTGTAGTCAGTATCCCAGATGATGACGCTGAAGAGTGGCTTTCCCTTCTATGGAGAATTTTTGGAGAGACTTGTGGCAAGAAGAACATGCCTCAGTTTAGCTAAGTTCTAGATTAAAAACAAACAAACCAACATTTAAAAATTCATCTTTTCCAAAGCTGAAAACCTCAGCTAGAAATAAGTTAGTGACAATACTGAGGTCTACACTGCTGTAGTTTCTTGACAATTGAGTTGTGATTGTTCCCCCCGAGCTGCACTGAAAAGGGTTAAATTTGGAAGGAGAATGTTGGGGTTTTTTTTTAAGGAAACTTTGTCTAGCAGGAGGCTGCACGCAAATGCCAGAAAATGGAAAACTGAGAACTTAAAACGCGTTTCAGGATTCTTTCTTTCCATGGTTTGTTTGGGTTTTTTTCCTTCTGCTCTGCTCCTTCCATTTTTAAGCACTTGACATACTATCTCCTTTCATTAAGTTTTTAATTGCTTGCCTGAGGGAAGGAGGTTAGGTTTTCCATCTGCTTTTTGATTTTGATGTACTGCTGTTTAATCACGGTGAGATCATATTTACTCTAAGGCTTTTGTTTGCATGCTTTATTTTTTCCCTTTCTTTCTCCCACCCCCCTCCACCCCTGTTGATGTCACGGAAGGCATACAGCCCTCAGACAGATTTGAAAGGGCCTTTTAAAGTCACGGAGCTAGAATCACACTGGTCATGTCTGAGTGAGAGGGAAGGAAACTAGTTATGAGGCTAAAACATACAGAAAAACTCTGAGAGTTGGGTGTGGTGGAATTTCCCAAAATATTAATAGTTCTTCAAGGTAAGTCAGAGGATGTGGTTTGCATTCCCAGAAAGAGCAAAAAGAGTGATATTTCATCACTCCTGTAAAACACCATGAAGGGCAGAGGAATAAGATCAAAATATGTCATCGGTGGATCAGTGATCTGCTTCACTGTAAATATTACTGTCACAAACTGTATCGGTCTTCTATGATAGCTCCAAAACAGGGTGGGTGGTCTGACAAACACAGAAGCAGTGTGTGTTTATGTCAGGGGTGTTTCCCAGCGAAAGAGCATTACCTCAGATATGCCCTTTTCTAGCTATGACCTGTTGCATCTCACTGCACAGACTCCAAACAGAAGGTTGCTATGTAGTAAAAGGGAGTTGCCACTTCTGTTAAACTCCCCCTCTGTGCTCACTGAGCACCTTAGAGGTTTTGTGTGCTTCAGATGGTGTTGGTGATACAATCCATCCATCCTTCACTACATCAGAAAGTGTGAATCGACTCTTTATTTAACATCTGACCTCAAATTATACTTTTATGGCTACCTTTGTAATGCCCAGGAAAGCAGAGCAGCACCCTCACACCTCACATACCCCCTAATTAAAAGGAAACAAAACAAGCCATACCAAAAACCTAAACCCAAAACTCATTTAAGAGACAATTATCATCTGAACAAACAAACAAAGCCTCCCTTCTTGTCCTTTTAGCCAATGTGGAGTTATTTTGTTGCTCTTAACAGTGCCAGAAAACTTTATTTCAAAATCACTTGTCCAGTTTGAAGTGTCAGCAATAACCTGATTCACTTGTTGCAGAACAGTGAAGTATTTTATTCACATGAGCCAAAGCTTCAGTTGGGATCTCTTGCTCTCTTGCCTTCATTTTGGCATTTTTCCTTTTTTACTTTCTCTCACACACACCTTTTCTACCTTCCCAATCCCTTCCTTTGGCTTCATGTGTTTGGATTTGCTCCCAGGTTGCAGGCTCACTGCTGTGCCTCAGTTTCACAAAGTACTTTGCCGAGTGCCTACAAAAAAAAAAAATGGATACACAGCTATCTCTTATTTGCTTCAAATGGAACAGCTGTGGTGAAACAAATAATAGTGTCAGACCAGAGAGCCTTCAGTCTCCGGGTGAGCTGATGGAACACATCAGCATCTTGAGGAGGAGTGTGTAGTGCCTGGGCCCTAGTTGATCTGCTCACTGCCTGCTTGCACCCCTGCTGGGTGGAGCACTGGGCCTGCAAAAGCTGATGGTGAGAGCATGACAGCCAACTCTGAACCCGTAAGGAGGAGACATTCCCATTTTTGATCCTTAACTTTCTGTGTAACTGCTCACGCTACAAAAAACCCAAACCACCCAGCCAGGACAAACTCTGAAATCCAGGACCTCTCAGTCCAGCCAGAGGGGCTGGGACAGCTCAGTGGAAGACTGAAATAAGACACTTGTCTTTCTCCCCTACAGACACAAAGTTTTCCACATCACAGCCTCTAGGCAGCTTGGCTTACTCTAGCGTGGCTGGCAGCCCCTATTCCAGAGATGCACAGGACCTGAGTGCAAGGATACTTTGGGTGAACGAAGACCTGTCCTCCTTGAGGCTCTGCTCAGGCTGTTACCTCATAGCTCTATCATTAGCTGTAAATCCAGCCTTCCACATCTGTGCATGGAAACCTGCCTTAATTTTTCCATCCAGCAGGATGGAATTATTTCCAATTATTACATCCAATTGTTTGAACTAGCAGTGCTTGACCAGAAAAAGTATCAGTAGTAAAACAAAACTGGGGATTTTTTGATAGAAGAAAGCCAGAGAGTCCCTGACAAAGGGGAACTCTGGGCTTTGCCTGTAAGAGTAAGCGGAAACATTACTATGCTGAGCATTTGCAACCAGGCTCTCTCTTTTGTTCTGAGCTGTAAGGCAAGGAAGCTCACAGTTCCCACAGCCAGCTTGCAATCTGAACTAGATGCTAAGGGCCTTTCAGAGTCCTTGTGTCGAAGCTGCGGTAACTGCAGCAAGCCTTGGTAGCGCAGAGAGCTCTCACACATGCTGTGGTAGGACTTCCTGCCTTCTCTACGTAGCTATCAACCCAAGATAAAAAGTAAGTACCTTCACCCAGCTTCTTGCTGGTGGTGAACAGGTCTGCACAGGTGTGGGAGCTGCTACGGCCCAGTGGCAAGGTGCCATTTCAGAGTCCGTTAGCCATGTCAGTGCCCACGGGGACGCATCTAAGAACATGCCAGTGCAGCTTTGTGTGTACCAAACACAGCCTCTGCTGTTCACACTGCCTTCTTGCAGGTTTGAGGAGACTAGCAACAGCCATTTTTCAACTGTCTTATTCAGTGACCTCTGTCAACTTGTACAAAGGAGCCTTATGACTCCTATGAAACTTATGGAAAGTTACTCATTACAGATAGACCTGTTACAGACTGTGCCTACTTACTTTCTTTCCCTGCAAACACAGGGCAGTGATGACAGTGAGAAATGGAAAAAGAGATAGTATCTAAAAAGCACTAATGTTAAACTATCCAATGACTCTTGCACTGAAGCTCTTCTGTCAGAAGGTAACAACAGAGCACAAACTTCCCTCTCTGCTACCAGTACTGTTTGTAGTCAAGCTTTCTCTTCTGCAGAGTTTTGAGATCAGTTCTTTCAGTCTCACAGGCAAATCATTACTATTAGGCCTCCTGCAACTCTACAAGAATACATAAATGCTTAAGCTTACTTTGGAAATTATTTCCTTTAAAGAAACCTAAAAAATTGAAGAATCTGTATTAAAAGTACGTGATTCGATAATTAAAAGTGACCCAGCCAAAGTGAAGCTATGGATTTATACACCAACACACTTTGGGTTACCTTCCCCCACTTTTCCTTCCTTTGTTCCTCCCTTCCTTCCTTTTCCTAAGCTAGCTAACCATAGAAGAGAAGCTGTTTGCCATTTTAAGAAACAGTTTATTCAATAAGAAGAAAAAAAAAAGAGTCCCACCCTTTTTCAGTTAAGAACAGAGGTGATTTCCCTAGTTCTGTTTGCACGTAAACTTTGCACATAGAAAGCAATAATTAAAAACAAGAAAAAGCAGAACAAAACAACGCATTCCACGAGCCAAACGCAGAGCAGGGATCAGTATCCACGAGCCCACATGCTCTGCAGCATCCTCATACTGCACCTCTGAGGGAAGCGACAGAAAATCTTACAGCTCATGGTTGGTTGAACCTTTTCCTCGAGTGTTCATTCATTGCAGAACTGGTTGAGAGGTCAAGCTGGCAGCTCTGCACTAGGAGCTTGGCACCATGACACTTAGCCCTCAAAGAGCCCATTGTATTTAATCTCATAGTGTGTCATTATTCCTATGTTTACTTCCATGGCTGTGAGCACCTAACACACTCTTGTTACCTGCATCACTAGATATGTTTACTCTAACAGAAATAGTAGATGTTTCTACCACTCTTAACTCTTGCCTCTTCCCTCTTGTGCTACTCAGCCTCATCGACAAACCCACCTTTTCATCCTTTGAACTACAAATTACAGAATTCTACTAGTTCACTTTGCTGGAGGGAAGGCTGACCAAAATAGATCTTACACTTCAAAGAATTTTCATGTGTCTTTGTTCAGCTGCAGGCATGTTAACTATCAGTTACTGTCAGCTAAGGAGAGAGTAAACACCTTTGACCGCTCTAATAGATGGCATTTATGCATCTGAATTTGGCCTGTAATTCCATCAGCATCTGAGAGGAAAAAGTCTTTTTTTTTTTTTTAAGTTCTGCAATAGAGCAGCTGGCAGCTTTCAGGGCAGCATCTTTTGTTCACAGTGACATTCTACTAGGACATGCTGCTTTACTTAGGGCATTCGCTAGGACTTGGACACAAAAGGGAAAAATCTGAGGCATGCAGAGTGTACAAATTGTTAATTTTGAGGGTTTATCTAATGGACTTGTAACTAGCATTAAAGGAAAATTCAGATAAAAGTTTCAGATCCCAGGTTCACTTTAGCCAGAGAGCTTGAAAGCTTTATGTTTGTCTCAACCAATGTAGAAAGTTGGGACCATGGGCACTGTAATCTGCATTTGATCTAAGGAGTATCCATTTCAATTTTAGTTCTCTAAGACTTTCTGACACAAGGCATCAAGAAAGTCTGGTGGGCCTTTTCCTGCAACAGATTCCAGCTAAAATCTCAAGGCAGCAGTCACTGGGGTCAAGCTCCCTTTCACCTTGATCTGCTGAAGACTAGGACAGCACTAACAGTAAAATGAGAAACTTGCATTTTCAGTGTTTTACAGGAGATGCTTTCTACTGCACTCAAGAGTCCAGGTTAACTGAACTTAAGCTTCCTGAGAACAAAATGTGCCCGGTGGGGGGAGGCGAAGTGGGTGTTGTTTTGCCTGTACAGAATATTAACACAGTGGGAGCCTGCCCCTGGCTTCAACTTCCAAATATCCAAGTAGGCTTGAGGACAAAAAAGCTGAGCTGAATCTTTCCAATAAACCATCAGTTAGATAGAAACACTCATTAATTGAGTTATGGCTGCTGTAACACAGAAGGCTCAGGAGTATTAAATATAGACTATTGGTACTTTTAGATTTTAGGGAGAGCACCACTGCATCTATCATGTAGTGAATTTAACTGGACCAAAGGCGAACAACAGAAATTTCCATCCTGAATGTTACTACATTAAAGTGGTAGCTACTGGTATATTC
This sequence comes from Urocolius indicus, assembly GCA_013401255.1. Lineage (NCBI taxonomy): Eukaryota > Metazoa > Chordata > Aves > Coliiformes > Coliidae > Urocolius > Urocolius indicus. The sequence continues at coordinate 174,921 of WBNH01007600.1, forward strand.
TTTTTATGATTCACAGCTGATTCCTATAGCAAATTCTTTTCTCGGTCTAGGATCGGATCATTTCTCCTCTTCCTTTACAGAACTTGAATTTTTCTTTCTGAATCTGTTGCCTTCCTTTTTTTTTCTCTTTATAATAGAAACATAAAGGGTCTTGCATGTAACTTGCCAGTTGTGAAAGCATGCTCCAGAGTTTCTCATCAGCCTTTTGTCTATTACCGATTTGTTTAGGAAACGGCCAAGGCTTTTTTAGTACTTAATCATATACAAAAAGGACACTGCTGTGCCTTTGCCTTCTCATATCAGATGTTACAGCTTGTTTGGTGCCTGTTTCACAGGCAGATGAGTGACAGATCCTTGCCTCTAAAAGCAAGTCCAATTAATTCAATATAACCTCCCCGGTCTGCGAGCTGATGAGGCAAATGAGAGGGAGTGTTGTGATATATGGGCTAAGTGTGTCCAAAAATTAATGGAATTTGTCAAATTGATCCAGATAAAGCCCACAAGCGTCAAGGGATGTCTTTGATCACGACTTCTTTCTATGTGTGGAAGAGCAGTGACTACTATCTCAATCACCACAGCAGGTTGAAGACACCTCTGTGGTTTTCGCAAGTTTTCCGGATTACCTTCTGGTCTGACCGCTGACTAATGAAAGTAACTGTGACGCTGTTCCATGATGCTCATGTTAAGAAATCCTGTAAAGGAAGAATAAAGTCAGGGAAATGCCAAAAACACAGTTTTGCTCAGCAGGAACAGTGCCTGTGATGCTGGCAACAAGCAACAGGCTTCTTGTTTCTGGTCCCAGTGCTTATTTGGAGGAATATTTTGTCTGTTTCATTGTTCTGTTGGTCACTGACGCTGGTGGCATTACTCTGAGCTATTTAAAAGGCCTTGGAGAAATTGCTGTGGACCAAGCGGCAGCCGGTTAGTATAATTCACATACTGCTGTCTGAGTTAAGATTGACAGGAATCTAAAGCTGTTTGCAGAAAAGAGTTACTTGAAGCACATCCAGAAAGTATGAGCATGCTGCATGCCAGGTGGTGAGAAAGTCACTGGGACAGAGACAAGGAAAAACTGCTTTAAAAAATAAATAAAAATCATGTGACAACTTTTAGCTGCTCTAATTCTACCACCATTCCAGCTTTGTTCTGAGAATTGCTTTGCTGTAGAAGCTGATCAGGTTTTTCTGATACCTCTAATTATCAAAGTGTAAAAGAATAAGCAGTGGTTTAGCGTGCTTGTTTTGTGCCTCCTCTGCCCTCCTCCCCATCCCCCTGCCTTCCTCCTTATTTAAACAACATCCTCTGCAAAGCCTACTTGAAATAATCAGTTGCACAGACTGAGCTAGTAGTGTTGGATCTCTCTTGCGAAAGACACAACAGAAAGAAATGTAGAAAGGCAAGAGATTAACTTGAATATTCATACTAGGCAGAAGCTTTTCTTTCCTGAGCTCCTTGGACTCAGCAGCCAGGCCAACCCAGCAAGAGCACAGATGTAGTGTTCAAGAAGAGACCACTGGTTTTGACCATGCTAAAGAATAGATTTTACACTTCTGCCAAGGCATGGATGAAATTGCTCCCTGCTTTATCACTATTTGCATTGCCTAGTGTGGTCTGATGGGATGAGCAGACATATGCGAAAGAGAATGGTGGGCCCCGATGCTGCTGTTTACATGGAAGTTCAAAATGGCAGTGCTGCTTTTCCAGGCCAAAGCTGAATTTATACTGATTTCACTAATGATGCCGATGAAAGGCAAAGACAATGTTTCTCATACATTTGAAAGATGATCTTCCATTAAGAGAAAACTGATCCCATGTACCTTGTTTCAACACTACATGTCTTGGGAAAAGTATATTCATCTACTTTCTGTGTGACATCTGAGCTTACTCCTTCTCCATCCACCAGTGCTGTATGCTATGCTTAAGACAAGTTGAACTGAGCAAGTTCAAATGGAAGTCTACTCTCTTGAAGCAGAGATGATGAGGAAATACTGTTGTGTCAATAAGGAAAGATATAACAAGTGGAGGATTTAAAAAAAAAAAAAAAGGTTTTACTTGTCTACAAAGAAAGATAAATATTATGGATAAAACCACTAAACTGTACTTGACACTGTCCCTTTAACAGAGGGAAGAAAAATCTTCCAGACAGCTGCATATCCTATCTTACAGGGGCTTAGCACCATTTCATTTTGTGCACTGCGTCCAATACTTCAGATAAAATGCTCCAGATCCAGGCTCCTATATTTCTTCCAAGTGCTCACAATTAGTTTATAATAGTCTCTGCTGACTGCCTTCACTGAAAAGCAGGCAGGCATGGAGCAGTTTTTGCCAATGCACTTGGAAATACCACCACGACCAAGAAATTCAAGGCCTTTGTGTGGGGTCCAAGAATGTCTGTACAGACAGCCTGCTTACTTTCCATTGAATGCCTAAGTGTGGCTGATTATTCAGAACTAGATGTGCCCTACAGGCCTTCAAAGAGGGAAGGAAGCTGGTTCAGTCTGTGAGAGGAGGTGGCTCTCGTTAATAACACACCTGTACCTCACAGACCACAATCTTACATCGACTCAGACTTGGCTTAAAACTTCTCATCAGAGGTACGGCTCGTAGCATACCCACAACAAAACAGAAGTCAGGGCAAACTGCAAAACCTGCCTGAAACACTAGGCAAATGTTTGGGAGTGGTGCCCAGCACCAGGACAAGGGGTAACAGACATAAGCTGGAACACTAAAAGTTCTACTTAAACACAAGAAAAGAAATTCTTTCCTGTGAAGGTAAGGGAACCCTGGCACACGCTGCCCAGGGAAGTTGTCTCTGGAAGTTTTCAAAACCCACCTGGATACATTCCTGTGTGACCTGATCTGGGCGAAACTGCTTTAGCACGGAGTTGGACTGAATAGTCTCTAGAAGTCCCTTCCAACCCCTGCCATTCTGTGACTCTGTGAGTAGACCCATGTGAAGTTCCTTATGTTGTTACTGCTTCCCTTGATATAATGCATATAAATATGCTCAAACGATGTAGATACAGGTCAAAAGACGCTCCTTGGCTGTCCTTAAATTTCTCCCAGGTTACGTATATAGGTACCTAAACTCCTAAGCTCTTTGACATAAGGAGAGGCCTGGATAGATTGTTATAGCTTTCCCCATGGCAAACGCATGACTCCAGCCAGGGTCACTGGACACATTTTTCTAAGTGATGCTCTTGTCTTCCCAGAGAGTAGGACTCTGGAGTTGGAGGTTTCTGTGGTGGTGGTTTTGAGGCAGTTTTTTAAGCTTTTAACCTATGAAGCTAGTGCTGTGATGAACTGCACCGCCAAGGAATTTTACAGAAAGAATGAGAAGGCACAGAGCTACATACCAATGTGATCGTCATAGTTTCAAAACTGTGACATTGTCAATTTGTATTTTAGGCTGTTTTATCTCACCAGGTGGTCTATAGATCCTTGACTTTAAGGAGCTTGCAGGTGGCAGCTAAGAAAAGCCAGCCTGCTGTCTTTACACTAATGGGATCTGCACCTCTAGTGAAAACTCTTTTGGGACCCTGCAAATGTGAAATGTCTGGAAACAACTGCTCTGAATCACATGCCCAAGACTCTTGTTCAAATTTTGTTTTAAATATCATCTAGCTGGCTGTAGAGAGCATATTTCTAGGGAAACTGATGTCAAGAGATGAAGGTACAATCCTCCATTCACAAGAAGAACATTTCAATGTCAAGAGCAGAACTCACCTGACTTTCCATCTGTTCAGGTGACTAGATCACATAAAGAGCCATTACCTGACCTGGTGTTGTTGCAAGTTCTCTCTAGCATTTTTGCTAGTTATCACTAATGCATAAGTCTCTCATTTCCTCAGCTTGGGACAGGGGAATCCTGTGCTGTGTAATTTTCCATGTTTGTTAGATTTTCTGCACACTTGTTTTTCAGATTGAGTTCTTACTTCTCTCCACCTAGAATGTGCCTGAAGCTTTAGAAAAATTCTAGCTCGTTTGTTAATTTGTTTTTCTTGCCCTTCTTTCTCCACAGAATCTTATGGCAAGAGCCCTGTATGATAATGTCCCCGAATGTGCAGAAGAGCTGGCCTTCCGCAAAGGTGACATTTTGACAGTGATAGAACAGAACACCGAAGGTCTTGAAGGATGGTGGCTCTGCTCCTTACATGGCCGGCAAGGCATCGTACCAGGAAACCGTGTGAAACTCCTTATAGGTCCAGTGGTACAGAAAGGTCCTTCTGGCCAGGATATGTCCAGTTCAGGATTGACGCATCAGTCCTTCAACCAACAAAAGATCTACCAAGTGCCAAGCTCACACGCCTCAGCACGGGATCCTGTCTACCAAGTGCCACCTTCCCATTTGAATCAGGGAATTTACCAAATACCCACTGGTCACAGTCTAGCAGGACAAGATATTTACCAGGTGCCACCCTCAATACAGAGATGTATTGACGGCCTAGCTCTGAATAACAAGGTGGGTGCATTTGCTTTTATATCGTAGCTCCAAAGCAGGTCACTCGTGCTGACTGCTAGTGAAGTGGTTAATGTCTAGTGGTATCCTGTGAACTTAAGAGATAGGAAGGATAAATGTATAAATATAAAGTTACAGCAGGACAGACCAGTTCTTAAGGGCTTGCTTTATTCACAGCTGAGATACACAGTATTTGGAGCTGTGCTACTGCAGCTACTGAGGTGAAGGGAAGTATGCAGTGGTGTGTCCTCACAGGCTCCCTAGGGAGGCTGAAGCACAACTGGCCCGTGGCACTCTTGTATTACGCTACAGTAAGATTAACTCTCCTACAAATTAATGAACAGTTACATCATCTGCCCAAGTAATTTCTGTTTAATTAAAAGTGATGTACTGCCTTGCTGGAGAAGTCCCAGTGGGTCTAAACTACAAAGAGAAAGAAGTGGTTGATGAGACAAGGGCCATACTTGGAAGAGTGCGGAAGCAAAGCCATGATGATGATGAGAGAAGTTTTAATACCAAGTGTAAAGTTTATAAGGGTGCACTTGATGTTTGTCTACAGCTAAATTTCTTCAAAGTGGCTGCATCATGGACATTACAGTTCCAGTTGCTGCAGCAGCTGAAAGCTCCCAAGGCCCCAGGGAGATGTGTTGCATTGCGTGGGTCCTCTCTTATTCCTGATGTTCCTCTCGGGCTTTTCCTATCTCCTGTCACTCCCTCAAGCTGAAAAGGGTTAAGGAAGGTAGCTGAAGGAGGAAGGAGATTCTCCTGGCCTTCCAGACACCTTATTGCCAAGCCAAGTTCCTACAGTCTCCATCCCTCAATAGCTCCAGCTATGAGTATCCTCTTTACTTTTAGAGCTTAAAGCATAGTATTTATATCCAAGTTATGTGAGCAGATAATGTCTCTGTCAGGAAGTTCCTGACTGGTTTAAACTTTCATCTCCTAATTTAGATTGGCAAGGCAGTCTGTTTTGGGTTTTTCCCCAGCCTTATCCCCAACTCAACCTTTTTATGAGGCATCTTGTAATGCTTTCATTTCCTTAAATGTAATTATTACAATTTTGGTTTGCTTGATAAGGATATATGGACTTTTTTTTTCCTTTTGAGCAAGAGAAAAACACCTGTGAAATCATTGCAGGTCAAGTTACAACAAGGTTTATTTGCTCAGCTTTTCCACAGTTACGCTTTGTAGGTTGTGCAGGAAGAGGAAATGATGAAAGTGCACTTGCTTCATAGGTAGAGACAGGAGCTTTGTTGAACTAGTTATGTGGATTTTCTTGAAAAATATCACATCTTTTCTCTCATTTTCTCCTGTCCCTGTATAGACTAGATACAGTGAAATCTTTTTCAGGGTGTTTTTCCTATCCACAGTAGCATTTACGTAATCTCCGAGGTGGTTAGTGAACACTTGGTAAATAGCCTATTGATGGGACAGCACAGAAAGGATCACATTTTCATGCATGAAACTTTACAGGGCTGTGCAGAGATGCCTCTGCTAGCCAGATGCACCATACTGCAAAGCTGCACCAAGGTCTGTTTGGACAGCCAGGATATTACCTAGGAATAGACGCTATCTATTTTTATTTTAGGACCTGATGTGCTTAAATAACCATTTGCTAAAGGCAAGTGTGTGTACCCTGCAAAGTGTAAACCTGAAAGGAAAAAATTCTCCAAAAGTCTCTTATCCCTCTTCCCGCTCTTTCCAGCTCCAGCAGAACTAAATAGGACATTCTGCATAAACCTGGTTGCTACAGGGGCTGAGTTAAAACTCCAGATAAACTAAAGCAAACATTTCAGTTTCTCAATGTAAGTGCAAACTTCTTGAGATACAAAAATCAGAGGCACTAAAGCACCTGTTTTGTTCTCAAGTTTCTGCCTTGAAATTTTTCAGCAAGCTTGAATATGCATTTTTCTGAGTTCCAGTCATCATCTTTAGATAATTCAGACCATTTATTTGGCTAACTTATAACTTGTTTCATTAAATCCTTGCAAACTATGAAAAGTTAACTGTGCTGCATAAAAACAAACGGCTGTGCTGCCAAGTGTAGAATAAAATAAGCATGCATGTTTATGAAGCATTTTACCCTCAGCAAAGTAGGTACCAACCTGCTTAACACTAGTCTTGTAACTTAGGATAGAATAACTTTAAAACTAAAGACATTAAAAGTCAGGATAAGAGCCCTAGGTCTCTCTATTCACTGTGTATTAGTGGCAGGCTTGTTAAATGGCAAACTTCCCAGCAGTGTCCTGCTTTGATCAGAGGCACACATGAGTCTAGTACCGTAGAATTCCTTGGTTCTACGCTTAAAAAAAAAAAAAAAAAATGGAATTGAAACCTTGGCAGAGAATGTTAGGGTTATTAGTTAGAGAAGAGTCTGAGTTTAAAGATACTCCATTCTTCATCACCCTAACCTTGCAAAACTGTTTTCTACTGTTGCAACTGCAATTATCTGCTAATACTTTTGTGGAAGAAAAGCCTAATTATAAGTACTTTAGCCTAATTATAAGTACTTTAGTACTTTAGTAGTCTCCTTTGTTAGAGGAAGCAGCCTGCCCTCCAAATCCTCCTCCTCCTCTTCTAGGAATCAATAGAAACATTCTTTAATGTTAAGGAAGGCTGGAATCTTGAGGATTCGATGTCAGGAATCTTTGCTTTGACTTCCAAAATGATGTATCTTTTTTTCTTCTGAATCTTGTGGTGAGCCCCTCAGCCTTCTTCCATCAGCAGAAACCACTGCCCATTTTTGTCAGTTCTGAGGACGCTGAGGAGTTTTTGCTATGAGGTCATCCTGTACGTAAATCTTCTCCCTTCCCATAGCAGTAGCTAGAGAACGCTGTGTCCCTCCAGACACCATTCTAAACAAGACTAGGAGCAGTTTCTCTCCTTTCCATTTCTGCATGTTTGCCTGATTTCTGTGTGCAAGTGTGTGGTTTGGCTGACACAAGTTTTACAGGCAAAGCTTAGGAGCTGCTGTCAGGCAGGAATTGTCTAGCCTCTGGCAACAGTAAATCAACAGCAGGCACGTTAAAGCTGTGCTGAGGTAATGCATCTGCTAGCCAGAAAGGCAAAGCAAGTCAAAAAAGGAGTCCTGAGGCAAGTAATTATAATGACGAATTGATTCTGGCCAAGCTTGTTGTTGACAATGGAGCTGTATGGGCTCCTTCTAGCAAACAAAAATACTACTGCCTGAAACAGCCTACGAATGACAGAGATAATGAGGGATGACTGCAAGTCACAAAACAGTTACACCCTTAAGTGTGAAGAGTGCCTGAGATGCGTAAAAATACAAAAGCTGTATCTTAGTATTTATTTCATCTTTCTGCCCTCTGCCTTCAAATTTACTTTCCTTTGCTGCAGACAGCAAAGGAAAGGAACTTTCAGACAAACCTGACATTCAGGAAACCTGGGTTTTATCCTTGCAATGTGGCTTATTCTTCATAGTGGTGTTTTGGCACCTCAGTCTCATCTGCAAAATATGTAGAGTAATTGTGAGGAATTCATTCTGTACAGACTGCTTTGAGAACATCTTTTGGGAAAGGTGCTGTCAAAGCACAAAGTCTCTTTTGCATCTGTGATTAATCATTAGCTCACACAAGAGTTTTAGCCAAGGAAAAGGTACATTTAAAAAAAAAAAGTCACCACCATAATTTAAACACTGTTTTCCTGGTTCAGTGTTTCCCCTTACTAACCTGCTGTGCTTTCCCTGCCATCCTGAGAAATAGCATTAGCCAAAAATTTAAGAGAAATATCTTCTTGTTGAAAAACAGTTTTGACAAACTTCAAAAGCTTTCTGTGGGAATCAGTAGCTTTCAGGAGGAAAATAATCACAAAACAGAATATGAGGCTGTTGTTGAGCTGTTCACACAGCTGTGTGAACAGGGAAGACACTGCATTGCAGGGGTTACCAGCCCTGAACTACAGCTCCCACAAGTCATGGACTAACTCAGGCAATTAGGAATTAATGCCAGCTTGGAACACAGCAGCTTTTTTTGTTTGCTGGTCTATTTGAACAGAACTTTACAGTTCAGGAAACACTCAGATTTATCCACCTTTTAAAAGTGGATAAAGCAAAACGGGGAAGGAACTCGTGTTCGCATGAGAACATCCCTGGCCTGTTTCCAAGTATAAACATGCTCTTGATGGATCAAGGGTTTCACACCCCACCATCCTGTGATCTCCACCTTTTTCAAGAGTTCACTGCTTTCAGCAGGAGGTTTGGGTAAACTACGACTAAGGGAAAGGACCTTAGTTTCCTGGTCTTTCTGTATGTGACAGTCACATTGGTTGAGTCCATGAGAAAGTGGAAACACCACTGCACAAGCAGCACCACCCCAACAGTTCTGGCTCAGACTTCAGTAGCAGAAACCAGTTAGCCGTGTGATGACGTTTTTCCTTGCAATTAAGCAAGTTACTGTTTTAGCTGGAAGGAAACAAACAGCTGCATATAGTATTTATTCTAGAAGTAAGCCTGCCTTTACATGATCATCTTTTTTTTCTTGCCTATTTTCCAGCCCTGCCATTCTGTGATTTTCACATTTAGGAAGCAAGAACAGACATACATACAAAGTTGTGTGGCAGATGTATTTTGGCAGCAACTTACAAAATACCAGATACGCTCCCTTTCCTTTTGATGGCAAAATATATTTACATTCCAAGATAGAATGTCCTCATTTACCCTTAAGCTGACATACCACAGCTTCCTGTGATATGATTTACTTAAATGATCCAAACGATCATCTTATACACCCTCTTCTCTTCTACTTTCATGTTACAAATTCTACTTTGGGGATTTGTTTCCTTTGTAAGAAAATTTTGCTTCAGCATTAAAAGTGCAGAACACACAGCAAATTTCCTGAGTGCCACAGGAATGGTAACACGTACCTCGGTACTCAGAGTTCTTTCACAAGGGGTGCTGTAAAGAATGAGATTATCTCAAATTAAACAATAAACACAGCACACAGCCTTTTCCTTAGACTCAGAGTTTCACCTGTGACTTTAGTAGGAGAAGAGCCATTTATTGATAAAAAGCCTGTGCAATGAATCACTCCTCAGTTATCTCTGTGAAAACCACTGAGTGAAGAAACCCTCATCCACAATTCAGAATAAGTAAGAGTTAGTTACTGATGTAATTCGTTGGGAAGTATTTTAAGGAAAAGATTGCATTTTATTAGGCTGAGCAAACATATGAGCTCAATGTTACTCCCTGTTTCTCCTTAAGCACAGAGCTCTTTTTAATCGGTTCTATTTGTAGACCAGAGGCATGCATTTTTTCCCTGTGGTATCAGAAAAAAAAGGCCAGTCGTGCAGTATCATCCAACAACTGAGGTCAACAGATACAAGTGCAAGATGGCTGCCCAGGGAAGTTGTGGAGTCTCCTTCCTTGGAGGTCTTCAAGACCTGCCTGGACACGTTACTGTGCGACCTGATCTAGGTTGACCTGCTTCTGCAGGGGGATTGGACTAGATGATTTTTAAAGGTCCCTTCCAGCCCTACCATTCTAAGATTCTATGTTTCAATGATTCTATGAAACCTTAGCTGAAAAAAAAAGCATAATAATTTAAAAAAAGCAAAAGTGCAATCTAATGGATGTTTTCTTGGTGGTTAAAACCTAACCAGACCTTTGGTGACATCTGAAAGTACAGCTAACATTAAGTTTGAGTGATCTAAATTTATCTGTAATTAATAAAAACTAAGCATAGCAGTGAAGCATTTTATACAGAACACAAGTGGAAAACTGATTATTCAATAAACAGTTCTCATCATAAGGAGGAAGTGTGATTTTCTGGAGATAGGAAATGGATAGATGAAGACGGGTTGCTCAAAGTCAGAAAACACAGTTCTATTGAAATCTAAAGGCTTTGCAGGTGTTCAGTCATTTTGTAGGTGTTTGATTTTAGAGGAAGACTAATTAACATCAGAATATCATCATTCCACATGGTTGTCATGAACTGTTTCCATTTTTCTTGTTTAAATAGCAGCAATGTTGCCCTAGTTTTGGGTTTGTTGGTTTGTTTTTTTAACAAAATAAATATAAATTAAGCATCCACCCAAAATAGATTGTTAGAATGGAATCAAAGTGAAATTAATGTATTTAAGGTCTTAGGAGACAGGAACCTTCCATAAGACAGTCCTTATCCTTACACTTATCCTTAAAAGACAGCAACATATTGCCACTGAGTCTTATCACAACTTTTTTGTATGCACAATCAGCCTCGACTTGAGGTCTTGCATAATTATTTTAAAGATGCAACAGACAGTTGAGGATGGAGTTTATATCTGTTTAAAAGATGTCTATACGTTCCATAAAGTTGCCAAAGCCAAGCTATGCTAATCTAAATACCAGTAAATAGGAGCACTTCTCTATATAGGTGCTTTGAGAAACTCATACAGAAATGGAGCCAGAATATAGCTTGTAAGCCAGAGAACTTCTTCAAATCAAATTAAGTCATCTTCCTGATTGCCTGCTTCTGTCAGAGGAGTGTAGTGGCCAGCCTAAATAGTTGTTTTTGCCCAAGTGTACTACTGAGAACACTCTTGTGGAATCCACACTCTTTGTCAATGCTTAATCTCAACCATTTTTAGGCCACTAAATTGAGAAGTGCCTACTCACCAAAACTGAAACTAGTCACAAGGAAAGATCTGTTCTGAGAAATGTCTTACACGAAGATAGGAAATATTTGAAGGGAAACGAAAAGTCAAAGAAATACTCCATCAATTCCTAAATGAAGCCTTCCCCTCCTCTCTCCACTTCTAACTTTCCTTGGAGAAATTACGTATAGGAGGGGCAGAAATGTAAGATGAAGCTTCTCAAAATGTTTAAAACTAGTTGTTTCAACTGAACCCAGCTGGTGTATTCTAGTGAGCCCTTAGGATTTCATGTCATTCATGACAGTAAGACCACTCTCTGCTCTACCTATCCCAGCACCTCATCGCCTCATCCTTTTTCTTCCTCTTCTCCAAACCTGCCCTGAGTTTAAGTTTCTGTCTTTGAAATGAGACAATTATAGTATTACCAGCACAGAAACAAGTGCATGTTTGCCAAATGGTTCTTCATGTTAACAACATTTTTTAAAATGGAAAGAATATACAGACTGGGATGGCCAGAGCAAGACACTGCTTGCAGTATCTATCATGGGCCAGATACCAGAACCCTGAGGTGTTGAGTTTCGCCACACACTTTTCATTAATCAAAATTCCAGCTCAAATTTAATTCCACAGAATTCCTTATCAGATAAGCATATTTCTATACTGGAGGAACTTTTCACAGAATAATTTGGGGATTTTGTTTCTCTGTGAGGTCCATTCACAGACATTTATCTCAGAGTGCATGCCTGTTCTCTCATCAGGACTGTAACATGTCAGCTCATGAGCTCTGTTGGCTACCTCATGCAGAAATGACGATGTCACTGTAAAACTGAGTGATTGTCATGGGGATGAGCACTGGTAAAACTCTTAGCAAGTGTATTAGACAAGTATCCTATTTCACATTTCTCTTAAAAATGCTGATAATTAAGTGGTAACGGGTACATTTCATTTCTTATTCTCCTCCTCTCCAAAAAAAGAAATGGGACATCCTCAGAAGTGTTGGTTTAACATTTTTAATCACATTTTTTTAAGCAAGAATGACTCCACCAGAAGTTAGGAAATACGCCTTCCTAGTCAGCCTTGCAATTCAAGGCCAGTCAGCACCAAGTCTGTCCCACTGAAGGAAGCATAAACATTGCTTTTAACACAACTGGCAGCAAGTCCTAACGTTGATGCAAGCAAGAGTGGCATCAGATCACAAGAGCATAATTTAGGGAAAAAAAAAAGTAAACAGCAGTAAAATCTCATCAGTAACAAAACTGTTGAACTTTTTTATGCCTTGTACTGCTCTATTCAATAAGGTCTGTAGAGAGACAGACCTTTGTATCTGCATTTAGCTTGTCATCACGAACAGCAGCAAAAATTCAACACCATAACCCAAAGCTACAGCTGATACAAATCAGCAGCATCCTGCTACACTTAATACAGTCCTGTCATTCAAGCTAATTGGAGCTTAGGTCATTTATGTAACAACATAGCTCAAACTGGTAAAAAAGAAAAGAATCAAAACCACAACACATCAACCAAAAGTTGTTTGGAAAGACAATACACCTGCACTTTAGATTTAGGAAAAATACAAACTTGAAAAACAGTGTAATGAAGCTGCTTTTGTGTGCTGGTTAATGGCAAGAGTCACACCAAAGTTGAAAAGTTAGGGTTAGGCCAGTTGTAAAGCAGTTGGCTACAGCTGTACAATCAGCAGTGGTGGGTTTGAATCAAAGCCAGCTCAGGGTTTCACATTTTTTTTAACTTTAAATATATTTCACAACTTCTGCTCTGCAACTCCAAGACTCACAACCCAAAACTTCTATAGATCTGGTTGCAATAATACAACCTCAAAAGCATAACAGCCACCTTCGTAACTTCTTGGTATTTGCATTACGATACCATGGGGACATTTCTTCAGACTGGGCATGTACTAGTTTAAAGTTTACTAGTTGTAAACTAGTTGTACTAGTTTTAAAGTTTCTGTTTAAATCTCTGAGCCAGCAAAGTTGAGCATTTTAAATTTAAACACACCATGAATCAGTGACATCTGGAGACTCTATATTACATGCTTTTAGCCCTGAGAGCATGTTCAGTTACAGCAGGAAAGCAGATTTTCATAGGTATACATCTTAGGCAACAAATGGACATAAAGTGTGGGAGTAAACATTTTGAAGTCAGAAAAAAAAAATAAAACCACCAAGAGCCATAAGTCAGTTCAGTGTCAAGGCAGTACTTGTCATGATCTTTATCTTTACACATCTTGAATCTTACTTCTCAGAAAATTCACAGGTGAACAACCAATCAAAGGCAAGCAATGGTGTCACTATGTGGGTTGATACAGCATTTCTTTTGACCGCATAATAGAGCTGATAACTCAGCCCAGGAAAGAAAATACAACCATGTTTGTTGATTTCATCTTGCTTTGCAGAATTGCTGGAACTCGTAGCACTAGAAACAACTCATAGTTGCAGTCACAAGCCTAGTGCATTACAAAGAAATACCTCTGTAGGATTCCTCCCTTCTTTTCCAGTTTGTGAGCCTCAATCAGAAGGCTCTCCAAGGGTTCAGCCTGGGCAGAAAATACTATACGAGAGTATTTTATTGTGGTAAAATGTCCATGCATTATTTAGATGAAAATCACAGAATCTTAAGGGTTGGAAGGGACCTTGAAAGATCACCTAGTACAACCCCCCTGCCAGAGCAGGGCCAACTAGAGTAGGTCACACAGGAACTCATCCAGGTGAGTTTTGAATGTCCGCAGAGAAGGAGACTCAACAACCCACCTGGGCAGCCTGTGCCAGTGCTCCCCCACCCTCGCACTAAAGAAGTTTATCCTTATGTTTCTTTGGAACCTCTTATATTCCAGCTTATACCTATTTCCCCTTATCCTACCACTGGACAATCACTGAGAACAGCCTGGCTCCATCCTCCAGACACCACCCTTAATGTATTTGTAAACATTAATGAGATCACCTCTCAGTCTCCTCTGAGCTGAAGAGCCCCAGCTCCCTCAGCCTTTCATTGTAAGGGAGATTCTCCACTCCATCACCTTTGTGGCCCTGCACTGAACTCTCTCCAGCAGCTCCCTGTCCTTCTTGAACTGAGGGGCCCAGAACTGGACACAATATTCCACATGTGGTCTCACAGGAGCAGAGTAGAGAGGGAGGAGAACCTCTCTCGACCTACTTCCCACAGCCCTTCTAATACACCCCAGGATGCCATTGGCCTTCTTGGCCATGCGGGAACATTGCTGGTTCATGCTCATCCTGCTGCCCACCAGCACCCCCAAATCCCTTTTCCCTATTCTCTAACAGTTCATTCCCCAACCTATACTGGTACATGGGGTGATGCTTTCCCAAGTGAAAGACTCTACACTTGCCTTTGTTGAATTTCATTAGATTTTTCCCCACCCAACTCTCCAGCCTGTCCAGGTCTTGTTGAAGGGCAGCACAGCCTTCTGGTGTGTCAGCCCCTCCCCCCAGTTTCATGTAATCAGCAAACTTGCTGACAATGCCCTCAGCAAGGTCATTAAAGAATATATTGAACAGTACTGGTACCAGCACCAGCCCCTGAGGAACTCCAGTAGATACAGGCCTCCATCTGTCCCATTGATAATAACTAATCCTAAAACCTACAGCAACTTATAAACCCAAACATTTATAAGAAAATATCCTTACCCCATGCAACCTTTCCTCTCTGGCAGCTGGGAAACACATTATGTATCATCATACATAGGAAATAAGGCCACCGCTTCACAAGAACATTTTTGCCCCTGTTTTTTTACAGCAGACAATACTGAGTGATACAATAAGTGTTACTTCAGGAAATACGTTTATCAGTCACTGGAAATCTTGATGCAGCTTAAAAAAGATAAGAGAAGAAACACTATGTTCTTTCTGTACAAAGGACCATTTTAGCCAGCTATCCAGGCTCTTTCAAAACTCCAGATTACCTTTAGAGACTCTATTCTTTTACACAACCTTCTTGCAATTCCACTTAGTCACAGAACCTTTCCCAAGAAAAAAACATTTAAGGAGACACACTTAGTTCCCTAAGTACATGCAGCCAAACAGATAGAAGCAACAAGAAGTGTCTCACTGCATCATTCAGTGGCTCCTGCTGCAGTCTTCCCAAGGACTAGGAGTTTAAGAGAGTAGGAATTAGGGCTTTTTTCCCTTACTCTATTCTCTTTGGCTATTTCGTTCTCCTTACAAGCCTAAGAGAGCCCAGGTAGCTGTTACATGCCCATGTGAGAGGCTTAGGAGAGGTATTTCAACAACTATTGGTTCATATTACATTTACAGAAACACTTCACAATAGAAAGAAGCGTGTCTTCTTTTTTTTTTTTTACCTTGTACTTACATTTTGATTCATTTTTCCCACATCCAAGCTTTATAACAGCCCTCTTTTATGCACTACCACCTCCAAGACAGACCTCTTCCCAGGACAAGCTATGTCTGATTTTAATAGATTCAGGACTGATAGCTAAGAGTGGCAACAGTTACTGGCCATTGAGAGCACCATCAGCTACAGAGAGTTACCCACGGGGTGAAGAGGAGAGTATCATGGGAGAAAATACTTTTTAATACAGTTCTTCATCCAGATTTAAAATAAACGCATAAAATTTACCTCATTTGCCTCTTTTTTTTCCACTTCCAGAAAGCACTGATCTCTTTTAAAAGCAGTCAGCAGGCATCAGTAGATTCCTGGAGTTAAGATGCTATGCTGGGAAATAGCAAGGTGCCCTTTTCAGCCCCACTGTTGGTTTGCATGGGGCAAGGTGTTGCAGAGGTGCAACATACCTCTGCTTCAGTTCTCTCGCCTGTAAAACTTAGTGAGAGCTCGTTTGCCATCGTGCTGCATGACAGGCATTGCTGTTCATGGGAACAGGCCGAATTCTGCTGCTGTAAATTCTGTTGGCTTTGGTAGGTTTGTTTGCTCTTTGTCCTTGTAAAACAATGTAAACTACAGTGTTGTGCATCAGCCATAAGCACAAGAGCTGCCTTCTTGTTGCCTTAGTGAGGAATGTTCCTCTGTTGCAGTCAACATCCATTTTAATCCTAGAAGAAATAGAATGAGTGGGATTTTTTGTTATATTTAAGGGATTTAATGAACCACAGGACTGGATGTTTTGCTAAGTACATGCACGTTCAGCTCTTTTTTCTTGGTTAGGAACATGTCATTGGCATGGAACAGACTCAAGTAATTGCTTTTAGAAGAGCGTGGTCTTTAGCAAGAACAGAGCAAACTTTGTGCTCAATCGTCTTTGTTTTGCAGCTGGAAGACTGAAGTAGGTTCCTTACATGTTTCGCCAAAGCTGGTCCCTTTTAGTTGCTCTGCATGGATTAAGTGGTTAACAATGTTTTGAGAATGTTGAGCTAGATAGTTGTGGGAACACAGTCTGTTCTCTGTAATACGTAAACAAAGAAAATTGCTGGTTTGAAATGCAGGATTATTTAAACTTGGATGGCCATGGGCATTTTTAGAAGAGAAGAGGTAAAAAGGAAAAAAAGAATCCTTGTGATGTCTGAACTTCAGTGCCGCTTGTTTTCTAAATGGTGGATGTCAGGAGATTGGGGCGTCCCTTTTTTCTGTTGTATCTAGCAGNAATTCCTAAGTACCAGGCAGGACTGCTATCCCTGTTCCAGAAGTGGGAGAAGGGGGCCTTTTCATTTGTAGCCACCTCCTATTTTCTGAAGTTTATCTTCCAAACTAAACTACCATCAAACATTCAAAGCCATAAAGTGGTTAACAATGGTTTGAAAAGAATGAGCATCCTCTTTGGAAGCAGCAAGTTCTTTTAGTATATTTATGGGTGAATATCCAAAATCAAAAGTTACTTTGGAAAATACTGGGTTTGGTACCTTTCTGGACTTCACCTACCCAACTATCTCCCTCTTCCTCATATGGAAGAAGCAGTGTGACAGCATGCCCTGGCTTCTCATGTGAGGTCATGTCTTGGGGATATAAGAGTTAGGAACAAACGTAGGTATTCTTTTAATTACTGTTACAAAATATTCACTCAAGACATGTTTTGGTGATGAGCTGCTTTTGTTCAGAATTGAGTCAGGTACAAGCAGTCCGAGGCATGTTTAACCTGACGAAAGTTGTTGTAAAGGAAGAGGAGTTGAGGTGCAACAGGAAACCTTCTTGTACTCGATGCAGACCTGACCAGCATCTATGGTGGATTTTAGGATGAAGTTGCTCAGAACGTGTTGCTACTGTGTAATAATCCTCCACATAGGAAAATATGCCTGAGTGTCCTGGTTTCAGCTGCGATAGAGTTAATTTTCTTCCCAGCAGATGCTACAGGGTTATATTTTGGGTTTATGCTGAAGAGAATGTTGATAACATGGGAATGTTTTGGTTATTACTGAGTAGTGCTTGCACAGCATGAAGAACTTTTCTGCTCTTCACCCTGCCCTGACAGTAAATGGGCTGGGAGCGTGGAGGAGGCCAGTGTGCACAGAAAAAGCCGGCAGGGAGCATGGCCAGGACAGCTGACCCAGAGTAGCCAAAGGGCTATTCCATAGCATAGGATATCATGCCCATTATATAAACTGTGGGGACTTGGCTGGGATCACTTGGCAGATCACTGCTCAGGCATCAGTCAGTGCGTGGTGAACAACTACACTCTGCAGCACGTGTCTTTTTCTTGGGTTTTGTTTTGCTTAATTACTATTAGTGTACTTTATTTTTCTTACTGTTGTAGTTTAGTTTAGTTTAGTTTAGTTACAGTTGTTCTTATCTCAACCCTTGAGTTTTGATTTCTTTTCTGATTCCCCTCCCCATCCTACAGAAGGTGTGGGGAGGGGCAGTGAGTTAGCAGCTTCAAACCGTGACGTCGAGTCACTGGGAGGAAAAAAAAATTGTCTTTCAGGTCATCAACAAACCTTGATTGTTGCTGGGTTTCTTAAAGTCACGTTTTTCTGTCTTCTGTATAGCTTTTTCAGAAGCCTGAGAAGGAGCAAGCATAAAAGCCTCTGATGCATTTTTGTTTCAAATATAAATGCCAACTAAAGTAGAGTGCACTGCTGAGCACAGCATTAATTGAGTCATAATTGATGTGTTTGATGGACAGCATATCAAATGATGGAGGAGGGAAGGGGAGGATGCAGAAAATCTACAGCAAACTTCGCTAGTCTGATGACTGGGCTCTCACTGGCAGAAACAGCATGAGGAAGCAATGTTGATACAAGTTAGAAATTCCTCAGGTAAAAAAGTAATGCCAGCATTACATGAAAGTAGCCTGAGAGGGATAATGTCTGGAACAATCGTTATGGGAAGCTTCCAGTAACTTAAGGAAGAACTTTCCTGAAAGTTTTGTCTGTGGATACCTTTTCCAACACAGTAGGTTAACTCTGTGGGGAACAGTCTGTCGTAAATTCAATACATTATTAGATTCTTTTAAACTCCAATGTATGTAAGCCCTATTAACCCCCCACCCAGTTCCTCAGGTGTTCTATAGTGGGCAGCAAGCTAACCCAACACTCTCGAGCCCCTGTTGCTTCCAGTTTCAGTCCTCTCATGTTAATTCAAGGAAGAGCAGCTGCAAAAACTCCTGTCCTCCTCTGCCTTCCAGTCAGGGATGTTCCTCCCTTGCTACCTGGTGCACTGCCTTGGGCTGCTCACAGTGAATCAGGCCCATACTGTATTCTTTCATGGTACAGGGACAGAAACTGCACAGCAATATATGGGCAGTAAGTGGAAAGAAGTAAAGACTGCATTGTTAATGTAGCAGAGAGGAAGCAGCAAGTCAGCATCAAGGACTCTCCTGCAGACCTCAGTCAAACAAAACTCACTGTAAAATCTGTCCAGGATGCCAGGATCCCATACAGCAAAAATTGTTACAGAGCAGAAACTCTGTTGTACATCTTGCAGACATTTCTAAAGACAGCTAGGCAGCTCTGGTTCAGAATTCTCTCTAGCCGAGTATAAAGCTACATCTTCTATGGGCCTATGTAATTTTCCATTTCATGCCTTTGGGTTACAGTTCATTTCTGTTAGAGTGAAATAGCACCAGCAGGGGTTAAGTTGTCAGCACGTCCCGTGTAAACCCAGCTCTTTCTTGGGGCTGGGTAATATTTCTCTTATACCATACTATACTGAAATCCTGCCATGCAGATGCCGTCCCAAGACATGAGACATTTACTTTTCACCAGATTTTACTTGAAGTCATGATTGCAGTTAATGGTTTAAAAAAAAAATGTCAAAAGTAAATTCTATGCTTTCTCTTTTTTTTTGAGGCTGTTCTTCAAGAGCGGCTTAACATCTTCTGTGTAGTAGCTGCAAATCTAGACAAACCAAATGGAGACAGCAAATTGAATGTCCTCCTTTGGAAGGTTTAAGCATAACCATTCTATGTGAAGAATTTCCAAAGCCACAACTCACACTCAAGTCATCCAGGATGTTGCACTGTGAAGCACAGTAAAAGGAGGCTGGAGTAGGTGGGAAATACCTCCACAAGCAAAGGGGTAGACTCCCAGAACCTGAACATAGTATTTTAAACCTCTGTCAGTAAGTGGAGAGGCTCGACACCTCAGTAATGTCAGTATGTATATAACCCTGATCTCTGAGCATGAGTGGTGCAACCATCACCTCATGTGATCTGTGCTAACAGGCACTCCATGGGAAGAAAGGACCAAGCGCTCTGAGAACTGATGGAGAACCTGTGCTTGGCAAATAGAAGATACTGTAGCACTAGGAAGCAGCCCTGTCAGAACTGTGCTGGAAGGAAAACATGGTGCTAACAGTCATTTTGTGGTGTTCAGCTGCCGGAAGTGTATGTAGACTTGTGTTACTAACATTGCTGTGTAAAATGTGAATAGTATTGGATTGTATATACCCTGTGCTGTGACAGAGACAACATGCCAGGATACTCAGAGACTTATGTTTCCTCTTTTTCTTTTACCCCACAGGTAGTAACTCCAGTCAGATCAGGACAAGGTTACGTTTATGAACTCCCTTCCAAATATCAGAAGGATACCTACGATATCCCCCCTGTTCGCTCTCTCCAAGGGGTAAGTACCGATACAACTGCCAACAGCACTGACAGGGCACAAAAGATGATGAATTTCTACCAGAAGTTTATGAGCCAAGCAAGTTCTCTCATTTCAGAGAGAAACTATGTTTTAATTAGATGCTGTGGCTTATTCACAGAGCGCAGAAGTATTTCAAAGTTGTATTTGATGTTGACTAAGGTTTGGCAGCACACCAAATGCAAAAGTCACATTTGTTTTCTGTGTTTTGTTGATCAAAGAGTGTATCTTAGCAGAACAAACTTGCTGCCTGGGAGCAATTGGTTTTTTTCCCCTTAACTTTGGTGTTGCATAGTTGACAGTAATTCACTTGGTAAGGGTGGAATTATTGCCTAGATGAACAGCTACTATACAGGGAGTTGTTCTTACCATATATCTACTTTCTATGGCGCCCAACTTGAAGTATGTCTTTGTTCTGGGGAACACCCTTAACATTCAATCCCCAAGACCAGAGACATCTAGAGTGGATGCTTGAAGGACTTGTAACTCTACAATCCTGCATCTATCCGGGACCTTTGACTGAGCAGTTCCTCCTGGGAACAACACTGAAGCCCAGTAGTATATAACAGATCAACAGTGAATGTCTGGAGCTGTTGGGAAGTCTGTGCTAAGAGACACTGAGACAGTGGCTTTAGACCACACACAGAACCCGCTCTAATCTAGGACATGCCACCGAGTGGGACTCTTGAAACATCTGACAGCTATACTCTGTGCTAGTAAGATGGCTCCACACTGCATTCAAAAGAGCAGATAGGCAGTGCTGACAAGGCAGCCTTAGTTTCAGAGAGTTTAGTGTACTACTACAAGCTTTTTCCTCATCTCTGATCTCTGCCAGTGAGGGTACGATTGGTTCTAGTCACATCAATATATTGCTGCCTCGTTCACTTCAACAGGTATCTGTAATAGACTTGGCCTTGATTTAACCCTCGGGATGGAAGTCAGCAGTGATTTCATCTCTCCAGCCTGTTGCCCCACACAATCACTCAGGGCAACCTAGCAAACTGCATTTCCTCCCCACTACCCAAAAGACAAATCCAACGAGTTCTCCTGTATGAAAAAAGTTGAAGAGCTCTGATCATCTTTAGGCTGTTTAAAAGAAAACACCAAAACCAAGAAAACTCACTTGAGATCAGAGCTTTACCGAGGGTGACTTGTTTCTTTGACCAGTTTGTTCTTTCTTTAGATATATGATGTTCCCCCCACATCGGTTAAGGGGCCTGCACTTCAAGTTCCAATGGGAGAAGCTAAAGCTTTAGGAGCCTATGACATACCACCTGCCAAAGTGGTAAGTACTGCCCCGTTTCCAATAGATCCTCTATTTTCATGTCTGACGAAAGATATGTTTTTAAACAGGAGTTCATATATGATCCCGAAGGAAAAGGAGAGTCAGTATTTTAAAAGTTTCCTTAAGTTTTGAAACTGTTAAAACTGGTCAAGTGAAGCACTACATCAAAATGAATAATGTTATGGAGTGTGACTTGGTAATTAGGCGCATCATCTTTGTGGCAGAGTGCTTCCTTTTGGCATTTTGCTGCTTTTGAGAATCTGCATCAAGATGAATGCTAAAAAGTGAGATATTAAAACTGACCCTCAGTCAAACTCAGGACTAGTAGCTGACTCCATGAAAGCCAATTGGAGACCTTCCATGCCAGCATTTTATAGACTACGTGGAAGATGTAAAATAGTTTGCTGTTCTGGCCCAAGGCTTCATGTTTTGCTTTCTGTGATTCAGGTCTATGCTACAGCTCCATCTGCATGCCGAGATGATACAGGCCTGAGGGAAAATTTGCAGGACTTTTCATCTCCAGTGGGCCACAGTGTAAGACCAGAAGGAGTATATGATATTCCTCCTCCCATCACCAGAGCAAGTGGGAAAGAACCCAATAAATTTTCTCCTGAGAGCTTTTCACTGACGGATGGAGTGCCACAGAAACAAAATGTTTATGACATCCCCATAAACCATCAAAACCATTTCCTTGGACAGCAAATAGCAGCTCAAAAAGATGTTTATGATACCCCAAGGGGAGTTGCATTCCCAGGACAACAGACAGGAATCAGCGAAAGTCTCACCCCAGAAGGAAGGGAAGGTGTGTATGATGTGCCACCACCAGTCCTCCAAGACACTAAAGGCATACACGATGTGACTGATGGCATAAATAGGTTGTCTTTCTCTAGCACAGGAAGCACAAGGAGTAACATGTCCACATCTTCAACAACGTCAAAAGAGTCTTCTTTCTCAGCATCCACTGCACAGGACAAAAGACTAATCCTTGATCCAGACACTGCGTTAGAGAGGCTTTATCGGCTCCAGCAGATGGTGGAGACGGCAGTGAGCAACCTCATGGCCTTTGTTACAGCAGACTGGCGGTCTTATGGATATATGGAGAAACACATCAATGAGATTCACACCGCTGTGGATAAGGTAGGGCAGTCAGTGTTGGAGTACCTCCAGTTTGCAAAAGGATCGGCAGCCAACGCTTCCTGCCTCTCCGAGTTCAGCCTCCTTAACAAAATGAGGAGGGAGGTGCAAAGGCTGGAGGACTCTCACCAGATCCTTACCCAAACCAGTCACGACTTGAACAGCTACAACTGGTCTTTGAATGTTCTGACTGTCAACAGGCTGCAGAATAAGTGTGATGACCTGGATCGGTTTGTTATGGTGGCAAGGACAGTCCCGGACGATGCCAAGCAGCTGACCACTACCATCAGTGTCAATGCAGAGGTGCTCTTCAAGCAGGCGTTGAGCAGCTCACGTCTCAGAAACACACCAGAGAATATCATGAATGCTGCTGACTATGTCTATGACAATCCTCATATGCAGCATCATGGAGAAAAAGCACAGAGCCACTGCAGTTCCCTTCCTCCCCTCATGAGTAAAGGGCAGCACCCTCACAATAAAACCAGTGAGAGCTCGGAAAGGAGCTGGATGGATGACTATGATTACGTTCACCTGCAGGTAGGTCAGCTCAACACCTTGTTTCGTACAAAGCCAAGTTAAGTCTTGTCTGTGTTTTTTGCAGAAGCTGTTTGCAGAAAAGTAGCAATCAGATTGCCACGCTAACAACCTATTCAAGAGTAGTTTCACCACTGTGATTGCTTCCACTCAGATAGATAGAAGTCTTGCATACACCATGGTGTTGGCCTTTTGCTCTGCCACGCCATCCTTTCCTTCACCGTGCTCTTAATGTGTGCTACCAGTGAAAAAGCCAATACAAAACATGTCACTTGACCTTGGAGTTGCCATTTTTTATTTAACACAGTGTCTTATTATGCAAAACAGGGGAAAGAAGAGTTTGAAAGGCAACAGAAGGAGCTGCTGGAGAAAGAAAATATCATCAAGCAGAGCAAAATGGAACTGGAACACCATCAGGTATGTTTGGTCGGGTGCAGTAATTGCATGGCAAGGCAGCGTTCCTTGCACATGAGGAGTACTGGTCAAATAAAGCAGGAGGAGCCCTTCCCTTAGGAGCATGCAACTGCTTAGCCAGGAGGTGGGAAATGTACAGGAGTGCCAGCACATGCAGTTGGAAAGTCCCAGATGCCAGGTGGTGAGGATGGCAGATAGATATTGAGTCTTGGCCAAACAGCAGCTCCAGGTTAGTTTATTTCCAGGTGGGATTTGTGCCAGTCAGGCTCCACCATTAATGGATTTATCAATGCAAAGGAAAAGGCGCTGTCACACTCCAAATGGGACATGGTTGGCATCGAGATTTTAGCACCTTCCTGGCCCTGTGCATCTGTGTTAGATACAACTTACGCCAAAGAAATCTTCAGTATTTACTGCAGAGTAAATGTTCTGGAGATCCGGGTCTCTGCCCTACTCATTTCCTCATTGCCCTTTGTAATCGAGTAGAAGCACAGCCACAGCTCGTGGTGTTCAGAGTGACAGTTCCTCTGGCAGAAGTAAGCCTTTTCCTTACAAACAATTTCCAATCATCTTAAGAGACTAAGAATTTTTTTATATCGTGCACTATTGTGGTGGGCTCAGTGCATATGTCTCTGTCTCCAAAACTTTACCACAGTGGAGAACAAGACTTCTGCAGTGTCTCACAACGAGTCAGTCACAAAGCCAGCTTGAGAACTTGGCTTTCCTCATGTGCAAATCCAGTGCCTTAGTCACTGGACCGCACTGAGTACCCATGCCACCTGCACAGCCGCACAGTGAACGTCAACACCATTAACTTCAGTACCGTGCTTAGTGTCACTTCAAAACTGCTAAAAGTGTAAGTCTTACAAGATTGAGCTCTGTCACTTTGCCCTCATATTAATTCTTCAATATGTTGTTGACAGAAAATTGTACAAGCAGTGTGGAGGTGAGAGTTAAGAGTTTATCATCTCAAAATCCCACAGAGATGTCAGCTTTTCAAACATTGTGTAGGAGTCGTTGCCACTTGAATCCATCTCTCTCTCACAATTTCAGAACAGTCAAATGAGCAACAGTCTGTAGATTCAGGAGGTGTTTTTATGGGGGGAAGGGGGGAGGGCAGAGTGGAAGCAAATAAAATATTGTAAATATTTTTCTCTTCTGAACTCTGTATATTTGGATTTATGGTAATCAGAGCTTTTGGTTAGCCCTCACTCTCCAAAATTAAACATCTTGCACAACATGTATATACTGCTTTTTATTTAGCATAAGGCTAATCTAGGATACCCACAGAATCACAGAGTGGTAGGGGTTGAGGGGTTGGAGGGTATCTCTAGAGATCATCTAGAGCTCTAGAACCTGCTAAAGCAGATTCTCCTAGATCAAGTCTCACAGGAACACAGCAAAGTGAGTTTTGAAAAAACCCAGAGGAGGAGACTTGCCACTGTCCCTGGGCAGCCTGTGCCAGGGCTTACCCTCACCTGAACAAGAAATAAGTTTCTCCTCCTGTTCAAGTGGAACTCCCTGTGTTCCAGTTTGTGCCAATTACCCCTCATCTTGTCATTGGACACTGCAGAAAAAGCATTTGCCTCATCCTCTTGACAGCCACTCTTTAGATATTTATAAGCATTGATAAGGTCCCCTTTCAGTCTTCTCCAGGCTAAACAGTCCCAGGTCTTGTGGCCTTTCCTCATAAAAGAGATGTTCCAGTACCCTCATCATCTTGGTAAGGCTCCACTGGACTTTCTTCAGAAGTTCTCTGTGACTTGAACTGGACACAGGACTCCAGATGAGGCCTCACCAGGGCTCCTCTAGGAGGAGCAGAACCTCCCTCGACCTGCTGGTCACACTCTTCTTAATTTATCCCAGGATGCCATTGGACTTCTTGGCCACGAGGGCACATTGCTGGCTCATTGTTAGTTTATTGTCAACCAGGACTTCCAGGTCTCTCTCTGCATTGCTGCTCTCCAGCAGGTCAATCCCCAGCCTGGACTGGTGCATGGGGTTTTTCCTCCCAGGTGCAGGACTCTGCACTTGCCCTCATGAGGTTCCTCTCTGCCCAACTGTCTAGCCAGTCGAGATCCCGCTGAATGTCAGCACAGCCTTCTGGGGAATCAGCCAGTCCTCCCAGTTTGGTGTCATCAGCCAACTTGCTGAGGGTACACTCTGTGCCCTCATCCTGGTCATTGATGAAAGATGTTGAACAAGACTGGCCCCAGAACCAATCCCTGTGGAACTCCAGTGGCCACAGGCCTCCCACTGGAGTTGGCACTGTTGATTACCACCTCACCCAGGCATATCCTGAGGCATAAGGTGAAACTGTGATAAATAGCAACGTCTTACAAGAGTATTCTTTGAAGAGAACCTTTTTATTTGCTTTTCAGATCAATCAGTTTCAACGTCTGGAGCAAGAGATCACGAAGCCAGTCGAAAATGACATCTCTAAATGGAAACCTCCTCAAACTCTGCAGACTGCAAACAGCACTGCTACCTCCCGTGACAGCCAGCTGCTTCTGTTCTACTTTGACCAATGCGAGACCCACTTCAACTCCCTCCTAAATGCTATCGACGCCCTTTTCAGTTGCGTCAACGCTTCCCAGCCCCCCCGAATCTTTGTGGCTCACAGCAAATTTGTCATTCTGAGTGCTCACAAACTGGTGTTCATTGGGGACATGCTCACGAGGCAAGTGACGACTCAGGACATACGCAACAAAGTGACTAACTCCAGCAACCAGCTGTGTGAGCTGCTGAAGAGCGTCGTTCTGGCTACCAAGACAGCCGCCTTGCATTACCCCAACACAGCAGCCCTGCAGAAGATGGTGGACCGAGTCACGGAGCTGTCTCACCACGCACAGTTGTTCAAACTCTCACTGGTCCAAATGGCAACCTGATGAGACCTAGCAGAATTCCAAATACCTGAGCAGCAAAACAGAAGAGCAGACAAAACTGGAGCTATGTTTTATGTAAAAGTTGCCGCTTCTATTTTTGTAGATTTTTTTTTTTCCCTTTTATAATGAAGCGTGTCGAGTACGTTCTTACGCCGTAGAGACTCTTTAACGAAATCAGGGATCTGGGAACATATCTGGCTCTGGACGATGTTTCTAATACCACGTTTAGATTCGTGCACACCGCGTATATGTATATGTTGCTACATTCCCTAAAATATCAAACGAAGCACCTTAAAAACCACGCGGTGGGTAAGCGGTCTGTGTCGTTTGTACAGGCTGCCTGTGCGTGTGTGTGTGTGTGTGTGTGTGTGTGTGTGTTAGCTCGATGCTGCGTTCTTCCTTGTTTCATTCCATCTTGGTTTTGACGCGTGGACTTGGATCGCGAAACCTGCTTGTAGCGACCCATGAAGCGAGTGTAAATGGTTCTCATAGAACTCCAGGTCCTTCTTAGAAATGAAAGTTAACTCTTTTCCCGGTCTTACTTCGCTTTGTACAGCATCCAGTCATTCTGATGAGCGTGTAGGCACAGCTGCAGCAAGCAGCGCGTCAAGCAAGGCGTTTGGGAGAGAAGCAGTTTTTTGGTCATAAAAGAAACAGAACCTCCTAAGGAGGAAGCTGGAATCATTTACTATCTCATGGTATTCAAATGTTGCTATTTCCAATAACCGTGCACCGTGGGATTTCAAAGCATGGATGGATTCCCAGCGATGTAAATTCACACGTGTTTACCTTGGATGTCCTTGCATTGACAATTAGGTTTGTCAGACTCGAAAGCCTTATTGTTTATGGACTTGAGGTTATCTTGAGAGCATCTCAAGATCTATTGGGCTCATCTTTGAATCTGCAGATGAGCAATGGCTCAAAATAACCAGTGGCTTCCAGAGGGATTAACATCCAAATTGTAATTTGCATTGAAAGAAAAAACAGCTTAGTTCGAAATTACAGGTATTTAAACATCTCTATAGCATGTAAATGTATTAACGAAGAAATAGCACTTATTTTTCTAGGATATATTCTTGGGAATTAATTTCATCTATTGCAGCTCTGATTTCCTTTCAACTATGGGGTGCTTTTTTGCAAGTTCTGTTGCACAGGTGCTGGTCCTTCTGCACTACACTGTTGCCAAATAAATGACCTCCTGTTTTAATGGGGCCCTTTCATCAGTAAGTACACACAGTTCCACACAGTGATTTTTCAATTTAGACCCTTAAAATTTGTTAGTGGAGTGGTTGACTCCTTTAGAAACTTCATGTATGCTAGCTGCTCTGAACACATCAGCTCCTTTCTCTTCGTTGCCCTTTGTGAACCCTGTAAAAATAAGTCACAGAACACCAGTTGCCTGTCTGTGGTCCTCCGACTAAAAGCCGTGCTTCAAATAGAGCAATAGCTCAGGTATAATCCAGGTGGTTCTGGTATTTTTTTAAAGCTGAAACACTACCATCCTTGCATAATTCAGGGTATTCCCTCATGGATGTGTTCTGAGCATTCGCATCAGCAAGCAGATCCCTGGTAAAGCCAGTCATGGGATGGGAAGCACCCAGAAAAAAAAAGGCACCTCTGCCGCACTTCTCACTTTCCCAGGGTGTATCTCAACATGTGCCTTACTGAAATGGGATTCGTCGTGTTGGATGACAAAGCCATTTCAACAGCATGTGAACACCTTGCAGCCTTAATGTATTGCCTCAGAGGGAAGACTGCTCTTGCCTACCCTGATGTCCTTTCCAGAGTCTGCAGAAAGTCCCTGAAAGAGCAGCGGGAGCCAGCACAACCTCAGCTGCCCCGGGATCAGCTCTGGTGTAACATCCAGGAAGAGCAGTTCTGTTATTGTAACTAATTAGCCAGTTGCCAAAAACCAACCTACATGAACCTGTTTTGTCCTGTTGTTTGGGATTCTTTTGGATGGCCTTGTCCACTTTGTTTCCTCTGTGTATTCTTAAAAGTTTCGAAGCTTAGCGGTTATGTTGATAGTTTGTGCTTTGAGGAGGAGACCTTTTTATTGCAAGCCTGTATTACAGCTGGTTATCTTGTAGAGAGGCATTGTAAAATGATTAAATGGTTAGCTTTTTTTATATTAAAAAAGGCAACACTTAGTCTTCTTTTTTTTTTCTTGTTTTCAGAGTCCTCTAAGCATGTTAAAAGGAAGTACTGGCTTTTGATAGTAGCAGCAAGCAGCATTCTGAAATGAGGGGTTCGCTTCACCAGCTATTGGCTTTGTGCCACCAGCAGCAGCAGCCACCACCTCAGCACACAACAGGCTCCCAAAGTTACACACACTATGAGCCCAAACAACAATCGTGATTCCTTGATTCCATGCATACTGGTGACCATGGGGTATCAGCTTCTGTCAGGCAAGGCAGGGATGGTAAAAATCAGGCTACTGGCTGACAGTGTTGTCTCTCTTGAGATCAAGGGGGATTTTTTTTTCCCCTTATTCCCTGTAGTTTCCCTTAATTGTAGAAAAAAAAAAAATATCAGAGCTCTTTCCTTGACGCAAGGCTGCATGAAACCAAACCCAAGAGGCCCCTTTAGTTTCCTACTTTGCTAGTTTTATCTTGTTCTGCAGTGCAGCCAGGGCGACTCAAACCATTGCCAAACAGGAAGGTGCAGTAACAATATCCCAGGAGCGTCTGCTATTTATACAAAGGCAGACTTAAGGATGGTTCAATGAAGGTTATGATGGAAAACAAGCAGAAAAAATCTGAAAGAGGAGAGCAGAGAGGAAGAAAAAAGAAGAAGAAGCCTGCTCTGGCTTTGGATTATCTTGAAGAAAGGAATCCAAGTATATCTTATCTTTCTGTGAAGTAGAAGGCTTCAGAGCATTTCCCTGTGCAGTCATTCAAGCCTGCCTTTATCCTCAGTGCTACCCAAAGAGAAAAAGCCACATGGGCAAGTGACCATAGAATCATAGAATGGTAGGGTTGGAAGGAACCTTTAGAGATCATGTAGTCCAACCCCCCTGCAGAAGCAGGTTCACCTAGATCAGGTCACATAGGAACATGTCCAGGTAGGTCTTGAAGGCCTCCAAGGAAGGGGACTCCACACCCTCCCTGGGCAGCCTGTGCCAGGGCTCCCTCACTGAAACAGTGAAATAGTTTTTGCTGATGTTTAAGTGGAACTTTTTGTGTTCCAGCTTCATCCCATTACCCCTTGTCCTGTTGCTAGATACAACAGCAAAAACTTGAAAAAACAGGCTTTTACTGTTTTGTTTTTATGAAGAATGGTAGCAGCAGCCCACCCAAAAGCCTTTTATCTCAGGAGGTGATTTGAGCTGGAAACAGGTACCTGTAATTAACTTGCATTCCAGAAGGGGAGAAATGAGCTCACTTGGCTTTTCTTTGTGCCACGTTTCAAAGAGAAATTAATTTTTGACAAATGAAAACGAGCACGTGCATTCTGCAGTGCCTGACCTGCAGTTATTTTCAGGCCTCACTGCCCAAGACGTGGCTTTCATTTTCCCCACTCACAAATTGACTTTAAGGAGTGAGCACAGCCCTGCTGGCAACTTCTATCACATTGACAGGAATTGCTACGATGACCAAAAGGATGTTCCCAGAGCAGAGCTCCATCCAAGGAGTAAAGCTGCTGAAGACACCAAGAGAGACAAATGACAAAGCCTCTTTCTTGCTCTCTGCTGTCATCTCCACAGGGATGGTTATGCTCAGAAGAGCCCCAAGAGACTAAGTCATATGATTAAATCTAGGGTGAGATAAACCTCCAGGCTCCAACAATTAGGTCTCATCTTCAAGGGCAGCTGAAACAAGTAGTTCAGCTGCAAATGACCTTAATTTTTGAGGAGGATGAATCCTACCCACAGACCCTTACACCTACCTCCTGCAATTTGGTGTGGCCACGTGCACAGTTCATGTCGTAACCTGAATGCTAAAACACCTTAGAAACTTGTGGACTTCCCTTGGCCTATGAAGCCTGAAGCTGGTATCCATCACCATCAAAGTGTCGATCCTGAGGGTTGAGCAAGGCAGGGCAATCCTGGAGCCTGAACCTCTAAACATCACAACCTATATCCAAGCTGAATCTCCCCAGTCCTATCCCCTCCCCCTGCACTCAGGCAGCCTCCAGGCTTTGGGATCAGACTTGACTCAAGTCCCATCGACCAAAATGTGCTGTGTGCCAGATGGAGGGAAAGCTGGATACACAGATAGCTCATACCCCTCTGCCTCCATTCCCCCAGCAGTTCTTACCAGCTCTGGGTTTGTAGCAGCACACAGTCCAGGTAGTTCCAGAGGCCTTGTTTAGGAGCTCACAGCCCATTCCTGGCTGGGTTGCTCTTCCTCATGCTAGGGCAGGGAAGCACAGAGAGAAGAGGAGAGGAAGATCAAGCAGATGTTCTTAGGGGCACAGAGATGGTCGCTTAGGTGATGTTCCTCTCCTCTTTGGTAAGCAGTCCTGCATACATCCCTGCCTTGCTGGAAAAGTGTTACACACAGTTTCAGATACTCATTCCCAGTGAGAGCATGTGCCAGATGTAGAACTAAGTAGCTGCACATCTTCAGTGGGAGTCTTTTGTCATGGGAAGGGTTGAATTGCCAAGGAAGACTAAAGGAGCTTCAAACAACTGAACAACATTTAACTTCGGAGCGTGCATTTCAAGACAGTTTTCTGACACTTTGCCTTCTTCCCCTGGTTAGATACATTCTATTAAGGATCTTTTTCATTTACCCTGACTGCTTCTCCCCTACCAGCACACACACCCCATGCCACTTTTGTCTGGGTTTTTTTTTCCTCATATGGGGATGTGGACAACACAACTGCAGATAGTATGTACCTTATGTACATCCAGATGAATGAGCTTTCACTTCTACAGTGTTTTGCACAGTTTTGTTTTTCTCTTCACTATATTTAGGGACAAACTGTCAATGAACTCATTCTCAGTACTTTATCTAATGACATGGGCAAAGCCTTGTGTTAGCAAGGATGAGCTGCAGGGACAGCTGCCAGCCCGGACAGCTATTTCAGCTCATTAGCAGTTAAGCAGACAGGGAAGAGTCAAGATACTCATTCCAGTGGTGTGGCCAGGCTGTGCCATCCCATGTGATGTCCCGCTCAGGCTCTCAGGGCAGCAGCCGGGCCGCTGTGGCAAGTGCAGGAGCTGCAGCTGCCGTGGGGCTGCGGGCGGGGAGAAACTCTGTGGTTTGGTTATTGTTCAGCAAGGGCTAAACCACCACACCTTGGTGTCTGCGG
This sequence comes from Urocolius indicus, assembly GCA_013401255.1. Taxonomy (NCBI): domain Eukaryota; kingdom Metazoa; phylum Chordata; class Aves; order Coliiformes; family Coliidae; genus Urocolius; species Urocolius indicus. The sequence goes on from WBNH01007600.1 coordinate 206,502, forward strand.
AGATGTTTTCACATTNGGGGCAGATGGGTATGTTCAGGGTAAGCTCACTCTCCCCACTGCCTGGAAATGTTAGGAAATACAGCCCTGCCTATACTTCTCACTATCTGATGAACTTGGGATTTGCCCGTGGAACTCTTCATTAGCCTGTATGTCTGTTCCCAAAAGTATCTGCCTGACATCCTGTGGCAGCAGGTTGTAGGCTTTCAGTACATGCTGTATGAAGCGCTTTTGTTCATCTACATAGGGGATATCTCAAGACACCTGTTCCTGCAGCCACCACAGAAACACTTGGCATTCCTAGAAACAAAACCAAAACACTGCTCCTGTCATGCACCTGTACCTTGAACCAGCATCCTCAGTCTGTGGTGTCCTCTTCCCAGAGCGGGAAGCACACACAGAACCCCACCAGACCCACACTCTCCTCCTCTCAGCATATTTTATTCCTTGCCCTCGCCCTGAGGCAGGCTTGCCCTGCTGTCCCTCACAATTACTTCTGAAGCATCCTGCAGTCCTGAGTGGAGCTGGCTGCCGTAAGTGTTGATGAGGAGCACATCTCACCCAACAGGAGCTTAGAGGAAGATCTTGGGAGAGGGGAAGAAAATCCAGCGTGATTGTTGTATTCCCTGATGTGATGGATGGATGGATCCTGGCTAGTCAGGCTCAAGGCAGAGTCCAGGCAAGGAAAAAAAGAGAAGCCCTGTGTGTTTTAGGACTTAAACAATGCACATGCAAGAGACTGGCTCCAGGCCACAGGGCAGAGGCTTCTTCCTCCTGCCCAAGCCTCAGCAGGGTGTGCAGGTAGCCACAGCTGCACACAGTCCAGCACACAGGGCAAGCAAATCTTTTCTAGTGGTGGTCTCATGCTTCCAGCAGCCCACCTCCTTCCCATGGAGCTGCCTACTGCCAGACAGACCATCAGTGTGTCAGAACGATTCATGTTGGAAGGGATCAAAAGATCATCTCATTACAACCATTCAACCATGGGCAGAGACATCTTCCACTAGCCCAGGCTGCTCACAGCCCCATACAACCTGCTCTTGAACGCTTGCAGGGATGGGGCATCCACAGCCTCTCTGGGCAACCTGTTCCAATGCCTCACCATCCTCACAGGGATGAACTTTAGCATTTCACCTCTGCGGTGAAACTATGAGAAGTATGAGGATGCACAGCTGTTAATTAGTTGTGAAGAGATCTGGATGGCAGACAGGTTATCCTTGATCTTACACTGTGGAGTAAAAAAATACCCCAAAAAACACAAAACCAGCTCATTTCTTAAGCTGCTGCTCACAATGTTCCAGTATGTTTGTAACCCTGAGACCTGAAGCAGTGTTGCTTGTGGTGTGCTTTGGGTATTTTTTTCCTTAAGCACAGAGAGACATAAAAAAAACAGAAGGTCCCTCTTGGCACTTCTGAGACCTTTCTTCTTGAGGCAGATAATTTTTGAAGTAACTCTCCTTTACAAAGGAAAGTGCTTCCCCCTGTGCTGCTGAGCCACGCCAGAGCCCCTGTAAGACACAAGGCTCCACATGCCACATAAGAACCAGGCTCAGGCCCTGCAAGAAGCTGCCCTTGTACTTCCCAATCCCGCTAAACACCAGCAGAACTACTAAAAACGGCGACAGAAAACGCCGAGGAGCTGAACAGCCTTTTTGCCTCGCTCCAACGTTTCTCCTGGAGGTGGGTCTGCACCCGCGAAGCTTGACGGCCCGTGCCATCTAGTGGTGAAAAGCCAGGGCCGAAGCTCCCGTTCTAACACCACCGAACTCTCCGGGGTTTCACGCCAGGTGCGCACTGCAAGCATCTCACCCATTTAAGCATCCAGGCCCAGGGATAAGAACATTGTTCTATCCGTGCCATGACTCTGGCATTCAGGAGAAATGTGAGGACATCCTGGAAGCAAGCACAAGGAAAAGTGAAATCAAGTCAGCCCCCAGCATCAGAATCACAGAATGGTTTGGGTTGGACAGGACCTTAAAAGACCATCTTGTTCCAACCAAACCTCTGCCATGGGCAGGGACACCTTCTACTTGCCCAGGTTGCTCCAAGCCCCATCCAACCTGGTCTTGGACACTTCTAGGGGATTGTCATGGTTTGACATGACAGCCTTTTCTTCTGAGGGGGAAGGGGCTGTAAAGTTGACTCCTGTAAGAAGTTGTCTGCAACTCTCCCCAGCTCTGAGCCAGACCCACGTCTGGGGCTGAG
>WBNH01007600.1:208950-225276 GCA_013401255.1 Urocolius indicus
GAGGGAGATCTTAAAGTGCTGGTTGTAATTTTCTCATCATCCTACTCCCTTTTGCTTTTATTCCATTCTGTTTCTTGTAGAATAAACTTTCCTACTTTCCTCTCTGAGTACTGGAGTCTGTTTTGCCCAGAACTGTAATTGGCAGTGAGCCCTCCCTGCCCTTGTCTCAATCCACAACAACCTCGCTTATCTTTTTACTCCCATTTCGCTGGGGCCTCAGCCATCCTAACGAGGGTGGGGGTGAATGGGGGCACTGAGCGAGAGACTGTTGTGGTACTGCTGTGCTAGCTGGGCCAAACCACGACAGGGATGAGGCATCCTCAGCCTCTCTGGGCAACCTGTGCCAGTGCCTCAGCACCCTCACAGTTTGAGGTAACGAAGCCTTTGGAAAGTGCAAAAACTAAGGCTGCAATAAGCATCATTGCTAGTGCTTAAATGCTGCACGTGCTAAACATACCTTGTGGTTTTGGAGAATAAAGAAGCTATCACAGAAAGTCAGGAGAAGATCTGCAAAGTGAAATTGCCACCTCCCTGCCCTGTGCCCTGTGCCTACCCACTCCGCTAGTCTGGAGGGAGGGTGAGCAGTTGCCCACACAGCAGCAGTTCCTGTGCCTCTGTGAACGTGCCCCCACCACACTGGCACCAGAGGTGGACCAGACCAGGTCTGATCATAGAAACACAAGGTGTGCCAGGATTAGAAGTCACAGATGTGGTGCTGTCCAACCACAAAGCCGAGAGGGCTTTTAGGGGTTACCAGCACTGGAGAGCACAACAGATGCTGTGGACACGGCAGGCCCGAGCTGATCCTCTGGTCTCTTAGGGCTGCCTGTTCACGCCCTGCAGACACCAGCACCTGGCACAAGGCTCACATCCCCGGGCAGTGTCTCCTGTTTCTTCTAGGATGTTCTCAAAGCAGGGTCTTACAGAACTCAAGGGGAGAAGCTCTACATTCTTAGAAAGTGAAACCTCACGTAGGAAACAACGGGTGTGTAAAGAAGGGTGTTTGAATGCATCCTGCCACGGAAGGGGTGTTGCCTGACATTTTTAGAAAAGGCTAACAGCTGAGCATCTGGCACCGAAGGGCTGATGTAAGACACAGGAACTGCAATTAACTCAAAATAAGCAAGAAGTTATCAGAAAGACAGAAGCTCCTGATTAGGTCCTTACATAAGAAGGAGCAGAGCACTCTGCAAGGAAGTTCCAGACTGCCTGTAAATAAAACTTCAGTGTCAGTTCAGCAGTTCAACATGGCACACAGGAGCAGCAAAGCTTGCTTCAAGTCAGAGCTAGCATTAGTTATGAACAAAGGCACTTGATGATAGGAAGCTTTCAACTTCAGCAAGAGGTTAAAATATTCTGGAACAGATCCAACACAGAGCAAACTGTCCTCCTCTGCAACAGTTCAGAGAAGGACGCAAGTTACACATAATGCCAAAGCTCTGAGGTCATCTGGATAGAAGGCTGAAAGCTTTAACAGAGGTGAGGTGGATGTCAGCTGCATGAATTGTACCAGCACACACCAACCCAGGCACAAGGGATTCACAGACACAGCCTCTCAGGCCACATCTCCCGAGCTCAGGATGCTTTCTCACCCTTCCTTCTCAGACAGCAGCATTCAGGAGGAGCTCCTGGGGCAGCACACCCAGAGCAAGCCAGCAGAGGCAGGTACACCACCAGCAGGTACATGTGCAAGGCTTTGACGATGACTCCAAAGTGACCACCTGATGGCCCCATCCCATCTTCCCCTATATATTAAGGTCTCTGTGGAACATTTGTGCTGCCCATTTCCCTTTGTGGCAGCTGCAAGGCCCTGCAAGCAGAAACGCAAGGAAAACAAGCCCCAAGATGCATTTCATCTCAGCGTCCTTCTTCATCAAAACCAGGATGTTAGTCTTGGCTTGAGTTACACTGCAAGAGGTCTCTCGTGTCTTTCAGAGACTTGTCCCCCAGATTGCCACAGCTGTACCCTTCTAAAGGTGCCTACACCGCAAGAGCTCTTGGCCATTCACACTGCTTATTTCTTCACGATGCTCCTCTGTCCACTCATAGGCCCATTCCTTTTGCTTGAAGCTGAGTATTCCAGGGATGTGACATCCACCAACTCTCTGGGCAACCTGTTCCAGTGCTTCACCATGCTTACAGTTCTTCCTTCTCTCTAAGCTGAAGCTCCCCTTTCGGGTTAAAGCCATGGCCCTTGTACAGGCCCTCTCCAGTGTTCTTGCAGGCCATTTAGGAACTGAAAGACTGCTATAAGGTCTCCCCATAGCCTCTTCCCCAGGCTGGACAATCCCAACTCTCCCAGCTCATCTTCACAGGAGAAGTGCTCCAGCCCTCTGATCAACACCTTCATTAATTATTAATTATCATGTATTCATTATGTATTAATTACAAACACCTTCAGGGCTCAGAAGTTAAGAGCTTCTGTTATACGTGAACAATACAGCTAATCATGTCTTGGGGGTGTAATGTAAAACCCAGCACATTTACACTGCCAGCCTCCAGTCTAATCCCAGGTAACAAATCTTCATATGTGTCTTAACCAAGCACAGCTTGTGTTTTACAACAATGGTCTGTTCTGATTGTGTAGGATCAAGGCCACAGGACAGCCCTGACAGCAGGGGAGTGCTGTGGGGGAAGGAGCACTATCAATTAAACAGCCTGTGCTGGAACTTTGGGCAGAGCTGTACAATGACACATTTATTCGTTCCACTGGAACAGACCATGAAGTGTTTCTGTGGGACTAGTACCAAAGTTAAAAAGCAAACGTGTTTTACAAGCATCTGACACCGGTAGCCCACCCACTCGTCATTCCCACTTACATTACCTCCCGCCAAACACATCCACACAACTCAAGTTGAGGTCAAAAGACCCAAGTGCCCAAGTTACATCATAGAATCACAGAATGGTAGGGTTGGAAGGGACTTTTAGAGATCATCTAGTCCAACTCCCCTGCAGAAGCAGGTTCACCTAGATCAGGTCACACAGGAACATGTCCCAGCAGGTCTTGAAGACCTCCACAACCCCTCTGGGCAGCCTGTGCAGGGCTCCCTCACCTCAACAGTGAAATAGTTTTCTCTTTTTGTTTAAATGGAACTTTTTGTGTTCCAGTTTCATCCCATTACCCCTTGTCCTGTTGCTAGCTACAACAGAAAAAAAGGATGCCCCAACCTCCTGACACTCACAGCATTTTACTCTCCTCTGTTAGTAGCCCATTTTTACAAGCAACAAGAATAGCACAGTAGCAAATCAGCTCGTTCTCTCAAGATTAAAGGGATTTAATCTGTTAAGGCTTTTTTTCAAAGCTTTCTTTTACCCTCTCCCAGTATTCAATTTATGCATTTTAGCTAACTGAAGCAATGAGAGATGAAGCACGTTCTCATTTCCTTCTACTGTACAACTTTATTTCCAAAAGAACAACTTCCTACTTCACCATCTTAGTTTTTCTCAAAGTAAGTTTACAACCAACCTTAAAAGTATCAAGAGTGAAGAAGGGAGAAGGACATTTGGATTTTGGAAGGTTTCTTGTTTGCTTCGGGGTTTTTAATTGCTAAAATGAAATGACAGCTTTCAAGGAGAAGGCAGGAAAAAAACACCTTTAAAAACAAGTGCTCTAAAGGCATACATGAACCTGCACTTTAAAGTGAAGCCATCTGTAGGTATTCCACCAGCTAGACTTTGACTTTTGACAAGTCTTCTTTGGTAGTGTTGCATGCCCCAACAAAAAGTCTCCTTTTATAGGCAAAATCTCATTCAAAGAAACTACTCAGATCAAGTATTCATGTCAAGTTTGGTTACTTTATTGTTTTCTCTGTGCAGTCAGTTAAAAGAACAGTTAATGAAAACAGACGACCACGGAAGCGTTTGGTACAGTATCTGAAGAAGTAGATGACCACATTGAACACATTCCTTATGCTGGTCATTCCCAAACCAAACAGAGCTACGGTACACAGGTCTAGTGTAGTGTTAACACCTGATATTAAGCAGCAAGTTACTCACAGGTGGCAGCACAGTACATGGCATCAACTGCAAATGGCTACAGCAGCAGTGCTTAGTGGGTGAGCTGCATAGATTAGGTGATTTGTTTGCCCGTGAGGCAAACAAATCACCACAATAGCCACCTTAGTGGCTCCCTAACAGGTCTGAATTATGCAATTGAGCAAGAACAAAAGTGTTTACACCACTCAAATTTCAGCAATAGCTTTTTGTTTCCCCACCAGTCTACACTGTATTTGTTCCAGCCTTGATTGCAGTAACCATTTTCAATGAACTGTCACATACAATATCAGTAATTACTGCTCGTTCAAAGTTACACAGTCCCTGCAACAAAGGTGATATGACTACACTTAAAACAAGAACCCAAAATACATTCAAGAGAACGGCTGCAACGATAAGGCAAGAAACAGTTTTAGAAACAGGTCCTACTAACACAAGACCAATTTGTGTAACCCGTCACCTTGGTAAGGTTTCAGACTTGAATGGGTCCATTTGCAGTTAAATGTTTACTCACCAGTAACGTTTCAGTACATTGGTAAAAATATTCAAAGACGTGAGTTTATCAGACTGCCAGCAATCACAACCCAGGTCTTAGCACAGGTACGTTTTCACACGTGAGAGCTTTGCCTTTCCAGGTTTGGAAAGTGCCTTCTACAAAGGTTTTACTACAGATTCTTTCAGGAAAAATAATTGCACAACATTGACAAAAAGACGTCAGCATCCCAAAATTCTTCCAAACTGCATAATATAAACCTTTGGCCTGCTACTCCTTAAAGCTATACACTAGGCAAACAGCGTTATTGGCAGTTAGCTCGCAGCAACGTTAAAAAACAGCATCAGTTGTTTACCAAAAAAAACAACAAAACTGAAAATAACTTTGGGAAGGGAGTGAAATGTACACCTACAAATATCAAGGAACCTAGAGGGAAGTTGTTTCGCTAGAGCAGATGAGCTACCCAGAGCTCCTACATCCATCTTATTGCATGTTATTTCATCAGTGTCAGCACTCAAACCCACGTGGATAATTCCTTCATTATCTTGCTCCAGAGTCTTGATTCTTGCACCTTTAGAACCACCCTGGTTAGCTAAGCATATTGCTGTAACTTCACAGTTCTTCAGAGCTACTAGAAGCAGTAGTTGTAACAGTGTTAACTGTTACTGATCTCAGCTGAGGATACTGCAAGCATCAGCCTTTTGCTATCCTCTGTGCACTACAGTCTAGGTAAAAGCGAAGCGCAGAACAGCATCAATAGCCTACGTCAGTACAAATAAATCCCAACTTTATTTGTAAGCCTCTATTAGCAAAGCTTAAAACAAAGATGCTGAAGATGTTTCAAGAAAAATGTACCAGTACTTGCTAAACTGAAAGTCTCATCATGTGACAAAGACCCAGAGACACAATAATATTGTGACATTAAGTTGTGCAAGGCAAACAACTGAGAGCAGCAGGGAACAGAATCCAATTGCTTTTGCTCTGTTTGAATCCATGGGAATTTCACTAATTAAAAAAAAACCCACCTCACTACACATTCCCTTGCCAGCAGACAGGCCAGAGGAAGGAGACTTCTCAATATTTCTACAAGTGTTTGAAGGATGTACTGCCTAATCATGCTTGAAAGTATAATCCTGTAACACAAAGCATGCTTGTATGTACAGGCCAGTGAACAAAACAAAGACTTTTAGATTCTAAAAGAAAGTCAGGGCTGATCTTTCATATTTTAATACTGAAACATTCAAATCATTTCATGAAGTGAATGCTCCGTTAGCTTTTGAATGGTATTCACAGATGACAAATTAAAACATGAAGGCACTAGAAGAGTGCCCTTTACCAGATATAGGCCTACCTGAAAAAAAGAAATGCTGCTGCTTTTAGCGTCATAGGTTTAAGCTTCTTAACATTTGAAAGTACAAAGACCAATTTTGTAGTCCCGTTTAAGTTTTAGATGATCCAAACACCATCACGAATCCAAGCTTTGAGAGATAACAGAAGCTGTTCATGACAAGACCTGTTGGTAGTTCTCTCATACACACAGTAGAAATGGTTCCTGCTTGTTTCTCCTCTCCCCAAAGATCTCATGCATCAATCTTCAAAGTTGCTAGATAAACAGAAGTGGAGCTCTTCATTCTGAAGTGCTATGTCAGAACAGCTGTGTAACTCAAACAGGAGCAACTGCTTATCAACCACCTTAGAACGTCTTCCAGCAAACACGAGGTACCAAATTGATTGCTATAACACGATCCAAGTGTTACAGTGATGTCTACCAATTTGGTCAGAATGCCCTAACTGGTTCCAAGAAAGAAATTATGTCAGGTACCATATACCTGATGTAAAAGTGTATAAAGCAAACTAGAGAAGTGCTTGGTATTCAAAAGCTCTTCAGAACACTAAACAGTGAGCACATAACCTAAGTATCTTCTCCCTTTCAACACAAGTTGGACTTGGAGTAAAAGGTTCCAGAAAAACATACAGAAAGCTAGCAGGGCTGTTCAACCTGTAACCCTTCTTATGCCAAAACCAAGAAAATAGATCTTATCCATGACATCTTTTTTTTCTTTAAAGGAGATACTAAAAACCTCCAACTCGTGTGCACCCAATATACAGAAATATGAGAAATCAATAAGAACATAGCAAATCTTGCTTCAGAATACTTTCTAAAGCAGGATATTCTTTCAATCCTTTTTCAAGTTCACATGCATTCTCAAGGTGGAAGAAAAGAAATAGATTCATATATAGCTAAGTCAGTAAAACTCAATTTTGTTATATGCAGTTACAGTGCTGTAAAGAAATTTAGAAACCATTTCAAGTCTGAAATGCCTAGTATGTTCAGACTAATGCAAAGGCTAAGCCTGTGGTCTGAGACCTGTTTTTAATCTGTATGCAGAGATAGGAGCTACAGCAGCTGGGCATTTTTAATGCAGACTTCTCTCCGCCCCTTCCTTCTTCCAGTATCCTATGACTTACTGATCAAGTCCTCCTACACTGGTAGTTCAGAAGTAGAGGTCCACAGGTACTAATGTTACCTCTTGGGTCATTTTTTCACTAAGATCAAACCACTGAAGGACACAGTGCAGAGGTGCTTAACCATTCATAGTTAGTATGAAGTTCAACAGAGCGCTTTAAGTTGTGTCTTCTGTGAGTGCCCTTCGCTGTCGAGCAGCTTTCTGTCTAGCTCTCTGCGGCGAGGGTGGAGTCTCCTGTTCAGCTTCAGTCTCTGAAGGCTCGTTGTCTCCCTCTTGGGACCCTGTGTCACCTATCAATTCTCTCAGGAATTTGAACTTAGACAGAAACAATTGCCAGACCACGTACCAGCCTGCAGGAGAAAGGAGGAAAAAAAAGGTATTGCTTAGTCACTGCACACAAATTGACAGTCAGATCTCAGGCAAAGTACACCAGAAAAGTGAGGAAAAAAAACTGATCAGCCCCCATCTTTTAACTGCCAACTTTCCCAACACACCTCCTCTTTTCTACGGTCCTGTAAATACCAACTCTACTTGGTAAAGTTTGTCCTCATCTGGAAGCAAACACTTAAGCCTATGCATTCTGAATTGTGCTGCCACGCAACTGAGAGATCACATCTGCGCAAAGGTGTTACCTGTCAGGAGAAAAGGAACTTCTGTGGTTACATCTACAACAAGGACTCGAGATTCCTTTACCGAGGCACTGTGAAGAGGCAGCAGTAGAGTTTCTACCCTCACTCAAACACATCATTCTGAAAATCACATTCCAAAGCTGCTTTGCATAATGACTATTAAGAACTCTTGTGGAGATCTTGAAATCAACACCACGTTTTACGATAAATCCTGTTTTGACAGGCAGCTCTTCCTGGCGTTCGCTGAAAGGCCACATCCCTCAAATTTAAATGTGTCCCCTCAGCATGCCCAAATCCCATTAAATTAACATTCCCTGGTAAATTTATATTCTGTTCCACCACTAAAATGCCCTGGGTCCCAAAGCTATGCAAGTAAAGAGCTGAGAGGGTCACGTTTCTTGAATCTCTCTTGAAAGATGTTTAAGATCCATCTCCCCCTCTACAAGTGCTTCTATAACAAGTAGACGGGGAACGTCAAAAAAGCAGATCCACTTATATCAAAACCTAAGTGAGAAATCTTCCCTTTACAAGGTGTCCCTTATCTAAGCATTTAGGTCAAAAGAGACTGGAGTTTTACTCATCTGAGCACTAGCGCTGCCCCTTTCCCTCTAGCTAACCAGTCAAGTTTTCGTCAGCCATAGAACAGGAATGTAGCTTCTATGAAATACGCAGTTCAGTAGCATAAAGTTTAAACAGCTATTTGAAAACAAATGCTATATAAGCACCATTTGCAACACTAAAAGACATCCGTTTTGCAGAAAGCTATGAACTAATACTCCCATTCTCCGTTCAGGTGTGGCTAGTTATTCAAGCCTACACCGCTGAGCTACGCAAACGTTCAGAGCCCTGTTTTATAGAGACAGTGAAACGCATCCTCACTATTCCAGTGCTGTCAGAAGAAACAGCCCTCTAAGCGTGGACGACAGGGACACGTTAGGGAAGAGGAAGAAAGATTAATAATTGGCACTTGTGTAACCACAACACAACTGTTTTTCTTCGACTCCTGTAATTGGAGTCATGCTGACAAAAGCAGGCCACTGCTCAAGAGGAAACAAGATCCCTCCCTCCCTTCCTCTCCATCCTGGAATACTTTTCACATCCTTAATTTCCTGGAGTAGCTCTCATGGGAGTAACTATAACTCTCTTTGGACAGGATCATAGTTCCATCCTGGGCTCAGCTGCAGTGACCACACCTCCCCATGACTAGCTAGAAGCCCTCTGGAGCTACTGAGTTGGTCACTGCCCCAGGCTTGGGAGTCAAAGCTCCTTCCTCCCTATTGAACGGCTTCAGCAACCCCTTTAATAGTACCATACATTTTGTGAAAACAACCCTACACCCGCAAGAAAGCACTAATGGTGGAATCTCTGCCCACAGGCACGGTTGGGCCCAGTCATGAAGCTATGAGGGCAAGGCTTTGCCAGCCTCTTAAGTGGCTATTAACACCATGCCACATCTGCATTGTTGGGTTGTTACGGGATTAACCTCTTTCAATCTCCAGAGCGCTTCCATCAGCTCCCACCTACAGAAAGTGGAGGTGGTGAGTGAAGAGGAGAAACATTCCTGACCCTCAATTGCATGGCGGAGGTGCAGTTCCAGGCTGATCCATCGCGAAGAGGCAAGCATGGCCACATTTCATCAGGGCACGACGACCAGCTGTGACCAGTGCTCATCGGTGATCCTGACGATCTCAGCCACTTGGCTCCAGGGGACTCTGAACTCCTGGGGTGGGAGAGTCCTCCACATCGAGTGCTCTGCTTGATGGCCTTTGCTACCTTATAGTCTTGTATTCTTGTCAATGCTGTGGTTTTCTTCGAGTTCTGTACTGGTTCTGTACTGTTAGAATTTGTAGCTACAAAATAAATCTACCCACTCTTGAATGCCAAGTTCCACCCCCCCATGGTGGAAGTGACACAGAACTTCATTCCATCTCTATGATGGGTGGCATTACCATCTACACAAGCCGTAAATCTGGCCATGACACAGGTGGACGGGCCACCTTCACTTTACTTGGAAAACAGACAGCTTGTTTGCCTTTTCAAATAACCATGTATGATGAATTCCTAAAGCCTAAACCAAGTATTTCCTTTTGCATTCATATCTAAACCTTGAAATGACTTGTGTTTAACTTGAATGTGATGTCCCGCAAGATCTCCCAGCCTGTAGCAGAGAAATTTAGGTATAAAGTCAAAAGGTAATTAAAGTAGAAAGATTTCTTCCTTTCCCTTCCTCTAGTTACAGTGCCAGCTTGGACAGAAAGTTCAAAACAAAAAAAAATCCTCTAAACCAGACACGGTCAGAATCAAGGTAAAGCTGTCTCTTCAGACAAGGCTCCCTGTCACCTCACTGCTCCTAAACAAATAAGAATTTCCTTGGAAATACCCAGAATAACGGGACTACTAAAGGACTGGTTAAGAGAAACTATCTCCAGGAACGATACCACTTGAATACACCATTAAACAAAACCACACAATCAGAGCCTGGAGGCAGATCCATAGCACCCAGTTGCTTCTAAAACAGAAGACAATGCGTTTTCCATTAATTTCTCTGCCTCTTGCAAGCATTGCAAAACGCTGACACCTGATGTCATGCCATGCTGAAGAACTCTAAGTTACTCAAGAGCATATTTTTAAAAGAGGAAGAAAAAAAAAGTAATTTAGAATAAACAAAGGAAAACAGGTGTTTCTACACGTTCTTGTCTTTACACAGCTCAGTTTAGCTTCACAGCACTTTTGCTGTAGAGCTCTTCCTGGACAAGTAACTGACACCATCTGTTTGCATCTCAAATGCTTCCACTTCATTCAGGTAAGTTGCTCTTCAAAGAAGAAACAAAACGTTTTATTTGAATCAGTAGTCCTGTCCTTGCTTTCTTTTCTTTAGCCATTTGATCTACCTTTTCAAATCATCCTTAGGCTTGACTGAAACTGTGGAAGTCAAGCAGCACACCCACAGCACATCTTCAGCAACCATTAATTGGTAAAAGAAGTTGCCCCTCCAACAAATCAGTCGGATCCAACAGTACATCACTGCGATGTGAAGCTGGGGTTCTGGCTCTTGGTGTAGCAGATATCCAAGTCCAGGGACAGTCAAGAAATCTCTACCTGTCCACCACAGAGAGTGCTTTACACTTTGGCAAAACAGCAGCTCCAAGCCCTGCAGAGTTTAGTGCTCACTAGAAGCTGGGAGCCACCGTCTCACTTAAAATGCCACTAGCAGGTGTCATTCAAAACCATTTAAGTCACATTTGTCATTGTGCCATCATATGTTGTGCCAACCCCTCTTATAAATCATGAAGCAGTACGTTTGTGAAGACGGGTCCACAAGTCAAAGCCTCTTCTGACTCATAGACATACTCAGACAGAACTACCTGACGTAATAACACACAGTTCAACAGATTTTATGATTTGACTATGCTTCATTAAAGCTACCTTTTCTGTTACTTCCCACACCAGCTCTTAGTTCTTTATGAAGTGGAAAGAAACAAAGAATGTAGCATTACTCCTCCTCCAAAGGTGAGTGAGAGGTACCAGTCTCAGGTCCAGGCACTTCACTCACCTCATGCTGGCTGTACACTGAGGGTTTTCTTTAATGGAGCACATTTTCCTATTACATTGGAATCAGGAAGAACAAAGAAAACAAAAAAACCCTTAACGTGGTGTGCCTGGGTAAAGCAACCTGATTTTTCTTACGTGAAATACAAATGAAACTAAGAAAGGAGGGAAGGTGATGTGGTGAGAGCACAAGACAAGACTCTGAAGCTTCTATTTCTGACCCTACTATAGGCTTCTCGTGCACCCTGGCATGATCATTTTACCTCTGTGTCCCCAACAATTTGAAAAGGGGATGCTATTACACGAGCACACGAAGACTCATTTACAACTGTGGTATCACAAAGGTGAGTGTTGCCTGTATTCAGATGCTGAAGCATTCGCCACAGCAAATCTCAAGTGGCTACAGATGGGAAAAAAAAAAAAGGAGCACAAAGCTCTGGATGCTAAACTTGAGATGTGAGAGAACACGAGTCTGCTCTGAGCTCTGTGTCAGACATCTGTGACCACAGACAAGTCACTTCAATGCCGAGCTGTTTTTAAGATGTAAATAATATACCACCCCAGAGGACAGCTTTGCTATGGAGAAGATGGAGCTAAAGGAAGCACAGACTACTTTGATACTGGAATAATAGAAGATGTCAAGCAACACGAGGCTTGCTTCTGCACCATTCCTTAAAGCTGCCCGGCCTAGTTTAGTGCAACACTCTACCACATGCTGCTTGCTCAAGGAAACTTGCTCTCTTCCCATCTCCCATTTGTAACAGCTTCAAAACACAGCTTCAAATTAAAAGGTATTTTATCGTTACTGGTGGTCTAATCAAGTGAGACTTCCCTTATCTTTTGAGGTATTTTACAATATTCACTCATTTAAGGCAGTTACAAAACTGTTTAAACAAAGCATTAAATACAAGCTATTCAGGTAGTATTTATAGCTCACACACTTTTCCCCATCTGCAACAGCATCCAGACTTGGGAAGCAAACCACACGTTCATTTCAGCTCTTTGAGTTACAGGGCTTTTATTTTAAGGTCATCTCATTAGCCTTTCCTGCGAAGTGAGACGAACACTTCCATTTGTTCCACTGAGAGCACTTTTGCAATTTCCACACAGCTCCGTGTGCTATTACATTGAGAAAATAAAACAATTACACAGAGGTAAGCAGAACTAGAGTTCACCTGGCTGGCACTTCACCTTATCATTTATATACCTTTACCCTTGACTATGCATGAGTTCCTCTCATCCCGAGGAAACGTGGAATATACAAAAGCAGCAACGGGAGCACCATAGAATCAGAGAAGGTGGGAATAAAAAACAGTGGAAGCAAAGTACCTTAGTTCCACTTTTAAAAGAGCAGCATAATTGCCATGTTTGCAGTCCTCCAATGGTTTCTATGTCAGATGTGATCAGTTTACAAAGAGATGTTTAGCGGCGAGCCTTCCGTGCTTCAAATTCAGATTAACGCTACGAGTCACAGTTGCAAGCATCCAGAAGTGTTTAGAAGAAATCAGGTCATTTATTCAAAGTACTTTTATAGACCTAAAAGTCTAAGCCAAGCACAAACATTTGCTTTTCACGTGGCTGAAGAAGTGGTCCAATTAACTTCTGATAATTCACGCTCTGAATCTTGCCTTTTAACTTCAGGAAAATAAATGATTAAATTATTCTCCCACCCACGTCATTTAAGTTTTACAGCACTTATTTCCTATTTGTGACAAGCAGCAGAAATCTACATGATGCTAGTATGTCTCCTCAATATTTAAGTCTATTGCTCTCTGCAAGCATTCACACCATGAGTCCTTTTATGAGCCCCTCCAAATGCAAGTTACAGCTTTTTAGGCTCTTTCTGTAGATAAGATGGTAGATAAGAAACTGCCTGTCACTGGCACAGATAAACATTAGTTAATGTACTCTGCTTTTTCTGTTAGTGGCCTTGACCCTTTTCCTTGACTACTGTCCATTAATAATCCTAGCATGAAACCCAGATATTAATTAATAAATGCTACATGATGGAAAAAACCCTTTACCACCGATATTGTAAATCATTATCAAATCCTATTTATTAAGTCATTTCTAACAGGGTATTAGTTCAAATGCCCCCCTCCCTAAAAAAAACAATGAACATATCAACTTCATGTGTTCAGTACTTCTGAAACCTAGGTGACTTTTAGCAATGATTTCATAGGCTCTGATACTCTTGAAAGTAAAATACAATGAAGGACTCAAAGCAAAGTATTAATGGAATCCAAGTTGAATGTACAACACAGAACTCTCTAAGCGGTTTATAAAAAGGCTTAGAAGTAATTAATAACTGACTCTAAACTGCTGTTCTATTTAACCAAGAAAGCACTCAAGAGATGTTTAAGTTGGCAGGCACAGTTAAAGACATCCTTAGCACTTCAATTCCATTTGTCATATACAGACAAAAGCAGAAAGGCCTGGAGAGAGTGATCCTGGTGTCAAATTCTGAACAGCATGTTGTGAAATCATTTCAATCTTTCCAGCAAGAGAGTAAGCAAAGTATGCACGCTCTGAAAACATAAAGCCCAAGCAAGTACCACCTTTCGTCTTCTGAAAGAGGAAAAGTGGCCATACAACACCTAATGGGCACACAGAAACTTGAACAAATATCCAGTTAGGTCATCATTTAGTCTGTAACCACAGACAGTACAGGATCCACAGAAAAAGAGCACAAGAGCAGGTAAAGTATATGAGGTGCACCTCCATACACCCTTGTAGCCCCAGTTACCTGTATTTTGAAGCTTCTTTGCCTATTTGTACTTTGGCTTAAAGATGTTGACTGTTCTTCTCATAATTTAAATTCATAAAGTTTCACCACTTAAAATATTCTTTATGAGCTTGCATTTTTTTTTCCCTTAGGCTTGTTGCTTGATCTTTTAACTTTATGTACTCCAAATCTTCCCTAATGAGAACATTTTGCAACCATTCCCACCCAGTTTACTTTTTTCATTCTGCTCAGATTTATGATCAGAAGCCTTCCTGCAGTCATCTGTTTTCCAGACTGGACAGCTCTAACCTATTTCGAGCTTCTTCACGCAGAAATCATTACTTAGCTCTTACCACCCAATCTTTTTAAAACAGAAGTAGCATTTAATTTTTTTTTAGATAAAGTAACACGCTTCAACAAGAAAATACATTGTCTGAGACATGGCCACGTGGTAGATTCTTGTACCGATACAATGACATTTCTTATCCTATTTTAAATTTCAGACGTGTGACCTGCTTGCTACAAAGCACTAAATGGATATTTTGGAGAAACGATTGCGACGACTCCAGCTAATCCTTTGTTTGGAACACCAACAGCTCAGTTTGAAGCTATTCAAAATAAATTCACATAAGTTATGCATCTGTGTGTGTTTCACACTTTTTATGTGCGCCACTCCACACGTGTTAATATTGAATTTCACTTCCCATTTTACTATCCAGTTCCTTGATATTGCGGAATCTTTTCACGATGCTTCGCTGTTTTGATCACGATTAACAATTTTTTAAGCATTAACTGCCAGCTGTCTCTTTATTTTGCTCCCTGGGTTCTCAAAAACCACTTTTAAAAAGGAAGTGTCAGGGGGGTTTGTCTCACAAGAATCTCACCATAGGCTATAGCACCGTTTGCGTTTGGTGTGTGGGGGGGGGGGTTTGGTTTTCACAGCACACGACGACAGCCACACACACACACACACACACACACACACACACACACCACGCTGCTGAGTCCTTCCAAGAACTTGGACAGACCTGTGAGGTGTGCCTGCCTTCCATTGAAGTAACCGTTCTCTCTGCGTCTAAAACAAAACCCAATGCAAGCCTTGGATCCACATAAGAAAAACCACAAACCTCCCGAGAGCTGCTCACAGTCTATTGCAGCGAAGGGACGTCAGAGCTGTCAAACACCCGGGGCAAGTTCAGCGCTTGCATTCACACTGCTGCTTCACACCCACGCCTGAACCCCCCCCCCCCCCCCCGGCGCCCCCCCCCCCCCCCCCCCCTCCTCCCCCCCCCACGGCGAACGAGCGGCCCCCCAGCACGAGCCTGCCNNGGGGGGGAGGGGAGGGGGTTCCTCGGAGATGCTTCTCCCCAACCGCGTCAGCCCGAAGGTGGCTGGGGGAAGGGAGTCAGGCCGAGCCGGTGGTAAACACCGGCACCCTCCTCACCCGCCGCCGCCGCCGCTCAGCAGCGCAAGCGGGTCGGGGCGAGAGTTGGAGCGCAGCGTGGGGATGCGGGGCAGGGCGCGGCGCGGGGCGCGCTGGGAGTTGTAGTTCATCTCCCGGTAGCCAGAGGCTGAAGCGGGCGGGTGCGCTCGCCGCCGGGGACAACAAGTCCCGGCGTGCCCCGCGGAGGCTGAGGAGGCGTGTCTGGCCGGGGGGATTGCTTCCCGTGCGGTGATTTACACTCCGTAAGGATGGGCGCCGGCTCTGTGTGCTGGTTCTCCTCCCGTTCCCGCCCGCGCTTCCCTCTTTTGATCGACAAAGGGCAGCAGGGCTGCCAGGCCTTATTCGAGGCAGTGCTTTTTACATCTGCGCTGTCTCGCGTGGTTCGAATTCCGGCCGACCTTGGCTCTTGCCCTCGCTGTTGACAGCGTAGCGAAACATCAAAAGCCGATCCTTCCCACCGGGAGAAATCTCCTCCGGGAATCCAGAGATAATTGCGAAGTTCATCTGGTGTCTTGTTACCTTTGGCGGTGCAATAAGGTTATAACTTTGTAGTGTAAAGCGCACTGGTTAATGTTTCCACGACTACGGACGGCGTGTGTTTAAACCCACAGCTACGGCAGCATGGTTTCCTCTCAAGAGGTCACCCTTGCAGTGAGATGTCAGGGAAAGCTCGTGCAGTTCTCCTTTTTGTTTCTCTTACGGGTTATTTAAAAGGCATGCCTTTGAAGAGAAGATGAGTTCTTGGTTTTCCCACTTATTTAAGCATGACGTGTGGCTCCTGCTCTCAAGATACTTGTAAACCAATGTGGTGGTTTAGGCCAATATCCACCCAGTCATAATATCACTCCCCCTCCTAAACTGGACAGCAGAGAGAGAGAGGAATATAACAAACTGCTTGTGAGTTGAGATAAGGACGGAAAGAGATCACTCGGTAATTAACGTCACGGGCAAAACAGACTCAACTTAGGGAGAAAAAGGTTTGATTTATTAAAGAGACAATAAAAGCAGGGAGACGAGAAATAAAA
>WBNH01007600.1:225405-241124 GCA_013401255.1 Urocolius indicus
CCCCACGGGCTGCCAGTGGGTCTCTGCTTCCCGGTGGCCTCCATGGGCTGCAGGGGCACAACCTGCTTCACCATGAGCCTCACCACATATCCCAGGGGAGCCTTCTTCTCGGTGCCTGGGCACCCTCCTCCCCTCCTTCTGCACTGACCTTGGTGTCTGTGGAGATGTTTCACATTCTCTCTCCCTGTTGCTGCTGCAGTTCTGCAACTGCACAACAACTTTTTCTGCTCAAATCTGTTATTCACAGAGACGTCACCTCTACCACTAATTGGCCAGGGCTGGGGCAGGTGCAGGGTGCAGCTTAAAACTTACTGGCCCAAACCCTGTCAGCTACAGGGGAAGCTTCTGGCAACTCTCTTTGTTTAAAAAAGCCACTACTTTAGCCCCCCTGCTACTGAAAAACCTGGCCCAGGCCAAAACCACTACAACCAAAATTACCTACACAATGCAGTCCCACATTTACGTCCTTAAATTTTATATCACTTCACCAAACCAAACCAGAGTTCTCTCTTGCCATCCCTAGCTTTCTCTCCCAACATTCCCAGCCCTGTTTAATACTCCGCCTAACCCACTCACGGTGTCTTTTGCCAAGATCATTTAATTTGAACTATACTTTTTGTTATTTCTGTTAAATATCAATCTACTTCTAGTGTTGTTCTACACACTTAAGCAAGATTTCTTCTGTCTTGCAAACAAACTGCAAACCGGCAATAGTTACTACTGTATTAACTTTTGAAAAAGAAATTTAAGCTCCCTCCTACAGTGTTCTGTTTCTCTGATTTTTTTTTTATTTACCTGCAGTCAGAGTAAGTTCTCTGGGTATGGCATTACCATTTTCTCTTTCCTGTAAAACAGTTGTCCCATTTTAGGGCTATTAATATATTCCAAATACATCATCCTGTGATTCCAAACTGGTTTCCTAATAGTAGCTGATTAATTCACATCACAACCCCAGGTGTCACAGAACCACTCAGCATTCTTAATTGAAGAAAGAATTACCTTGGAATGGTATTTTGAAGTGATAAATAGATACAATCCACACATAGATTATGAATATATGTGAAGATACATTTATACACACATGGATCGTATGCTCACAAGCAAATATACATTATACCATCTAAGGCAATGTACTAGGAAATACAGATGAGAACAGCAATTAGATCTCTCCTATTACACTGCACAGGTAGAGGGCCTTATAATCAATGTATGTTCAGTTTGGGAAACTCTATTTGTCACTTGATCTAGAACATAAAGAAAGTGTCTCTTTCTCTAGCTTATCCAACACGCTGGTAACCGTGTTGTAGAAGACCATCAGATCAGTTAGGCATGATTTCCCCTTGTGAATCTATGTTGACTACTCACCTTCTTGACCCTCATGTGTTTGAGACAATTTCCAGAAGGATTTTCTCCATGACCTTTCCTTGAACTCAGGTGAAGCTCACTGGCCTGTAGTTCTCCAAATCTTCCTTTCTGCCCTTTAGAAGATAATAGAGTTACTTGGTCTCTTCCTGTCTTCAGAAACGTCTCCCAGTCACCAATGTGTTTCAAAGGTAATTGAGAGTGGCCTCACAGTGATATTAGCTAGATCCCTCGGCACCTACAGATACAGCCACTCAGGCCCTGTGAACTTAGATATTTCCAGTTTGCTGAAGTGTTTCCTAAACTGGTTCTTCTCCACTGAAAGTAAGTCTTCCTTATTCCAGACTCCTTCTGGTCTTGGTAGCCTGAGATTGCTGAAGGCCAGTACGGATGAATTATTGAAGTTGTCCTTGGGACAGACAACAAGGAAGTCAAAAAGCCTTTCTAGCTTAACGGCTGAATCACTTAAATAGGAGGTAGAAGCTCAAACCCCACCAACATAGGCGAGGGGTGACTGTGGGTGTTACACTCTAACCAAGCCAAGCTCATGGTTTACACTTCCTCCTCCAACCATTTGGTGAAAACAATCTTGTCATCCTATATACACAGATTTCCAGCTGAATTAAAACCCCTAAACATAATATTAAATGTATTTTATATAACACTTTTATTCAGACTGAAGTTAAATTATATGTCTGTCCCACTAGGTATCGTTTCATGTGTTAATTGGCCAGAAATCTGTACTGGTACCAACGATGATGCAGCTGGGATCAGTGAGCTGCAATGGGGGTATTGTTATTTTCCTAATCTCTTTTTCCT
This sequence comes from Urocolius indicus, assembly GCA_013401255.1. Classification (NCBI taxonomy): domain Eukaryota; kingdom Metazoa; phylum Chordata; class Aves; order Coliiformes; family Coliidae; genus Urocolius; species Urocolius indicus. The sequence continues at coordinate 227,587 of WBNH01007600.1, forward strand.
TTGTGCGATTTCACAGATTTGTTTGGACAGACGAGGTGTTCTAATCACTGAAGTTAAGGCATAAGTTTGTTTATACAAATCTAAGCTTATTCTGTCCAGTTTCTTATGTGTCTATGTGTGATATGGAGTTACAGAATGGAAGATGGCTCAACTGTTCCCTGAAGATGGCAAAACTTCATGATGTCATGTTCTTTTATTCATTATCTTGCACCATCTGCTCATTGCATGCTATCAATATTCTGTATTTAATACTTCCTCCTATGATGCTCAACACTGATCAAACTTTTCACGTTTTCTCTCACAGTGTGTGCATGCATGCATTGAGATATGTTTTGAGAGCAGAGGGAAGAGGGTGGCCAGGTCAGCAAGCAACATGGGGTCTGTAGCACCAGACAAGCATTTAGATGGCCTCTGCCAAACCGCACCAGCCCACATGGCAGCTCAAAGCTAGAGTGTTTGATGCGCTTCTGCAAAGGAGCAAGACCACACAATGCTGCGAATAAGCAAGCTCAAGTCTAGTGACGAGGAGGAGGGATGGGCATCCTGAGGGCACATGCCTTATTTTCAGGGTGTGAGAGACTAACTAGTTGCTTCACAGCAGCCAGTTAACTAGTGTTTGTGTTTGCATAGCAAGACAAGACAAGGGATGTCACTCCTTCACCAGGGAGAGGACTTAGGCTGAAATACACATCTGAAATACCAGCTGATGTTGGCGTGACCCTTTTGGCCTCCTTTTCAGTTGATATATGCGGAAAATACCATGTTTCTCTTCCATGTAATTTATTTACAGAACAGCTTTCATGGATACAAGATGCACCTGGAATTGCTCAGCACTTTGACAAATCTACATTCTTTTAACTTGAGGCAGGCAGAAAACATTAACAAGCTGTAGAAAAAAAAAAAAAAAGGCTATTTAAATGATCTCTCATAACCATGATACCAAAAATCAGAGATTTCTTGTTTATAGACCCCAAATCCCTATCCTCATTTGCTATTTCGTGCAAGCATGATTTTGACTTTGAGATGAGGGGTGAATGATGAGAGAACTGTAAACAAAGGGTTAAAAGTGTGTAAAAGTGCCAGTATCTACTTATCTGTTCTGCGGACACCTGTGAGCAGGAGGCCTTCAAAATCAGGACAGCAAGATGGTTATGTTTTGGCTGTAAATCCTGAGACCAAGCAGACAAACAAGTTCAAAACAGTTTCAGGAAGACTAAGGTGCCCAAAGTGAGGTAATTGCTTCATTAACCATTAACCAGTTAATATTACAGCTTACACCCCTTTGATACCCCAAATGAAGATAATGAGCTAAAAGGGGTACATGCTAAACATATATGACTATGTTCCTTAAATCTCCCTCCGAATCATGTTAAATGTTACCTTGTATTGTGTGCCTAATGGGTAGGCAGACAGTTCATTTCTCTGTAATGCATATAAGGAGTGTTGTTTCATTTTTTAATGTGCATGTTAGATGGAGTGAACTCCCATGCACCCAGCCCTGTAATAAAGAGAATGCCTGCTTCTTAATGTTACAGTGGTGTTAAGGAGTTTACTCCAAATTTCAGTGATAGCCATACGAAAATCATCACAGAATCACAGAATGGGAGGTACTGGAAGGGACCTTTGGAGATCATCTAGTTCAACCCCCCCTGCTAAAACAGGTTCACTCAGATCATGTCACACAGGAACGTGTCCAGGCGGATTTTGAAAATCTCCAGAGAAGGAGCCTCCACACCCTCCCTGGGCAGCCTGTGCCAGGGCTCCATCACCCTTACAGTGAAATAGTTTTTCCTTATGTTGAAGTGCAACTTTTTGCGTTCCAGCTTTTGGCCATTACCCTCTTGACAAACACCTGTTAAATACTTGTATTAATGAGATCACCCCTCGGTCTTCTCCAGGCTGAACAGTCCCAGTTCCCACAGCCTTTCCTCATAAGAAAGATGCTCCAGTCACCTGATCATCTTGGTAGCCCTAATTATGTGCTATAAGGAGTGTGTTCTAGTCCTGAAAACTAATTTTGGCCACTTAAACATTGTCTTTTCTCCTTTTCCAGATCCTTGCATCATTCATGGCCTCCTCTTTGTTTATTACCACCCACACTGTGCAGTGATGGAAAGGATCTTGCCAAAGGCTATTATTGTAAGGCTGATGAAAATGAAGATGTGCAAGAAAAGCAAGTTCAAGTAATCCAGGCAGTTTTTGTTATATGATGTCCTAATTTTTTAATCCTTCTCTTGGCCCATACAGTGTCTTTGAGGGTAACTAGAAACCATACCAACTACAATCAACCTATAGGAGCTTGACGGCTCGTCTCTTGTACCCCAGAAGCTAGCCAGATAGTGATAGTTCATGCAGAAGGTTCAAAGTGTAGCCCTTCTACCCAGAAGATGGCCTTTCCCCCACTACCTTTCTTTTGTCATTCATGTTTCTATTTCCCAGGGCAGAAACACCAATAACATCTTCCTTCCACTCCTTTCTCTCTGTGTTAAACTGTTGCACATCACACCCATGACCTCTTTGGTGCAGGTCTCAACACAGTAAGACTGTTATCCCAAACTGAGACCTCAAATATTACCCTAACACTAAATACTAGCTGTTATGAGTGAGATCATTCAAGTCCAACCAATAATTCACAGAGAGCCGATGCCACCAGTCTCCTCACAGCCTGATGAGGAGTAAATTTATATTATACTTGGTTTGTATAAATTTATGTAAATGTATAGATACCAAAGTAAATAATTCAGTGGCATCTGTGAATGCAGCCAAGGACTTTTCTTGGACAAGCTGCAATTGCATTCCAGCTTTAGCAGAGCCTTTAAAGGTAAATACCTGCAGAATTATTTTTTTCCAAAAGAGGGTGCTAAAACATAATGTTTATTCCAAAACCTGCAAAGCTGCTCCATTGTTCAATTCGATACTTCAGCATAAGTTTATTATGGCTTAGTTTTTATTTTACATGCTCACAGATCAGTACAAGTTGTAGCTTTATCTGGACAGACATATAGTTTCAAAAATGAGAAACATAGAAAATATTTACATTATAGAAAGAACTAACCATACCAGAGAAAAACTTTAAAATCAGTTTGGGTAACTTACAAAGTCTTTCTGCTTTAACCTGATTACGCTGGTTTGATTCAGTGCTGTTTTATCACTGACAGTTCTTAAGCACTCACTGAGAGTCACATTGACCTTGTAACTCCCCACGGTGTAGCTAGCAGAACCAAGATCTTTAGATACCTTGTCTTGTGCCAATACAATTAGAAAAAGAACGAGTAACAGAAGAAAGACAACCTCTTTAATCTGAGCTAGTTGCTCAGGGAAAGAAGAGACATTTTGTCAATGAGTTGGACAGATGCTACTGACAGGACAATTTTGTGAAACAGGCAGGTCCTGAGTTTAAATTCCAAGGTCTGGAGAAAAAATATGATCAAGAGCAGTGATTGTTAATGGATTATTTCACATTTCTTTCCAAAACTATAGCTTTATCCTACTGGTTGAAACTTAGAAGGAGCTGAGAGTAGTCAGTAACTGGCTGATTTAGTGGTACCTTGTCCACTGTATTTTTGGCTGAATTGCAAATCTAGTATGACCGAGCATGTCTGAAGCTATTGCAATGCAAAGGTGCTTTTCCTAAGATGCAAGTGGCCCTGCTTGAGCAGGATGTTGGACCAAGTGACTTCTAGAGATCCCAGCCAACCTCAACCAGTCTGTGATTCTGTAAGTTATGTAGTTTGTGATGAGATCCAACATACAGTAAGCCCTACACCAGCAAGACTCCAGCTAACTCTCTGTGGGAATTCACTGTGAAAGGTAGTTGTTGTGTAACAGCATTGCCTCAGAATGAAGTGCTGGTTTAATTTTTTTCCACTTCCTTGTTTCCAGGGAATTTCAGCTTGAACTGATCAATTCCACTTGTCCACTGTTGACTTATTTTTCTGCCTTTCCTCTCAGCACAACATGGTGTTCAACAGCCACTCACAGCCAAAGTTCATGGCAGAGATCAGCTATGCTCAGTGCCTAGGATCCAACTAAACACATAGCATCACCCTCCACACAAAGTAGATGAATCCAAATCCAGCCACAGCCCTTAAATCTCCAAATTCAGTATTCCAACACGCCAAGTCACTACTACGCTTCTGTCATTCAACTTCCAAACTGCTCCTTGCTCTACAGCACTTAAAGAGTAATCTCTTGGACAAAGAGGACAGTTTCCTGCTCAAGGAAGAACTTTCTTTAGGGATAGAATGGATATCAGAAAGTATTTCTCTTCAGTATTTCAAGATGGTCTTTAGTAATACAGAAAGAATTAAATGAATAACCTATTCAAAAAAATCTTTGAAAAGGTCAGTTAGAGGAAAGGCCAGCAGGTCAACCTCAGGAATTACAGCAGTTCAGCGCAGCTTAAACATGGTGGAATTTGGAAATTCAAGCAAACAAGCCTTCATCTATAAAAGTGGGTTAAGAAGTTATATGAGGACACACTTTCACATGAAGCTTCTGGCAGTATCATTTCTGGGCAGGCAGCCCTGGGAAGACAGCCATTCTCACAGCCCTCAGTGAATCGCTATGCCTAGGTCCAGGAGAAAGCAAGGGGGTAGTAGTACATGGACAAAGAGCCCAACAGAAAGGAATTCTTGATGTTTAGAACATCAGTGCTACATCTTGGACAAGTACTGCAGTCTATACATCAAATGCACTTTGCTTTGTGAAGATTTTTACCTATCCTGCACAACACATGGGTTGGCCTATCTTATTTCCACTGCTTGTGCCAATGAAAGTGGGAAAGCCTGTTCTCTTGAGTTCTGGTCGATAAAACTCTGGACAGAACTGAGAGGGAAACAATGGGAGTGCGTGTATGAACATGTCATTTGGACAAGTTTTCATTGAGAAAATCAGTTTTAAAAGAAGGGTGTTAATATTTGAAGAAATAATGTTTTGATTTTACATGCCAAAACCTGCTTTATTAGAAACAAGGGAAATGAAGTGGGATGTTTGCAATAAGCTTTGGTAGTTTAAATAAGTGTTTTGTATCAGGTATAAGGTTTTGTTAGCATTTAGAACAAAAATCAGTTTGTAAGGCATGACATTTTGTGTTTGTTCCACCAAGCACAAAGCCTCTCCTTTTCTGTGTTATATCAGCCACAGAGTCATGACGGGGTCATTATCTCCTGTTCTGTGTGATTTTTGACCCTTCCTTAGCCAACCTAAACAAACATTTGCCTATCAATCGCTCCCTAATAGATGGAGGAGATTCCACAAGTAGGCTATAGGGCAACTTTGATCTCACTTTGGCATGGAGCCTGCAAGGTCAGAGAACTTCCACTGCACGTAAGAGTGCTGGGCTCTAGACCGAACCCTCTGTTAAATGCCACAATCACGTGTGGTTCACAGTAGCCAGCCAGCGCCTCTGTCTGCTCCCAAACCAGCCTGTCAGTGGAGACCCCTCTGAATTGAACCTTCCCAATCGTTTTGTCAAAAGCCGATGGCCACCAGCCCCAGTGCCGCTTAAGGCAGTGGTGGAGGAGTTCAGCCCCTTCCCCTGCTCGGCTGCCGCATTCCCACCTCCCGGCGGGCGCTCGCCACCAGCTGCGCGGCGTGTACCTCCCCCCTCTCACCGGGTGCTGCCTTTGCGCTGGAGCCGTGCGGTGGGGACCCGCGGCGCGGCGCGGCGTGGAGCGGAGCGGAGCTCAGCAGCCCCTGTCAGCGGGCGCTGCAGAGATGCCGCCGGCAGCCGGTGGGGGCGGGCACGGCGGGGCCGGGGAGGANGCCGAGCCGAGCCGTCAGTACCCTGGACAGCGCCGAGCCGCCGCCATGGTGAGTGCCCGCGGCCGCCGCGAGCCCGCCCGTCCCTCCGCGCCCCCGCCTGGGGCTGAGCGCGGCCCCTCTCCCGCCGCGGCCCTTTCTTGCTCCCCCGCTCCACTGGGGCCGGATGCAAAGAGGGGCCCCGCTGCCTTCCCTCGCTCCCTCCTTTCCCCGTTCCTACGGGTGAGATTCGGGGCGTGTTTTTCGGAGGGGCCGGGGGGTCCTCGGCGATGGCGGGTGGGGAGGAAGCCCGGTGCACCCGGGAGCGGAGGGTACAACCCCCAAGCATCCAGGTCCCCAGGCGGTATATGGGAGCCCCTGAGTGCACCCACGGCCCCTCCATCCTTCCCCACTCCAAGCAGGTTCATTTTTCTCGGTCTCGAGGTGCCTTTGAGCGTGTTGCATAAACAGATTATTCCCGGCTCTGTGTTAAGGGAAGCTCTTGTGGCTGTCGTGCAGTCTGTAGTGAAACACTCCCTTCTTTTCCGTGTAATGAATGAACAATAGAGTTTTAGATTGCAGTTTAGTACTCGAGAGAGTTGCAGTGGAACAATGCAATCGCCTATTTAGTGGATAGATTCATTTCCCCATAGCGCATCGTGTCTTTGCAGTCATAGGAGCTTCACCCAAGGAGCTGATCCTGTTTATAAACAGTAATGCGTTAAGTGTAGTGCTGACCTGACAAAGTAGGACAGTATCATACAGGTATTTTGCAACCTGACAGTCCAGCAGTTGAATAAGTTTGTCATATCAGAAGCTTGGGCCATCATTAACAACAGAACTTGGTTTTTCTTTCATATGATCTAACAAGAAAAAAAAGATTTTTAGAAAACATCTTTGCATTATACATATTATACATAAATTCTGCCTGCCTTGCCCAAAAAAACCAGTTTAGAAACCACCATCCGCCTCAGCAATTCAGTCATGAATAATATTCAAATAATAATTCAATATTCAAAAAATTCTGTGTTTTAACTTGAGTCTTTTTCCTAACAGTCAGGAACCCGTCTGCTGCCAGTCTGAATCTGTTTCTCCTATTCAGTGTATTTGCAATCTGCTCAGAATTCAGATGATAGATATGAAAAGACCAGAAATGTTGCATTAATTTATGCTGTCTAGGGTCCCCAGAATGATTTTCCACTACATTACTGAATTTCTGTTTCTTATCATGTAGTGTGGAAAGTAAACACAAAATCTATCATTGCACAAAGCCTAAGTTAATACCAGCCACTGAAAATATCCTACTTATGTTACAGAAAAAACAGATACAAAGACACCTGGTGCTGCAGGTTCTGTGCATTATGTCTCAGTAACCAGCTAACATCCAGGAGCTTAGAAGTGCTAAGAGAGCTGGAAAAAAAGTTAAAATAGCCTGAACCAATTAGAATATTTCCTTTTGACTCCTTCCAGTACTGAGATTAAGTCAGTTATATTGATACAAGGCAAGGAAAAAGTCACTGGCAATTTAGGCATTGGCAACTTTGGATTTGGACTGATGAAAATGATAACTGAGATCTACTCTTAAACTGTTATTTCTGCTTGTTAGAGATGCTCACCAACCTTGAAATTATTCTTGAAATGGCTGTCAGCAATATTCAGAAATCTCTATTCAGAGATGAGTTTCTATTAGCAAGTTTTGCTCTTCTCTATCTCTAGTAACCTTAGCATAGAAAATACTGTCATTTCCCCAAGCCCTGTTACTCATACATACTGGGAGAAGAATGGCCAGTTCAGGAGTGTTTCAAGTAAAGGTTGCTTTGGCTCTAAAAGTTTGAAAGACTGTCCTTGGAAACTTAGCTACTGAATCCAAAACCCGAACTTTTGACAGAAACTGTTGCAATTAGATTAAGGTAGAGTTAAAAGTTGCAGCTTGTCAATGTCCGGTTGGACTTTGGAGCTTGGGGGTGGGAAAACACACAGACATGGGAGAGTACTACCAAAATTATCAGGAGTAAATGAATGACAAACATAGATTTTTGGCTGAAGTAGTAGGAACAGTATTTTAGCACCCCCTTCTCTAGTGGCATAGAAATAAGCAGGTCGTGTCCCTTCAACTCACATGAGAGAGTTTCTTCAGCATCCTAGGTGTTCAATCACTCTGATTTGTGCAAAGTAGCATAAGGAAACTTTTTAACAAATAAAAAATAAAGTAAAACCAACTTAATTTTGCTGAAGCAGCAAACGGACATCTTTGTCAGATTTTTAAGTGTTTCCTTGCAATCTCCACTATATGAGAGCAATCACAATGAGATGGCTTTTTGTTTCTGTAGTTCACTGCAGTTCTACTTCAGCAAATCTAGGTCAAATTACACTTGGCTCAGGATTTGGCTGCAACCTTGAACTTTAAACCGATTATAAATTTTGATTTGTCAGTGTATTTTCCATGGGATCAAATCCCACTTCTACAAAGTAAGAGAGTGTATAACCTTGCATGGTGCATGACAACTAATACTTACAAAGAGGCTAGGTAACAGTGAAGTAAGCATAAACTTGAGGATAGTATGAAGCTATATTTAATATGTTCAAGTATCTGTACTTCTACAACAGTTAAGTTGCAGAGAGGTTATCTAGACAGGAGCTAGGATAAATTTTTTAAGTTCCCATGAGATTTTGATGACTGATGTAATCTGAAATCAATGAAGACAGCTACCTAACTCTGCTAAGCATTCATAAACATCATGGTCACCATATGCTTGATATGAGCGTACATTGATTGCTGGACATATGGAAAGGGCTCTAGGCAGCAACAAATCTCACTACTTTGCTGGCAGTAGCCAAAATAAAACTGTGCCTCATTGTCCATTAGTATTTGTTAATGACTCTGAGCACTTCCGGAAGAAGAGTAAAGCAAGATCAGTCCAGCACAAATTCCTGGCTAACACAGCAGCCAGTGCTACAGCACTCCCAGCCAACAAGATCTCTGGCCTGTGAAAAGAAACAGACTCCGATTGTTGATCAGGCACTTGATCTTGCATTCATTTTGCTTAATAGCATCTCTTGATTTAATTAAAGAAGAAGTTAATCAAATGCTAACTCTTTAATACTGAATCTCTGACTCATTGAAAAAACCCTGCAGTAGTATTTTTTTAGGTATCAGTAGAATCCAGATTAATGTCAATATAAAGGGCTGGTTTATTCCCTGATCTAAGCCAAATTCAAGTGTAACTTAAAAGAATCATGTCAGCTAGGAGTTTTTCCTGATGCTTTCTTGCTATGCTATATGGCATTTTTGTTAATCAGTATCTGTAAAACTGCTTTAAAAGCTGAGGCCTCATACAATTTGAGTCTGAAGCCCATAGTCAGTGATAAAGTAATATGACACAAGTACAGCCTGACTTGTAAATTACAGAGGCTAAAGGAGAAGGGAGGGTGTCATGGTTTAGGCCCATGTAGGAAAAAAGGACCACAATCAGCCATAAGTACCAAGGGCCTTTGGGAGTCCCTAAGGACAGGGAGGGCTCACTTATGGTGCCAGGCAAAGCAGACAAGACTGCTCAACTTGGGGAAGAAAACAAAAATTGCTTTAATCCACACCAACAAAAAACAAACAGAAAATAACACAGAGTGGTGCAATGTTGAAGAGCACAACCAGCCCTTTCAGACCACCTTCTCCACACCCCTCCCATTTTCCTGGTCTCAGAGCCCAGATCCTGGCATCTATCTCCTTCTCCCATGAATGGCTCAGGGGAGCAGGGAGCGAGAGTTTCAGTCAGTCTTTTCCCAATGGCTCCTGCCACTGGGAAAATTGTCCATGTCTCAGAACAAGTAGGCTCCACGCTGGCTCTCCCTGCTCAAGCATAGGATCCTTCACACACTGGGCAGCCCTGCACAGGCTGTTCTGATACGTGTTCATCCTGAGAACTGCAGCTCCTCTCCACCTCCTGTGTGTGTCTCTGTGGCCCGTAGGCTCTAGAGCACGGCATATGCCATGGCTGCCTCCTCACAGTCTCCTGCGTGTCCAGGTGCACTCACCCATAGCTGCTGGTGGCTCTCAGTCCTCTGTGGGTTGCAGGGCAACAGCCCAACATCTCACCATGGACTGCATCATAGTCCTCCTTCATTCCTTCTTCCTTTTCTGACTGGGGGGGTCTGCATGATCACCTCCATCTTGCACCCCTCCTTCCTCTTCCACTGCAGATTTCCCTTCCTAAATAGTAATGGCAGAGGCACCAGACTGGCCTGCCCAGGCTGGAGGTGAGCCCATCTCAGAGCTGGGGGAGTGTTTTGAGAACTGCTTACAGGGACAACACCGCAGCCCTCTTCCTGTTCAAATCAAAAAGTGGCTCCAAACAAACCAATGAGAGAGGGAAACTGGGAGGATGAAACTGAGAGTACTGCTGATTGTTCAGAGACAGAAAGCTGCTGGCATAAGTCTGCTCTGTGAGGCAATGGTGGAAGGGCAGAAGGATTGTCCAGCTGCAACAGAGAAGAAAAGACCTTGTGAAACTGGGGCCTGCAGGCTTATGAGCCAATTTACAACCACTTGGCAACAGCTGAGCTTATAAATCTATTATCTGCACAACCCTACGCCTCACAACTTGACTTATCATATGCTAAATACATGGGCCACAATATCTGAGTGACTGCAGCTTTACCCCCGGGCTACTGCACAGATGACAAGTAGAGTTCAACTGAATGTATCTTCTGTGGGGCTTCTTATCTACCAAACTAACAGCAAAAATGCTTTTGTTTTTGAAAGCTAGTTGTGCTTAGATCTAGGAGAAGGAACACTTTACATCTTCAATATGACAATTAACATTATATTGGTATTCATACTGGAAGTACTTTGATTTGATGTCAAGCTAACAACTGACTCTTCTCCAGTCAGAACTGACAATGATAAAGTAGTAAAAGTCAGATGTTTCAAACGGAAAGAAATCTAACCTCGTGGCACAAATTTCCATACGATGATATGTAATTAGAGAATAAAAAAGTTATTATTGTTTTCCTCACTGTTGGAAGACATTTTAGGTTTTTTTTTCCCCTAAGAAGAACAGACATGGAAATGAAACAAGTAGTACTTCATATTCTGTGTGATTACTTGAAAGCCAAACACAGCAAGAAATGGAAGTTGGAAGTGGCCAATTTCTAAATAAATATCCTAAAACCAAGCGTAAGGAAGCTCAATAGAACAATGCTTTCCCTGGTTATCAAAGGCCCCCTAAAGTATGACAGTAGTTTTCAATCATGACACTTTGCAGCTAGCTGAACCAATGAAGTACAGCAGCCTATATTGGGGAGGGGGGAAAAGTAACTTACAGACATGGAGAGCCTACAGCTGCTTTTATTTCTCCTCTGTGCCAATAACTGGTGCAGTTTACAGCCATTTTTTGTTATTAGAGCCTTACTATGGAGCACAGTCATTAGCATTTTTATTTTGTTCAGAGAAAAGTGGCAGTCTGAGTGTTTCCATGGTGTGAGGGGCTTAATAGTTTTGAGGTTTAAAATTCTAGTTATCCGTGGATTGAACTCTAGGATACCGACTGTTGTGATCAATGGAGGAAGAGAGCTAATTAGCTTGTGCACCCTCTCATCCTGCGCCAGCAAACTGTGCTCTCCTATTTGGGTTTTATACACTTTTAAGAAGAGGTATCTCTGGAGTTTGGTAGCCTTAAGGTATTCAGGGTTTTTTAAGAGAGAAATTTAGAACTGTTTTGGAGGACAAAACACAAGAGCACTTAAATACTGTTTATGTCTTCCTTGTTATACTTGAAAAATCATTTCCTTTCCTCTCCTCACTCAGTATTCTTAATCATGACTGAAGTTCAAAACATGAATTAGCATTTGAAATCCAAGGTTTTGCCCTCAAGGATTTAAGAAAGAAATGGAAGGGGAAAAAAAAAATATAAGGACCGGTTAATAGAAGAAGGAGGTGTTTTCTTTTTCAAATTTTATTTTGTGTTCTTAAGTGACACTTTGGAAAACATACACCAGGTTCTGTTTCTTTATTTCTCTATATTACACATGCATTTTCACAGACAGCTTGAAGTAAAAGAATACTTTGCTTCTTGCGTTTTGCCTGTGAGCATGGATAAAACTGCTCCAAAAAGCAAAGTGCCTTCAGACTGGCAGGGAATAAATGGCTGGCAAAGTTTCCGAGGGTGATTTCCGTGTCAGGCAATTGGCACATCTTTTGATGAGGCGGTTCTGAATAATGCCATCCACACCTGCTTTCTCTCCCATTACTGACCGCAGCTAGCCAAGTTACTTCTATTGCAGTTTAAGTGGTCAGGTATGAGGTCATGAGGATTCTACATCTCCTAGGAGTTGACATTTGTGGCAGAACAGTATTTTATTATGTACATAATTTACTCTTTTTTTCAGCAGTTGTCAATAGTTCATGCAATTCCGGGGGAAAAAAACCCATCAAATCGGTTTTCACATTCATATGCTTGTCAATCTGTTATCATATCTCTTTATATACTAAGTAGTTAAATCAATTTGCAGTACTGCTACTTACAGTCCAGAAGGTTCCTTCAGTGCATCGATGATAGCTTGGTGGGTGGGCCAACTAGGAGAGGAGCACTACTGGATCTTGGACTTATGAACAAGCATGGAAGGTGAGGGCAGCCTTGGCTGCAGCGACCACGAGATGGTAGAATTCAGGATCTTGTGTGGTGGGAACAAAATATCAAGCACAATCACAACCATGGACTTTTGCAGGGCAAACTTTGGCCTTTTCAAGCACTTACTAGGGGACATCTCATGGGACAGGATATTAGAGGATGAAGGAGCCCAAGATAGTTGATCTCTGTTCAAAGATCACTTTTTCCAGGCTTAGGATCAGAGCATCCCAGTGGATAAGAAATCAAGCAAGGGAGCCAGGAGTCCCACATGGTTAAACAGGGAACTGTTGGGCAAACTCAAGTGGAAGAAGAGAGTCTATAGATCATGGAAGGAAGGAATGGCCACTTGGGATTAATATAAGGCTGATGTCAGAGGATGTAGGGAGGCAACTAGGAAAGCTAAAGCCTCGTTGGACTTACACCCTGCAAGGGAGGTCAAGGACAACAAGAAGGGCTTCTTCAAATACACTACAGATAAAACTGACACTAGAGGCACCCACTAGAGGTGGGTGCCCTGGTGACAGAGGACAGAGAGAGAAAGCGGAGTTACTGAATGCCTTCTTTGCCTCTGTCTATACTGATAGAGACTGTCCTCAGGCGCCCCAGGTTCCAAAAGAAGCCAGGTTAAAGGATGAGTTTTGTTTGGTTGATAGTCTGGGTTAAGGGTCAGTTGAGTAATCTGGATGCGCATAAATCCATGGGCCCTGATGGGATGCACCCATGGGTACTGAGGGAGCTGGCAGAAGTCAGAGGTGCCTGAGGACTGGAGGAGAGCAAATATCACTCCAGTCTTCAAAAACAGCAAGAAGTAGGAGTCGGATAACTACAGACTGGTCAGACTCACTTCCATCCCTGGAAACATGATGGAACAACTTATCCTGTGGCTATCTCCAAGCATTTAAAGGACAAGAGTGTCATTGGGAACAGTCAACATGGCTTTACCAAGGGGAAGTCATGTTTGACCAGCCTGATAGCTTTTTATGAAGATGTAACCAGGTGGATAGATGGTGGGAGTGCAGTGGATGTGGTTTATCTTGATTTCAGTAAAGCATTTGACACCATCTCCCACAGCACCCTCGCAGCAAAACTGAGAAAGTGTGAGCTGGATGATCAGGTGGTGAGGTGGATTGTTAACTGGTTGAAGGGAAGAAGGCAGAAAGTTGTGATCAA
>WBNH01007602.1:0-47634 GCA_013401255.1 Urocolius indicus
CGGCGGAGGGACGGGACGGGACGCCACGCCGCGCCCCGCCGGCTGCCGTGCCGCCGCGGGCTGCTGCCGAGGGTCCGGCCCGAGCCGCTGGCGACGGGAGCGCGAGGGCGGGCGGGCGGCGGCTGTTAAAGCGCGCGGGCTGGCGCACCTGTCGCGGCAGCGAGCGCGGCGCAGCCTCGCGCCCGTAGGGACGGCTGCTCGCTACGGCCCTGGCTCGCAGCTCTTCCGAGCCTGCTGGTTCTCACAGCCCGAGGGGATGGTTAAAAAAGAAAAAAAAAAAAAAAAAAAGCAAAAGCGCAGCCCTCAACTGGCGTTCCGGGAAGGTCTGAAATCCACGTTTTGGAAGACAGACCCGTCCCCGTCGGTAACGGTTAGCTCGGGAGGCTGGAGGCGGCAGCCCCGTCTGCGGGGGACAGCGAGGGGTGAAGGGCTTTTCCCACCTAAAGGAAAACTAATTCGAGCAAAACTGGCAATTTCCTGGAAGCTTGGACAAAACCAGGAGAGGGGAAAGAAAAAAAAAAAAAAAAAAAAAAAAAAGAGTAAAAGCGTTAAAGCTGTGTAAAGGACTGTAACGAGGCATTCGGTCCGGTGTTAAGGTAGGTAAGAGGCTGCTGAGAGATGTGACTGGCGGCCGTCGGGCCGGCTGCGGCGGGCACTGCCCCGCGGGAACCTGGCGTCCAGGTGGAAACGACTAGTCGTGAAAGTCACGACCTGTTTCTTGAATGTGCCGCGTTTCCTACAAACACGTGTTGTCCTGGCATAAGCAACGTTTTAAAGTATTTTGAGGAAGGCACACTTCAGTCGTGGATCTGACTGCAGCTGAATTCAAAGTTAACTTACAGAATCCGATATGCAGCTCAGCAGCTATGTAGTATCTTACCTTTCTGTTGTAATGCGTAAATTTATTCCAGCCTTGCGTGGCGTTTTCAGAGTATTTAATTGTAGTCATGCAGTTGTACTTAAAATGAAAAATCAGACAAGCAGAATAATATTTTTTGATGTAAATCTAAGTTTAAGGTGTGAAACCAAAAGGCTTGTTTCAGAAACAGGATTAATAACAGCTGTTTTCAAGCGTAATTTTGCTTCAGTTAAGTCCTACAACCTCTTCTGCAAAATCCAAAGCAGTTTTTGATCCTTTAGCACGATGTACTTCAAAGGTGAGCAGGAGAGAGTCGAAGAAGTGTATGCTAACATTTCTGAATATTTCTGACCTCAACTGCTGTATTATCTTAAGCAAAATAGTTATTGAAACATGTTTATTGTAGCCACTGTAGGCCAGACCAGGAAACAGGACAAGTGTCATCTTCTGGAATCAGGCTCATATTCTTTCCACCCCCCCCAAGCTCTAGAGAAAATGCTTGTATGTATGTATACAGAGCATAGGTAAGAGAGGAGACAGCAGATGCCCCAGCACTCATTGCTATAAGTAAACGATTTCTAAGTATTACAGAAGTTCCCAAAATGCCACGATTTTCAAATGCCTGCTTCCAGGATTAGTTCTTTCTTTCATTGGCCTACACTGGTGCTTGTGAATTTAGCAATGCGTGGCAGGTCTGCCTAGTGATTTAGAGTCCGATCCTACATTTCTTCTGATACCATCGCCTTCCAGAGATTTCAGAAGGAGCTTTGGGCAAAAGCACCAGCCTCTTACATTTGAGCAGCGACAAATGCTAGGTTTCCTCCTGCATTATGCACTCAGGAAAAAAAAAAAAGTCTCCTGCCAATGCAGATGTACAACAATCCCTGTGTATTCTAACAGGGGTCTGTTGATTCTGATCTGAATTGCATGTCTTAAAGTGATAAGGGCTCTTGGGTGTCTGAACTTTGATAAATGTAAATTAGATTACAACTGTCCTGCTGAGCCAGATTTTGTGGTTTCTAAGGAGTCTCTTCTCTCTAGCATAGGCGTATGCTGGGGGAACCATTCAGGTTAGGCGCTTGCATTTGTGACTAAGGCTGTAGTGATCAGACTGTGTGTTCTTTCTTGTTTGTGCAATGGTAGGGCAAAAGACTGTTTTGTCAGGATAAGAATTTTAGCCTTCAGAGACTGAAGTATTTTAACTAAGGAATTGGTACTAGGTAGATTTTTATAATTTACTGATTTTTATCTTTAACAATTTTTTTTCTTTTTTTTTTTTGAGGAATAAACTCTTTCCTATTTGGAGCCCTCAAAACACATGACATTTTGGAAAATCTTGGTTTAAGTTTTTAATACTGAACATAATAAAGAAAACCAGTTTTTTAATCTTTCTGAACTAGTAAATGCACTAAAAGTGCCCTAACGAACCAGCTTGGCATAATTTGGGAGCTTTAAAGTAAAAATAATGCTATAGAAAAGAGAACTGAAAAAAGACGAGACTTTTTGGAATCAGTAATCTCTGTTGCTCATGTAGTCTCAAATTCTGGTGAGGTCATCAAAAGTTGTAGGAAAGAAAGGAATAGAAAGTCATACCAGCGACTGAACTGAATAAACAGAACCTATTTACAGTTCCAAAACCAACATGTATCCACAGCACCTACCAAGGTAAGACATGAAGAAAACATTCAATTTCAGGGTAACTTTTAACACTCTATAAAAGTGCTGAAGAATGAAAACATTGTATTCTTTCAGTAAACTGGAAAACTCATATCCATGGCAGCAAAGGAGACCGAGTGGGATGGTGCTCCTGATCTGGTCCATCTGGAAATGATGCCTTTTCCCTTTGTAACCCCTCAGCAGCAGAGTTTTGTCGGCAAGTTTCCATTCCCATAATTTACGGGTTTCAAAGGATTTAGTTTGACTATTGCTTATCTGCATGTGTATTTTGACTTCTCCTCCAGAATTACCCTGAATGAAAAACTGAACAAGTACTCAGAAAGTGTCGTGTCCTAGACACATCATCTGATGTGAGGACTTGAAATAAGTATGCTTTCTGCAAAAATATTAAAATCATCATTTTCCTTAGATTTTTTTAAACAAAGTGTAATCAAATAATAATTTAAAAAAATTAATATAGTTTATTTTGACCGAAGAATACAACTGCATGATAAAGTGGCTTATTACATAAAAAACTTAAGGAGGAAAAGCAGAAGGAACATTATTGCTACTCTATAACCTCACTTGCCTTCTGCAATGCTATGCCAGTATATACGAGCTTGTGATTCCTGCAGTCTTTCTTGCACCTTGCTCTGAAGCCCCGGTGCTGACAATGGAATGCTGAACTGGGCCCACCACCTTCAGCAGGAGCGGTAAGCGACGTTTTTCTGTCTAGCTGAACTGAATTTCTCCTAGCCTGTGTGCCATGGGCCTCCTTCTTCTCGTTTAAGACCTTTTGCCTTGATAAAATGAGTACAGAATTCAATCCTCTGCTTTGTGATAACTTTGCATGTAGTGTGTATCTGTAGCCCTGACTAGGTAAAGTGGTGCAGAATCTGGTTCTGCTTTTTTTAAACACTGGATGCCCAGACTATGTTCTTCTGGCTAAAAAACTGTTCAAAGTGTGTTCTTGTAAAGCAGTGTTTCCCAGTGAGACATATTACAGCTATGCAGCTTCTACCTGTGCTGCCCCTTAAAGGATGAGGGAAGATCCAGATAAAAGTTCTGACCAAACTAATGGACTCTTAAGCGTGGAGGAAGTCCTCAGTTTCTCCTTGCTAATCTGGGATTGAGTCCTTCTTGTGCTATCATTATCTGGTGGCTAAATGAGAAGACTTGACAGTTTTCCTCAGTGTTTTCTGACACAGGAGAATATTCTGGTGGGATGCAGCGTTATTTGTGGCACAGGTGCTTTAAAGAGGGATGCTCCACATTTTCCCTCATGACTTGGTTTCCAGAAGTATTGGCTGACACCACGTCAGAGTGACCTCCTTGAGAAATCCAAAGTTACTGTGCTCCTTGAAATTATTTGCTGAAAACCTCTGCTATTGTCAGGTAAATTGTCTTGGGGGAGAAGAAGAGTAAGTGCTTTTACAGACTAAATATGTTCGTTAGTGATATGACCATGAATATGGTCAGAGGTGGCAGGAATCTGGCTTTGTGCTTTAATCTTGGCATTTTGATAAATTGAAAAAAATAAATGTAACAATGAGATGCTTCCATTGCAAAACTTCTTGAAAAATTTAGCTTAAGGAATTTTTGCCTAAAGCGTCACAATACAATAGAGCAGGATAAAGTACAGGATGTGTAACACAAAACAATTAGAACAGTATATCATAAACACAAATTGGATTTATAATTATGAACACCCATTCTGTGATATAGGTGTAGCTTTTGTTTCTGTAACATTTGAGTGCTTTACATTTTAATGTGTTCATTATCACCACATGCCAGTGAGACAGGAGAGATTTCTACTGTGTAGAGGAGGAGCCAGAGCAAAAAGCAATGAGGAAACTTGCCTGAGGTAAACCAGAAAAGCAGTAGAATCACAGGGAAAGAAAACCAAGACTGACTCTTGCAGGCTAACTCTTTGGACCACTGTCGTTTCTTCCCATCCCCGCCTTCCCCAGGTGATGACAACAATTCTATCCTGCAACACCTTATTTGAATCAATATACCTTATTGCCCATTTAACCAAGAGATACTTGAGTTACTGAAATTGAGTGATTTTTTTTTTTTTTTCCCCCCTTAATTTTGGACCTCCTCTTAGTGAATAAATGCTTGTTAATTATTGATTCCAAACCAACTGGCAGCCTGAGTGTATCCTCAAGTGACATCTAACAGTAACTTTTAGTAAAATAAAAGGCAGGACAGAGCTGAATGTTTTATCTCAGCTCTCTCTAGCCTCATTCAGGCAACAGCTTGGCTAACATGTCTCAGGATTTTCCTGTTTTATTGGTGTTTTCTTGATGTAGAAAGTTTCTTTAGGGTGAGGAGAGCTATTTGACGTCTTTTTTCATGCTTTGATAACCAGGAACGCTGAAACACCTTCATCACTTAAAAAAATTGTCTTTCGAGCCAGAAATGTTTTTGTTAACTTCAGGAACTAATGTGGACAGAAATTCCAGACTCCGTGCAGCACTTTTTCCAGCTTCCGGTTAACTTTGTGAGCCATTTAATAGAATTAGTTTGGGATGCCCAGCACACCTTAAGAATGTCTGCAAAATGGCTTTTCAAGGACAAGTCTTTGTCCTCATGGTAAGGTTGCCAGAGCTAAACTAGTGCCAGCTACCCTCCAACCCAGCCACCAGTCTGGCTGTCTGAACTAGGGAATATGAGCATTGTCTGGGCAGTGCTCTTGCCTCTGGCAGCTCTTGCTGTGCCTTCTTTCAGAAGGGAAGTGAAACTGGTCCTTAGTAAGATTTTCCACTTAAGGGAAAGCTTCTTTCCTATGAGGGTGAGGGAGCCCTGGCACAGGCTGCCCAGGGAGGGTGTGGAGTCTCCTTCACTGGAGATTTTCAAAACCCGTCTGGACATATTCCTGAGTGACCTGATGTAGGTGAACCTGCTTGAGCAGGGAGGTTGGACTAGATGATCTTTAGAGGTCCTTTTCAACCCCTACCATTCTATGATTCTGCGAAGATTTATGCACTGCCAGAAGATCTCAGAGCTGCACTAGGAGGACAAGTGGTGGGAGTTGTAGAAAAGCAATTCACTGAGGGGAAACCATGGAATTAATCTCTTACTCTGGTTTTTTGAACTGATGTATTTTTTTTTTCTCAAAATTAAAACAAGTGCAGGTCTATAAAGCAGTAGGAGACCGTTTGAAATATCAGATACGTAGACCTTGATCCTTTTAAAGTTAGATACCTAAATATCTTCAGTAACTTGGATTGTATTTCATTGAGGTGAATCATCACATTCAGCTGTTTAATAAACAGTAGGTGTCTTGTCTAATCTAGTTGTCTAAATGCCTTGTCTAACCCATAGGGAACACGGAGAGATGCCTCCAGAGCATGACACAAATTCTTAGATGTCTGTTTTAAGGTGATGAATCATTACATAGAGCTACTTATCTATTCTCATTGGCTGTACAGGAAACTCAGATGGGAGCTTCTCGATAGAGAAGCTTGAGTGGTGCTCCTTTTGACAAGAACTGGTAAGCAGAAAGTACTTGGGCATACTAGTGCATCAGAATCTTGAAGAAAGACAAAGCTGGAGACAAAGCTGGTAGATCCCCAGCTTTCCAGATGCCCATTTTTCTTCTCAATAACAAGGCTATGCACAAGGTGTGGAGAGGGTAGAAGCCACCTTTCCTGCTCACACCAGGAGACCTATGGAGTCTTTGGCAAATGGTGTGGTTTTGGTTGTTGCTTTCGGTTGTCACCAGCCTGAGGCCCCTGTGTTTCCTCTGGCCAAGAAAAACAAGTTGTGTCCTAATAACAAGGCATGGCTTCTGCAAATTGACAGTGATTCACATAATCTCAGCTATTCCACAGCGTGACTCTGGCAGCCTCTGTTATACGTGTAAGGAAATGATGATCATGCTGTTCACACATTTCAAGCCTGTTTTGGTGTGACTATTGCTAATTTTTGAAAGCCCCACTGAGACCCAACATAAAAACACAAACCCACTCTTTGCACCCACCTTTTGTGAAGGATTTCAAAAGGTATGTTTAGAACTTCAGAACCCTTTCTATTAACATTTGCCAGTATTTAAAAACTGATTTGTGTATGCCTTTCCAGTCTGCCCTTTTGGCTTGACTTCCTTTGAGCATTCATGTGGTCGTTGTTTTACACGCATGAATGGAAAGCAGATAGTGACTTTGGGAGTGCAGGAAGGCTAGCTCTGAGGGGTGCTGCTGTACCACAGGCTCTTGAAGTACGTTTTACCAGGTCTATGTGGTGGTGACTGGCAGCAGCTGTTGCTTCCTTTTTATGGCCAGGGGCTTCCCTTCTGCTGGTTGAAATGCTTTAGGGGTGCACAACTGAAACAGATTAGACACAGGAACTGCACTGGACAGAGCTGTGCCTCATTGTGAGGCCCCGAGGCTTGTGTTTCAGGAACAGAAATGGTGTCATGCAGCTCAGCTGGACCACTAACCTGGCAGAGCTGCTGTTGGACTATTTGCAGGGAGCCCTTCATGACATGAAACTTCCCTGCAGCTTTGCAAAAGCCTGCCTTAATCGTTGCCAAAAATGGATGTAAGTAGGAAATTGCAGTTTACTTGTGCCCACCTCATGGGCACAAACCGTACCAGGTTCTGAGACGAAATGAGACCATTTTGCTGATAATATTTTTAGTTTGCCTGCCAGAACTGGAGCCTGGGAATCACTGTGGAAAGTAGCTCATGTGGGCTTAGCAATACTTGGAGAATGAAAATGTTCATGCAGCTTGAGTTCTGTCTGTTCCTGTGCTTACTGTTTCTTGTCATCTGGCTCTAGACTGTGTTGTGAGTCATTCTTTGGAGGTGTTTCAGCTCTCTTCGCAGGTTTATACCACATTTTTATCAGCTTTAAAAAAACCCAACAAACAAACAGCATGTGCAGTGAAGGAGCCTTGTATAGGGGATGTCAGAAGTTTACAATCAGTTTGCTTTTCCTCAATAGCTATTTTTCCTTCACCCTTTCTTTCTTTCCTGCTGGCTAATGGCCTGTGCTATTTCCTGAGTCATTTCCCAACAGTAGGATTAGGAAAAGCAAGCAGTGTCTTCATTAGTGAGCTGTTTTAAAATTACATATCCATTTGAACTGAACAGTACTTAAGAACCTTACTCTCAAAATGGTGGGTAGTTGGAAGGAAAACTTCTGATCCCACTGTCAGCATGACTTTTTAGTATGGGAGGGCTTTTGAATTTAGAATATCTTCAGGGCTGGCAGTATATTTTAAAATATCAGTATCTGAACAAAATCTCTGAGTTTTATCACTAGATGAGCTTGAGATCCATTTGCATGTTTAGTATCATTTTATTGTTGGTTTGGAAAATGCTCTTTATTTACAAAGCTGAATGTAAATGAGCATTATTACTAAAATTTTGCACGCAGCAGCAGTGTCAAAATAATTTACCTTTTGTGAAACAAGAAAAAGAAATTATTTATTTAATCTTAGATTTTTGATCCTTTTCTATTTATGACCCAATTAATTTTCTTTTAAAGCATATTGTACAATTTTTGGAGTGCCAATAGGCACTTAGGCCATACCGTGATGTTTCATTTCCATGCATCTGTGAAGCTAAACCTGTAAAGTCTGACTCTTGGGAAATGCTTGGTTCCACACAATCTCCATTTTTATGACGTGGCAATGCAAAGCAGAAAAATAATTAAGTGTCTTGAACATGAATTATTAGGATTTTTCCCTTTGTTAATGTGTATTTCACATGTCTGGAAGCAACAGCTACCTTTTGGTTACCGTGTACTACATTCTGTCCAATAAATGCAGAACTAATATGTTGATGTTTCAGCATTGTTTGCTTCAGATGGCTTGACCAACAAATATTGGTAGAGTGGCCGGGATCTGTGTGAACAGAAAATAAAAACCTAGACGATACTTTTTGTATGTTTCCTCAGTAACAACTGTAAGCTTAGGAAGGCATCATGCCGTTGTTTATTCCACAGGACCTAGAATAAATCAGTCTGGAGGAATGGTCTGAGGAACCACTCGGTTCAGCATTAAAGGAGGATATCACCTGCATCTTATTTCTTAAGCAAATGTTGTACCTTAGAGGGATTGTGCCATGCAGACAGAAAAGACAGCAGTTGGCGGAGAGAATTAAGTGAAATACCCAGGAAGGTCAGAAGCTTGATTTTCATCAACAGAATTAGTGCCAAATATTCTACTGTTTGCACCATGGTGCAGTGGTAGTCCAAATCATTGCCAGCAACATCCCTGGAAATATGGGGCTTGTCTGGACTTTCCTTAAGGCAACATGTCTCAAGTTTTAACCCTGATCCATCTCCTGACCTTTATGCTTGCAACTTGCTTGTTAAGAGGTCTAGTGAATGGAGAAAAATCTCTCCTGTTCCTCTGTCTTTATTTGCAGGAGCATGCTATCTGTCTGAAGCAATACCTTAGTCAATTATAATTTATCCAGATATATCCTGGATGTATCACGTATCATTATGAGCACCACATTATCAACAAAGAGCAAGGAACTGGAGAGAGTTAAGGAATCATAACAGTGAATGTCAAGGACCAGCCAACGTGTCTGACAAAAGTTGTGTGGCATGAATAAGGTGCTGGACTGATGATGGCAGCCAAGGAATAGTTGAGAGGTGTGAAAAGGAAGCAAAAAAAAATGAGTGTGGCACCTTCTGTATACCAAGTTGTATTTTTAGAAGTGGAAACTTTTACCCATCTGTGAGGGAAACTTGATAATGGCATGAGGAATGTGGCTCCCAAGGAAGGCTGGAAAAACTCTTTACCTGGGAGTCCGAGAACTGCAGCAGATGAAATGTTAGCAGTAGATAAAACATACTGTCAAGAATAAGTTCTCACATTCAGGAGGATGGCTGAGATAATGTGGCAGGTCTTTACCTTCTCCATTCTGTGCTTCTTCAGTTAGTTAGATCCTTTTTCCAGCCTTTTTTCTTCTTCAATCAGTTGCATTGAAGCCCCTTGGAAATGTAAAAGGGGTACTATTTGGCTGCATGTTCTTCGCTGTTTTAGGCCTCCGCAGGGCACAGCTCCACATTTGACAGTCCCATGTGGAAGAGGAGCTTTAGATTACTAATGCCTGATGTAAGTCGTCCCCTTCTGTAAATGTTTTGCAAGCATACAGCTCAAATATAGGCAATTAGTTCCTCTTGGATTATGTTGCTATTTCATTAGAAACAGCAAAGTGTCAATGAAAAGCTCTAGCAGTAAAACATTGTATCAACTGGTAATTACAATTGAAGAGGTCTTTACCTAAGCTTGTATGAGTTCAGATACAAAATAGAGGTAACTATTTTAAAAATGTTTAGCATTAGACTTCTAGAGCAATAGTTTATTGCTTTGGGAGATCAGCAGATTGAACGGTAAGAAAAATGTATTACAATGCCCTGATATGTGCTCAGGAACCTAATTTTGAGTGATCTTTATTTTTAATTCCAGTTTTAATTTCAGAACCTTTAAAAGTTAACAACATGGCTTAGATACTTTTATCTATTTATCCATTTTTCTTCCTGATGATTGATTTATTGCATTTTTTTAATCTAAGTATGCAGTTACTTTTTTTTTTTAATTAATCAAGTTATTTATAAAGATTTGGACAAACTGCAGTGCAGGATTCTGCCTAAACCAAAACAGGAAAGTGACATGAGTGTTTTGACGTTGATCATATTTTAGAAGTGTACTTTTCTAGCAAGCATGACGCAGCTTTAAAAAACCCCTGCTTCTGCAGGGGGGATGGACTAGATGATCTCCAAAGGTCCCTTCCAACTCTACCATTCTATGAGTCTATGATCTATTTTGAAAAAAAAAAAAAAAAATCAAATTTCATAGTTGACTTGTACTAGCCCACGAGGTTTATAGAAATCTGTGAAATAATGAAGGCCTTTCCAAAATTTCGAAGCACATAAAAGATGAGACGTAACAGAGACTTTTGATTCATTGGTTCGAAAACTTCTGTAGAGATTTTACAAATGGTACCTACTTCATGGGTTGATTTTGCAAATTTTTTATTGTATTAAGCAGAGCCTTCTTCAGCAAGTGGTTTATTTAAATTTAGAGCAATTTCTCAGCAAGAATAAGTTTACTGACAGAATAGCAGAGTCAGATTCTGTATATTGTGCCTGCAGAACTCAGCTGGGTCATCTCATTGCGTTTTACAGGATTTATTCATAAAGGTTTCTTAATTATTGAAGACCTTATGGATTCGAGTACTAGTAACAGCATTGGAGTACAAGCAAAAGACAGGATTCACTTCTAGATTCTGTTTTTCTAAGATATCTTGATTACTGGAGTTGTTCAAATTACGTTTTTCAGATATACTGCACTCATTATTTCCACAGTATATTATTGAAACAATACATTCAATCCCAATATTTAGGAAAAAAACCCCATAATTATAGCAATTGCAGAAGGAAGTTTCAAATCTGCTGTGTTTCGTTCTTCTTATAAACGTAGTGAGTGTTTTGCATATCATAGTTAAGTTACATGTGGAAAATAACTTTGCTAAATTAAAGAGCAATTACTTGGTTTATCATTGTTTGCCTTAAAAATATCACGATCTTGAAAAAAAAGAAAAAGAACTTGTGGAGCAAGACTTTACACACTGACTTTTTGGAGGACTGTTGTTACGAATATCACCTGAGCTCAATGGATAATCAATTAGATCTATGCTTTCTTTGCAGCTCTTTCCAAACACTTTTTTCTCCGAGCCCCGCCATTCTACTCGGCGTGCTGTGGTGGGTCCTGTCAGCACCCTGCATCCCCCACTGCTTTTCCAAGTAAGTTTTTATGCTTCATCAGTAATGCTTGAGTTATTCTGTAAACCAAAGCAGCAGGATTTAATGTGTTCTGGAAAACTAATTGGTGATGCAATGGCAGCAGCTAATTCCTCAGTAAAATCACAGCAATCCTATTCAGAGGGTTTCCAAAGATTTATCAAACTTAAGTACACTGAGCAATTGTGAGAGGTTTCTAATGGCATTGAGACACCCAGACAGAGCTAACCTAGGAAAGCGCCTTGTTTTCAGTTTGTTAGAAAAGAGTCTTTAAAATCAGTAACTCTTTTAAAACTCTGTATCAATAAACGTTTGCAAATAAGAACAGAGCTGAAAGATCTTAAAATGGGTACTGCATTTTAATGGCTGTTAGGGATAAATTACGATTCAGGAAGCCTTAGCATTATTTAAATAAAATAGTTGTTCTTTTTTTGTAGCAGTCAAATGCATGCACGTTTCATTTCTTTTTTTTTTTTTTTAAGTGTAGTGTAAAAAACTGAAGAAGTAAGTCAAAGAGAATTTTGGCCCAAATACACTATATGTTCAGGATTAAGACCTGGAACACACTTTGATTTCATCCAAATCTAAATTTAACCTTGATTGAGAAGTTTGCACGCCTTAGTTTAAGACTGGCTGCTTGTGATTTTACATGTTTATGGCTCAGGAACACAAAGTGTTTCCTTTTCCTTCAAAACAAGCAAAAAGCGCAAATTGCGTGTCAAATCCAAATGAAAGTTGGAGCTTATGTGTGCTCTAATATATACTTTTTTATCACAGTTGCATTCAAACCCTTCCTGACTACGTGCATGCGTTTTATGAATGTTTCAGAAGGGCAGTTGCTAAGTTGGATGATTCTTGACAAGTGAGGCAGCAAATGCTGGCAGTTTAATGAGCTGCAAGTTTCTGAGCACCTCTTTAAGGGGCTGACACTTTCCCACAGAGCGTTTTACATGGCCCCAGCTCTCCCACAATGGTTGACAGCACCATGACCAATCACCACTTTCACTTTACTCATCCACACGCGACCTCACCACAATTTTTCTCTGTGCAGATGAACTTTAGGAACCATTTCACATTGAAAAGGACCGGGCAAGGGTCAGTTGCCCTTTTGTATGGCCATAAAGCAATACTCTATGTGCCAGTCTTTTCTCCTGTCTCACATTCCAAGAGATTTTCTGGACACCATTTAAAGCACTTGACTGAAAAATAAAGCAGTGAATGAAACTGACTTTTATAGACTCATTCTAGCTCATCTTCCCATATAACCCTGTCTACCTGAAAGGGGATTTAGTGGATGAGCTGAGTGTATACAGGGACTTGCTGAATACATAGGCCCATTATCAACTGCGGGGATTGTTTATTAACCAGGACTGATACACTACTATTTTGGAAGTGACCTATTAATTGTCCATTTAACTAGAATGTATTGAATTCAAATGAAAAAATGGAAACCATGACTAAAGCTTTTACTTGCTCCTTCAAGGTGGTCTCTGCCACGAAGGCAAATGAAGATTGTTCCACAGATTAAGAGGACATTTATCACTATATATTAGGATACAAAGGAAAGACTTAAAAAAAACCCACCCTGAAGCCAAACAAAAATGAAACCGGCAACACAGGAAACAGTTGGTAACAGATTCACATTTATGTCAGCAGAACATTAAACCTTTTGATGCACATTCAGAGTGACAGGCTGCAAACTGACTTATTTCATTTTGATGGAGTTGTTGAAATGTCTGAAAAACTGCCTGTCCCACTGTACTGAAAAATCCTTCAAACCACAATCTGAAATTTGGGTTTTATGTGAGCAATCAGAATGCATTCTGGAATATGGAGTATTCTTCTAAAAAATTTTCTGGGCTAGTCCATTGGGGGTGACTGTTCATTATCCCAGACACAAGTTTCAAATTTGTTTGACCGAGTGGCTGTTTGCTAATGCTTCTGCTCACCATTAAATTTTGTTTAGTTGATCTTTTCAAATCAGTCACACTCTGCCTTAGACTGTGTAGGTTTCTCATTATTGAGTCAGTCTAATACAGGTGTGAAGTTGTACCCTATGTTCTGACTGTGTGGGAATTAATTGGTGCCTGAGGGTTACAGCAGGAGGTTGTTTCCTTGCTGATTGACTGTTAACAACCAGCCAGGCAAGACAAATTTTAAGGGGTCACATAATCTGGCATCCTCTGTCCTTGGCTGACAACTCCATTGTGTAATGGAGGCCAGGAGGTAAGAACCAGCCCTGCTACGCCTCTTTGCATGCTGGTGTCTCTTGTCCCATGGTGGGTATGAGGAAGGTACCATCTCTTCTGTTGTCAGACTGTACCTCCCACTAAACTTGAGAATGTCTGATGCTTCATCAGAAACTACTCGGAGGCTACCTTGAAAGAGGTACCTAGATTCAATAAATTTGAGTGAGAAAGAGGAAACATGCTAGAGGAAGAAGGGCCAGTGTTTGCCCTCAGCTTCGTGGGCAGGATGGGAGCTCAAGATGGGGGTCATGAGGGGACTCTCTACTCCTCAGAGAAATATGAACCTGTCTTGCCCCTTGCAGAAATCTCCTTTGTGGCATTTTGACTTTTGTTCTGCAGATAGTTTATTTTGGTTTGGATGAAGTCTGACTGTGTCTCACTGTGTAATAAATATTAGGACAGTAACCACTAGGGTTTTGGAAACTGGGATACATCTGTATATATTTAGACTTATTTATACTGTAACATTTTAAATCATAATGATTACTTTTTGCCACAGGCTGTTATGAGGGACAAATATGAAGATGAGTTCTTACAGTGTAGAAAAATTCAAGAAAGGCACATTGGCAGAATGCTGTGGTCTCTAAATTGGTAATGTTTTGCAATGGCACTATATTTTAGGGCAAGATCATTTTGTGCTTGCTCAGCTTTTGATATTCTTCCTCTGCTAGTCACAGCTGGAGGCAGGTTATAGGGATAATGGAGGTAATAACAAACCAGTCACACATGCACCACAAAAGTGTTTAGTCAACTTTGCAAGGTATGCAAATACAAGTTTTAGTTTCTCATCATACACACACAGTTCTACAATTCTTGCTGTATGTGTTCGTTTCTCTGTGGGTGTTTAAAGATACACATACCCATGTGTATATATCTATAATATACAGAAGCTGAAATGTGGTGTAGCCCTGAGGAACTGTTTGCGGAAGCTGCATCTGGAATTAATTAGCATTTTCCAGAGTACTGTATCTATTGAACAAATGTATTTAATTCTCCCCACCATTGCAGGTGAGTAGAATAGACAGACTTTTTCACTAAAAATTGTGCATTTTAGAGAATCTGCTTTACATGAGAAATTTGCCAGTGGCTTTGGCGTGAAACTGATCAGACCTTTGCTAGAAGTGGAACAGCAACACACCTTTGGAGCTGTGTAACTATGAACAGGGACAGCAGTCTTGGCTCCTTTTATGTGCGAGGTACATGACAAGAGGACGACTCATACTTTTAGAGTCTGAACTGCATGCAATACAGACTAAAGCTGCTTTTGTGGCTGCCCTCCTACAGTAAGGTAGTAGGTGTCAGTGGCTATATAGCCATGGCATAGGCTTCTGAGTCCAAGTGCAGCTCTTTCCTGGCCTGCTTGCAACTGCCACATGTAATTATCACATCCAATGCTTGGTGACGGGCCCTGCTCGACTGGCCTCTGGTATTGCTCCCTGGGCGAGCACTGAGGGAAGCTGGGAGTGCTGGAGGCATACCAAGCCTCACCAGGGACTGTTCTGTGTACACCACATCCTTCTAAGGGAGAGGGAGCATGGGAAAGCACTGTGGCTTTAGGCTTTATTGAGTGTGAAGAAGGCAAGAGATTTATTTGGATTTGGGTTTTCTGTGCTCTTTGTGAGGCCAATGAAGGGACAATGCAAACACTTCTACTTCTCCACTGCAGCTCTGTCCCCCAACTTTGAGGCTGTTTTCCAGGGTAGGCTTTCCTGTAGGCATGGATCAAGGGGATGTGATTGGATTCATTGAAAACTGCTCTCGAAGGACTTGCTATGAGATGTCAAAGGATTAGAAACCGAGCTGAAAGGAGTAAGTCCAAGTACTCCCCAAATCCTCTAATAAAGAAATTGCTGCAGTTACCAGAGTAAGTAAGTGAATGGCTGGGGATTTTCTATGAAATAGTTCACCCGGAAAGCCTTTAGTAAACAAAACTAAAGAAAGCCTATTTAGTTTATTTGAATCAGTATTACAGACCACTTCTATCTGGTTCTACATTTCACACAAGGTAAAAATAAACTCCTAGGAAAACTGCAGTGGTGGTGGTGGGCAAAGAAAAGTGGAGAAGCTTCTGCCTGGCTATATTTGAATTTGCAGTAGCATGGGCCCTGTGTTAATGCTCCTCTATGAACTCATCTGATTTACTTTTTTCCATGTCAAGGAAAGACTTTTGACCACTGACAACACCTCTAGATCCGAGTGAGGATTTAGTCTTTAATAAACGTGACTGAAGCATTACGACACACTTGTAACACCAACAAATCAAAAGTGGGACAGTAGTCTGCTAGCATTGTAATGAACAGCACTTAATATTTCTCTGATACTTGTTAGATATTATGTGAAACTCTCATCCAATTCCACTAGGAGAGGAGAGTGTGCTGCCTCTTCTGACCCAGGAGTCTAATTCCAAAGCCCGGAGAGGGATATTAAGAAGAGCTGTCTTTTCTGAAGACCAGAGGAAAGCTTTGGAGAAAATGTTTCAGAAGCAGAAGTATATCAGTAAAACAGACAGGAAGAAACTGGCCATTAACCTGGGTCTGAAGGAGTCTCAGGTAAGCAATGACAGAACATCTGTGACTTCCTGTCTTTTTGGGAGACAAAATTTTAAAGTGGCTTTGAAGGAGGAAAACTGAACAGCAGAGGGACAGCCATGAGCTCCTTCACAGAGCAAAGACCTCAGTAAATCACTGGTGGTTTTGACCAAGGAATGCTTAATCAACTTCCTGGTTTGTGTTCTGAAGGTGTACATTCAAAAGTTGATCACTGTTTTCACATGAAGTGGGAGAAACTTGACCTCTGCATTTCATTTCCAGCCCCTATTTGCTGTCTGTAGAGCCCTCTCAGGAGCTTTGGGGTGGGGAACTGTGCTCCATCCCACTGTCTGATAGGCAGTGATCAGGCAGAAAACAGCAGAGCACAGATCACTGCTGCATTCCTCTGAGCACCCTTTGCACTCGCAGACGAACAGCTAGTGACAGTGTAATCCACTGCGCTTGCACTGAGACCGTGCTGCCTTGAGAGACAGGCAGCTGGCCCTACACGAGGACACTTGGCTGCACGGAGAGAGATCCGCGGACCTGAGATTCTTCTAAAATGCTCCCATTTCACTTACTAGTTGACATTTCTGGGGAGTTTTCACATGATTTTGAGTTGGCCTGCTGCAGGGCTTTAGTTTACCTCCAGTGAGCTGTTTGAACTGAATGAGTATGTGAATGTTGGTGCTGAGCAGCAGTAGCAGAGTCTGGAATCACAGGGGCTTGACCTAGCTGCAGATAAAAACAATGCAACAGTGCCTGGCTTGAGCGCAAAACAGGAAAGAAACTGGAAAAAACTGCTTGCGAGGGCACATAACAACAGAAAATGATCATGGTAAATGCTGACAGGTGGGGTTCTGAAAGTACTGGAGTAGTCACAGATCTCTGGAGTACAGCTGAAAGCGACTGAGTGAGCAACAGTACAATTTTATTTCTTTGCATGCAGCAAGAGCGAAAGTGCTTAACACGTGTATGGCAGAAGCTGTCTGGGGAGTAGAAAAGCCTGGAGATGATGATGGGAACTCTCATCATCTTTATGCAGGAGATTTTCAGACTTTGACAAGGCCCTCAACAATCTGATCTAACTTTGCAGTTGACTGCACTTTACACAAGAGTTTAGATCTTGTGGTCTGGAGCGGTTCCTTGCAACCTGAATGACTGACTCCATTGCAGGCAAGCACCGCAACCATTAACAAAAACAAGAAGCAGAGTGCGGTGCTTCTCAGTGTGATGAACAGAGCTGTAATCTCTTCAAGATAAACTATCTGAATGGAAATGAGCCATTGGCACTCACTAGCGTGCTGCCTAAAAATTCCCCAATCCATAGTCAAATTCCTAATATTAATAATTTCCTTGAGATTTTCTTCTGTGTTCTTGGTATCCAACAGAGCCTGGGGGAGTTAAAAAAAAATGACACAGATACATAAATAACAACTAGCACCACAGGAAAATTATTTCATGAAAATGATAGACCAAATCATATCTGTGGATTTGGGTCTTTTTCATCCTCACAAAAAGAAAAGCAGTTGCTATGAAGGTTTCTTCTTCAACTTTCTGACCAGTTGTGCTGGAGGAACGGTACCTGCCATCTAAGGCAATGGTTCTCAAACCTTTGAAAGCGTAGCCCCTTTGTCTTCACAACAAATATCTGAATACTAGAACTAAATGCAAATATTTAAGGGAAACTAGAACACAATCTGAATAATTTGATTAATTCCCCCCACCATTTCTTCTCTTAGATGTGTATTTCCCCAAGCTTTTTCCAGCAGCTCATCAATGCCTTTGAACACTTGTGACCAAGTTTCACAACTCAGAGTTTTTGAAAAATTGATTTTATCTCAAAAGCACATTCTAGGCAACTTCTGAAAGACTGTAGTCAGGCAGACTAGATGTCTTAAATACTCACTACTGTGTCATGTGTCACAACATACACTTAAAGACCGCATGGCCAAGCTGTTTTTAGCTATGCTTGAGTGGGACAGACATAGTTCTTAGAGCCTCTTTTTAGATGGAAGACTTGCCATGGCCAGTAATATCACTTTAGTTTTGTTAACGATGGTGTTAACTTACTCTGAGAATCTTTTTCTGTGTAGAAGGATGTTGCTGTAAGAAATTGCTCTGTCCTAGCCACTGGGCTGTCCTTTTCCAGTCTAAGCCAAATAATCACCTGTTTGAGGTGGTGAAAGTCAAGGAGAGTGTTTGGCCCAGCTGTAGTAATTAGTCTTGGGAAAATCCTCAGATAATGTCAATTGTTAAGCTTTGCTGGATCTACAGTAACAAAGAGTAAGGAGGGATGGTGAAACTAAGGGGATGGAAAGAAAAAAAACCCTTGTAGGATAAAGTTGTTTAAAGAAAAGAAATGATAATAAACTCTTTAACTTGCAAACAGGTGAAAATTTGGTTTCAGAATCGAAGAATGAAGTGGCGAAACTCCAAAGAAAAAGAAGTGCTTTCAAACAGATGCCTCCAAGAAGAAGGTCTTCAGGAGAACTACCTCTCGCAATCCACCATGAATTTTACCTCCCCGTGCTCATCTGTGTGGGAAGTGTCTCAGGAGCAGGCAAGTCCGAGGTGGAGGGAGACTTCTCCAGGAAATTCGGAAAGACTGATGAGTACACAGCCACCTCCAAGAGCAAATTCATTGCAGAACCCGCTGTATTTGTATCCTGACCCAGACCCTGCAAATAAGGCAGTTACATCTTCAGCCTAAGGAATTAGGGGCAGCTTGTAAATTGGATGGAGAGCACGAGCTTCAGATGAGCAGTGTTTGAAGACTAACAATATTTTGGACGTTGTAAAGCTAACTAGTTTATGCCTCACAAATTTGCTAAAGTCTAACACCATTAAAATGACAACTAATGATTTAAGAAGTATTCTTCAATACTCAGTCTTTTCTTGTGTCTTTTCCAGTCTTGTGCTGACCTTAAAAGTGAAATAGGAACCTATGGTAAGTAAAACGAAGTGAAGAGCGTGAGACTGAAGTTGTGCTCTGATTTATACATCTGCCCTGTATACGATATTCATTAAAAACACACTGATAGAGATCTGTCACTTTTATCTCTTGTTGCAGTCAGGCCAATTAACATATTTTGTGCATGAGACAATAATAACCCTGTTTCCTTCAAGATAGTAAGTTGCTTTGGGTTCTTTTTGAAATTCATTAAGTGACATAATAGGTTCATATTGGACAAATGTAAGCCTTTTTAGTATGTTTTCTTGGTTGCTTCTCACCTATATCAGTATTCAATTAGTTTTAAATAGCATGGTCAGAGGTCAGCTGATAAGCCAAGTAAAGTATGCAATACCAAAAGACAACCAACCAACCCTGTAAAATACTCCAGTTTTAAATCACTTAGTGGTGGCTGCCTACTGGGAAACACAGTTCACCTGCTCCTGTCTTTTCGCTTGTGGGTGAACCTTCCAGCATTCTTAACTCCGAGTTTCGGTGGCTTTTGTCGGGCTGGTCGTGCAATCTTGTCATCTTTTCTGTGCTTCAAAACTGCGATGGTGAAGTGCAGAATTACAGCCCAAGTGCACTAAGCAACGGAACTATAATTGGAAAAACCGTCGCCACAGCCATCTCAGAGAAGTACTTGAGGAGATGGCATGTCCTAGTAGCCTTATTCCTGACTTAGTCTCGTTGTAAACTGGTGCTAGTAAGTACACATCAGCATGTGTCTGTATCAAAGAAAAGACAGTGTTCTATGTAATGCAAGTAGCCTCACATTCTATTATTAAAACTGCTTTACTAAAAATAATTTGCTTACTTCATCCACTTTAAGGAAATTATGAATTCAATAGAATTTGGGGAGGTTTTGCAAGGATTTAGAGCTCAAACTGGGAGCAGAACTTTTGGGTTTTTTGTTATCATACATTTATGAATGCGTTTGTTGAGAAGAAAGACTAAACATATGTTACAGGCAAAATCTTTTGGAGAACTTTATGATTTTATAGGAATTATTTCATTTCTTTTATAGTCAAAAGAGATGATTATGATAATTTAGTCTGGCTTCCCTCATCATGCATGGCATGAACGTTTCTACTTATTCTCGCCTTAAGCTCCAAAACTTTTTGAACTGTGTTGTGCATCTTTCAAAAAGCTGTACCATTGTTATTTAACATTTTACCTTTTGATGGATGATCTATTATTTCTCTTGTTCAGTTGTACTATCTGGGAGGTGAAGCTTAGATACATTTGCAGCTAAGGAACTTAAGGTTGCAGTGGTGAAGCTTGTACCAATCACACTTTACGCACGGTCAGGCAAGTTGTATCCTGCTGTGCGCATGTCCTGCCTTCTAAATGGTCGTCTGTGCAGTCCCAGTCTTGTACTATATGTTGTTCTTTGTATGTGAGTTCTGTGAGTTCTTACATATCTTTTAAAGAAGAAGAAAAAAAAAAAAGAAATTACATAAAAAATTAGAAGTCACCTCTTCCTGTGGTTACAAACCCTCATTAGTGTAAGCTGCCTGGATACCTACCCTCAGAAGGCATTTGAACACATTGACTATGCCACGCGTTAGATGCTGTTCAGTAACATGATTCCTGTCTTGCAATTGAAATCCCAGAACCAGTTCAACCTGTAGGGATGGACAGGCAGATTGTGTACACAGGAGGGTGAATTTGCTGCCCAGATGTCCTCCTGAAGTCTTAGTCCTGCCTTTTTTGACTAATCTCTGATTGAGAGACCAGCGAGCGTCGGTGGCCCAGATTCTACTGAAATGGCCTTTGCTAGTGTCTGCCTAGAATGAAAGGCATGCAGGTATTTATGAATTACTATCAAAAGGTCAAGTGGAGGTATGTGTGTGGGAGTGTGCATCAGTGCTTCCCATTTTGGAGGAAGTCAATGTATAGTGGAGGTGACTGCGGTTTTCTCATCTCACCTTTTGGGGAAAGGGAGTCTTCATGGTTACCCGTGTTCCTTTACTGCAAGGCAGTTGAGCATCAGTGTTAGAAGCAACGCTTCTGCAGAGGCGAGGTGAGATTCAGAGTGTTCCCTGGGAACTTTCAGTTGATGGTGTTGCAAGCACCAAATGTGAACTGCTGTCAAAACTCTGAGCTGATGTGCTAAACAAAATCCACCTGAAGGGTGTCTCACTGAGGCAAAGGTCAAGCAGAGCTCAGGCAGAATTTGTTTTGCAGTTACAATGTTCTACATGTTTTAAATTGAGCAAATTCTGGTTTCACTGTAGCCTATTAAAACCTATACCATTTCACAGCCCTCCAAATCTCTTAACACCTCCTAGTAGCATTCTTATTCCACAGCTAGAATAAAATATGCCAGATAAAACATTCTTTACTTGAAAATGCTGATCAAGCTTTCTTTAAAATGCTGAAAGTATGTATGTGAATTTTGAATGATACCTAAAATAATCTGTTTCGATTAGTTAAAATGGATTTAGGCCCATGACACATACGACCTTGATTCCTCTCATTTTAAGCTATTTAAGGACAAATTTCCCTTTCAGTGGGGCGAAAACTTGGTAAATGAGAAACAGCAGCCACTATGAATACAAAAATAGACACATTTACAGTGCTGTTTTTTCTGTGTGAAGGATCAAGTGGTATTTGTTTTCTTCAGATAACGTATGCACACAAATTATAAAAGAAGAAAGAGAGCAGAAATGATATACAAAATCTCCAGCAGATGTTTGAAGTGCTTCGTAATGGGTACGCTGCAGAGATGTTGGGTGTAGGATGCATTTGGTATTGTGGAGTGATGTTGAACCTTACAGTTAAAAAAAATCAGCAACAAACCCCTTTGACTTTGAAGATGGGACCTAGTGGATGGCCTTGCAGCGTGACTGTAGGGTACCCGAGGTGTTTCCCATGTGTGGCATTTTGAAGCTATAGTGTCAGGCTGCAAAGAATTATGAAGGACATTTGTTGGGATACTGGGGCTGGGGAGAGTTCAGGTACCTGAAATTGTGAACTGTGGTTAGAAAACCCAGCTCCTCAGAGGCCTCAGACAAAGCAGATACTCACACTGGCTGGGCATCTCTCTGTTTAGCCTGGCAATTTACCAATGCTAATGTCACACAGCATACAAGGGAAAGGGAGGAAGGGCTGAGACTCAGTACTGGCTTTGTTACCCAAGCTGCAAGCTGTGGCACCCCACACCCTCTGGCTCTTCTGCTGATGTAGGGATCTTGCTGCCCAACCCAGCAGCCTCAGGAACAGGAGAGGCTGTTGTCACCCCACCTGCTGGACGTCCCCCTGGCAGATCTGAATACCAATCTTGAAAGTTTGTTTTGAAGGTCAGGCACTCAAAGGGGCTTCTCTGATTCCGAACTAGAAGATGCTGGCTTCTTTTCCTAGGTCTGGCTCT
Source organism: Urocolius indicus (assembly GCA_013401255.1). NCBI lineage: Eukaryota > Metazoa > Chordata > Aves > Coliiformes > Coliidae > Urocolius > Urocolius indicus. The sequence goes on from WBNH01007602.1 coordinate 22,388, forward strand.
TGGTCTTGTAAATGTGTCCTAAATGATGCAGGTTATGTCAGTCCACATCAGGCACAGCCACGCTCACGTGTTACTGTGTGTGCACAGCTGTGAGGCTGTGAACTTGAGAGGCCACTGACTCTGCGGACCTCATATAAGATTGCTAAAAGCTGGATTTGCCGAGTGCTCCTGTGTCAGCACTTATACTTTGGTTCTACAGATTTAGAGCATGAAATAATTTTCTAAAAGCTATCATGTTTGTATTGATTCTTTTCCAAACAGGAATTAATTGTTATGATCTGCTGAGGAGAATGGGACTGCTTTAAGGCACAAAACTGCATTACTAGCATCAGTGTCAGAACAATAGTACAATGGTCAAATGTCACTCCTGAGCTGCAGTAATACATCAGATTTGTTTTATCTGCTGTGATTTACTAGTACTGGGTTTTAAATACCAGTTGCCATCACTGTAGCCACACAGCTCCTCTGACGAATATATGTTCCACAGTCAAAAGACTAACATAAATTAAGTACATTCATATGCTTCAGCACCCTCTGCCAACAAGACTATTACTAATTTTCACAAACTGGAAGGAAAGACAAACCAATTTCAAGCATGTTAGCTGCAAATTCAATGCCTTAAGGAAGGACTGGAGAGAAATTAGAGTCCAGTTAACTTGAGACTTAGCTTTGGACTGTGGAGAGACCAAAAAGCCCCTGCAGAGAAAGTTGACAGTGGACAGCTGTTGACTGTGTAGAAGCCTTTATTGACCGTGCTTCTAAGTTACATGCCCAATGACTGCTGCTGTGTTAGGGAAACCGAGGTGCCCCACACAGAGGCTTGTACCTGAGTTAACGGCCAGAAATGGCAACTCCTGCTCCACGGTTTCCAGTAGCTGCTAGCTGAAGTTCGAAGTGATGAAACTGGGCATGATGGACAGGGATGTCACAAGGTAACATCTCAACAGTGATCCTCCAATACTAACTCAAACACACAGAAATCTCACCTTCTGTAGACATCTGACCCTTAAGGGATCCTTACATTTTTCCAAGTAATTTTTCCTGCATGTCAGCACTTGAATGTAACCCGAGGTGGCTGGATGTTCGTGCATATTGTTCGAGGAAGACTGTTAACCGTTTGTTTCTGCTTTGCTATCTTAGGTTTTAGCTAAGAGCTGAACTACAAGTGACATCTATCAATCTATCATTCCGGGGTTATCCTGCAATATTTCAAGGAGTAAGGTCTGAAGAATTATGGGCGTATTTTTAGTTCCTAAATACATTTGTCTGACAAGGAGAGTTAATGGCAACAGGTTCTTCCCCCCTGGGACATGGCCACCTCCTGCCCGTGGTGACGGGGCCACCTCCTGCGGGGACAGGGCTCCCGCTCGCCTGCGGAGGCAGAGCCACCTCCTGCGGGGACAGGGCTCCCGCTCGCCCGCGGGGACGGGGCCGCCTCCTGCGGGGACAGGGACGGGGCCGGGGCCGCCTTCCACCCGCGGGCCCCGCAGCGTCCCCTCAGTGGCAGCGCGGCGGAGATGGGGCCCGAGGGCGCTGCCGGTGCCGCTGCCGGCCGGACCCCCCTCCCCTCCCGCCGGTCTCATTCGGGGCGGTAACCCCCGCCCATGTCGGTCACCGTTGGCTTCTGCTGGCGGAGAGCAGTTGCGGCCGTGCCGGGATGTGAAGGGATGACAGCCCAGCACCGCTTTTCTCGGCAAGCAATGCACAGTTGCCCAGGGTCAGCGTTCCTGGGGCAGCACTGGCCCCTCGCTGGCACAGGCGGCACACATCGGCGGCATGCTGCTCTGCGCCGGCTGTGGCTGCACCCGCTGATGGGATAGAATCATAGAATCATAGAATGGCAGGGTTGGAAGGGGCCTCCAGAGATCATCAAGTCCAACCCCCCTGCAGAAGCAGGTTCACCTAGATCAGGTTGCATAAGAACATGTCCAGGTGTGTCTTGAAGACCTCCAAAGAAGTTGACTCCACAGCCTTCTTGGGCAGCCTGTGCCAGGGCTCCCTCACCCTCACAGTAAAATAGCTCTTTCTTATATTTAAATGAAACTTTTTGTGTTTCAGCTTTATCCCATTACCCCTTGTCTTGTTGCTAACTACAATATATACATACTGAAACTATTAATTGCTGCTGCATCTGCTGTGCTGGAGGATAGATGGAGGCAGAGTGGGCATCCCTGTCTGGTTCTGTTTGCCTAGAGGAGCCTTCCTTTACTCTCTTTGCAGCTGTTCTTTGTTTCCAGAATTCCTTCAAGATTTTCACATGAATGCTGCAATTTCATTCTGTGTCTGCAGCATCTTACTGCTTAAGGATTTGCAGTTAGCAACCCCTTCAGGGCAGGTATAACCCCTTGCATTTCCACTACAGGGCACAACAGGGACCAGATGTGAATTGTAAACACACAGCTTCTAGCTGAGACCGTACATCAGCTGTCTGCTAGACAGTAGATATCTGAGGATATCAGCAGTTACAGAGATGTAACCAAAAACCTTGTTCCTCTATTCTGCATAAATTTGTCTTTGAAATATTTTCCTGCTGATTTTCTCAAGCCCAAATTCAGTATCATTATTAAATAATCATGAGCATTTTACTCTCCTTTCTTGGCAGCCCAAGCTTCAGCTACTGTCAACAACCATCAAGATCAGGGGAGGCCAGAAAAGAGCACTGAGGGATGAAATAGTAAAAAATAGTCCAGATAAATCTATGTTGATTACAAATGCCTGTTCAAATAGCAGAATTCAGGATTTGAATGCAAAGATGTTTTGTTCTATAAACAGCCATCAGCATCTGTCAGCTTTCAGATTTTTATTTGCTATGGAGTTTATCATCGTTATAAAACCCCAAGCCTTGTGTCCGCAGTTGTAATGGGAGAGAGACTTATTGCTACACCAGCCATGCTCAGCCCTTGGACTGAAACAGTAATTGGACCAGAATTCTAACTTACCTTTCACCCAGAAACTTTCTCTGTAGGAATTTCCACTGACATCAGTGAAGCCATTACAGGTACAAAAGGGCACTCAAAAGAGATAAAAGTGCTTGGAACTAGATCTTATGGGGGCGTATGAGAAGGCCCATAGAAGTTAATGAGTACGATGTGAACGTAAAAGTCTGCCATGGGCCCTGCAGTTCCAGGAACAGATGGACAGCAATGCCACTCTTCAGTGTTAAGTGGCAAACATTTATTTTTACATAAAAATATACTTTATTGATAGTATATAGATGTATTTGTACCAAGGTTTAAGAAACCATATTTCACTTTCAACTATATGTGTATCTAAACTGTGTGCATCAGCCATAACACAGTCTGTCACAATGTAACGTGTAAGGACATTTATCTATCTACAGCTAGAGTGCTCCTTTTTATCTGGTGCATTAACCCACATACACACATGATGCTTTACTTAATATTTTATCTGCATAGGTCAACTGTGTCAAGTCACTGCCAAAGAATTTCAAAACCTCTCTCCTATTAAAATTACTGTCAATGTGATAATTTATGAATTCAATTTTTTCCTCTTTATAAGCGACATGCTGAAGACTACTCGTCAAGAGATTACAACTCAACAACTATTTTCTGGCAAAATTCTACATTTAAGAACTTTTAAGTAGCTTTGTACTTTATTGGAGTCTCTCCTGAAACAGTGAATAAAGTCCGAGTCACTCATCATGTTTGCTTCATTACTAATTGATAAACCAGTGGCCTCAGATGATGCTATCCCATTTAATGAATTGCTGATGATCCCCATTGACTGCATCTGTATGGAAAACAGGAAAAGAAGTACAACTTGTAACTGCATACACAACAAATGTTTAAAATGCCTGAGCAGAAATCAACCGAGGCATCACTAGGTTGTGCTGTTCAATGCCAGACCTTTCACACATTTGAAGGTACATGGAAAGCTCCTTACATAGAGAAACACCGCCTTTTTATCGTAATGGTATCTATCCAACCTTTAGAATAGCCTGTAATGGTCTGAAATACTAGTAATGAGAGAATACTGGGATATAACTCCATCTGAGTTTAAATAGAGAGACCCTTGTTTGGTCACCATTCTTTTCTCTTGAATTAAAATAGCAAATAAGTCCTGAGCTATTTTTAGCCATTTGTTTTAATGAGTTTTGTGAAGGGAAGCTTCTAACGTGAGCATTTACCAGCACTGTTTAACTTGCTGAACTCTGCAGACTGTTATCACCTCTCAGTGTAGGAGCATCGCAACAGAACCAAGCTTAGAATTAGTGTCTTACAGAAAAACACAGCTGTAAAATATTGGATGCATTTGCACTGTTTGCTTCATTCTTTAAATTATATTTCTAGCTTGTCATATGTCCTTAGTACTGAGAGGCCAACACTTCAAAGCTTTCCTTCTTAGTAATTCATAGAGTGGTAGGGTTGGAAGGGACCTTTAGAGATCATCTAGTCCAAGACAAATAAAATCAGGTAAATATACCAGAAGTGTGTAGTCAGTTTAGAGTCAGATGGCTTGCTTGCAGTTACAGAATGAAGCAAACAAACCTTTGAGTTTGAAGATGAGTCCATTTTGACCCAGAACCGTGGCTGCACTTGGAAGATGGACTCTGAGTCAACCTAATTAGGGCTGCATTTTAGAGCAGACTACAATTCCTCTTGTTCTAGCGATGAGCTGCTTATAATTTTAACACTTGTATTCCATACCTGTGTTCATAAAGCTGAAAGGTGATCTACTACTGTAAGGTCTTACTTTATTATTGACTTTTAAGTCAAACAGACATCTTGGCAGTGTAACCATTTCAGAGAATGGACACATAGCCCTCATTTGTTTGGGGCCAAAACTATAAAGAAGTTTAGATACGAATGCACGAGAAATACAGAGGTCATGACTTTTAGCTACTAGTAAGAAGACAGAAATGGAAATAACAAAAAACTACAACCAGTAATTTATATCTGATGTGCCAGAATTTAGAGTGGAGTTTTGAAATGGTTTTGTGACTGAGATCTCACTTAAGCAATGCCACTGTTGTCTTGAAGAACTTATCCCAGCATAAAATTGTTGCCTTAGGAAGCAGCTCTTTGCAGCAGACAGCAGTGATACTTTAATTACTTAGCGTGCAAATCCAAATAAAACTGAAAGCAATAATTTAGTATTTGTCATGGTCTATACCGCTCTACACGCACAGACAAATATAATGCCAATCCATAAACTGAGTCACATCGTTTGGTTCAAAAAATCCTTTATGTGTAATAAAGGCCATCATTGCTGGATCAGAGCCTCTGTTGGCATTCAGACTAGAGCCCAGCCAAAAGCAGACATTGTCCTCTTTGAAGTCACTCACACCAGATGACTGGTATAAGTAAAAGCTACATCAAAAATCTTGCCTTTTCTGTTACTTTCTCAACTCCAGTCTTCAACTCATGTACCATACTGCTGATTTGCTTAGCTTTGCTAAGACTGTCATCAGGTAGCTCTTGATGGTGCTCAATATGCTGGTTAAAGTGGGAAAGTGGTTCTTTCCAGGCTTGCAAAAGTTTCAGTATCAAGTAAGTTAGTTCTTCTCTCTTATAAATTAAAACAGTAAAGAATTTCTTTGTTAGTGTGCAGTAGGTCATATAATAAAATCATAGAACAGTTTGGGTTGGAAGGGACCTTAAAGATCAATGCCCTGGCCATGGACAGGGACACTTTCCACGAGACCATGTTGCCCAAAGCCACATCTAACCTGGCCTTGAGCACTTCCAGGGATGAGGCACCCACAACCTCTGCGCAACCAGTGTCTCATCACCCTTGTAGTGAAGAACTTCTTCCTAATATCTAATCTAAATCTACTGTCTTTCAGTTTAAAGCCATTACCCATTGTACAGTCACTACATGCCCTTGTAAAAAGTCCCTCTCCAGCTTTCTTGTAAGCCCCTTTAGGTACTGGAAGGCTGCTGTAAGGTCTCTCTGGAGCCTTCTCTTCCCCAGGCAGAAAAAAGCCCAACTCTCTCAGGGCAACTCTCTGTCTTGTCTTCATAGGAGAGGTGCTCTACCCTCTGATCATCTTCATGGCCCTCCTCTGGACCCGCTCCAATAGGTCCATGTGCTTATGTTGAGGTCTCCAGAGATGAACACAATACTGCAGGTAGGTCTCACCAGAGGAGACTAGAGAAGGACTATCACCTCTCTCAACCTGCTGGTCATTCTTCTTTTGATGCAGCTCAGCACACAGCCGATTTTCTGGGCTGCAAGTGCACATTGCTGGGTCATGAGCTTCTCATCAACTAACAACCCCAAGTCATCCTCCTTAGGTCCGCTCTCAATATGAACACTGTTAGAGAGCCCCACTGTGAAATCTCACAGAGATTAAGATATACATCTGCAGTTCAGTAGTTTTCAAAGATTCAGAACTTAAGGACCACTCTCTGGTTCTTTGCTTATATATAATCAACACCTAAAGGCTGAGTTTGTTGTTTTCAGCTTTCTCAGACTCCTAAACTCTGTAATACCTAAAACTGTGAATACATCATTAGCAAAATGAAGGCATTCCTGTCAAACTTTTTTGCTACTCAAAAAGTTTTCAGAAACACCTACGTGTCTCAACAGCTCAAGAACCCTCACTTAGACATCTCTTTTTGCTGGTGTGTAAGTGCAGGTGTTTCCTCACACCTGCTGTGGTTGTAGCTGTGTTGGTTAGAGGTTTGCTGCAATTACATTTCCCAGAGGTACCTGTGGACAGGATGGTTGCTTCTCTATCAGAAACTCAGTGGCTCTAAGACCTCGCTTGCAAGTTCATAAGTAAGGTTGACTGGTTAAAGGCTTCTAAAGCTGTCAGGGCTTCCTTTCTCACTGCCCTTACAGGGAAGCTTCTAAAGGTCATGGGCGAAGCTCCTCATTCCTTCATGTTACCATTTGTCTCCACCTATCTCCTCCTAGAGGCAAAAGTTTCTCCTGCTGCTGTATCCTCAACTTTACAACCTGATTTTTCTCTGTCTAAAGAAACTCTTCCTACTCTTCTCTAAACTAATAATGATTTTTTTCTCTTTGCCATTACATCTGTCTAAAACAATTTGCTGTTCTTTTCCCCTTACCTAACTACCAATTCAGAGGTAATGACTGCTTTTCTTTCTCCTGATTGCTTTTTGTACTTTGCAGTGACACTGATTAATTTAACCTATCTGTCACATGCACAGTTTTCTAAGTTTCTGTTCCACAGGGACTGCCACAACAAAATCAAAGTGATGTCTATCTGTCAGTCATTTGAACAAAGTACTGCTGCAATACCCTTATTATAGCTAATGAATATGATCTGAGCATGTGTAACCATATACATCTTTTAAAATATAACAAAGCAATGGTTCATATGCAATACCTCTGTGATGTGCACCTGTTTGAGGTCAAAGCTTCTTTGATACAAACTGTCGATGAAGCACCTAAGGCATAAAACCCTCTGTGCCTCTCTCCAAGTCTCACCGAGGTGGGGGGCCATAGGTGAGACATCTGGGGGCTCTGACGGGACGGTAAACGGTGTTTCTCCCTTTCTTCAGAGGGGAGAAAGGAGGCGGTGTAGCCCGCGGAGCCCCCTCCCAGCCCTCCGACGCCGCAGGGTTTGCGGTGCCCCCACCCGCCCCGTCTCCGGCCGCCGCCGCCGGCGTCCTCGCTTTACCGGGATTTTTTGGGCGTATTCTTTGCCGTTGGGGGTCAGCATCCCCGACGTGTGGCACTTCCGAGCCGGCTTCCCCAGCTCGTTGTCACGGGGAGGAAAGTGTTTTTCCTATGGGGGAAGAAAACCTAAAGAAACACCGAGAGCACACACCCCGCGCCACCCCCGCGCCGCCCTCAGCTGCTCCCAGGGCCGGCCCCGCGCTCACCAGCTCGGCGTAGAGCGCCGTGGACAGGCTGTGGATCCTGCCCGAGTGCCGGATCACCCGGTCGAAGAGGTCGGCCACGGTGAGGAGGCGGCAGCCGGCGTCCCGCGGGGCGCAGAGCAGCAGCCAGAGCAGCGGCAGCGCCGCGGCGACACCTGCGGAAGGACCGGCGGCGTCGGGGCGCGGGCAGTTGGGGTCCCACCCCGACCGACCCCCCCTCCCTCCCTCCCCGCACCCGCTGTCCGAACGAACGGGCTCTTCAGCTCCCCTTCGCATCCCGACCGGCTCTCTCTGCCGCGCTCCGCCCTGCTCCTCTGCGCCCGCCGCTCACCTGCTCGCCCCGCCGCCCGGGCGCTGCCCATGGCGCGGCGGAGCCCGCTGCCCGGCGCCGGCAGGAGCGCAGCGGCTCGGATCGGCTCGGATCGGCTCGGATCGGCCGCCGTTGTCCTCGCGTCCCCTATATATGCCGCGTGGGGATGTGCGTGGCGTGGGGGGGATCTCCCGGTCATCACGGGTCCATCCCTGACGTGCGCAGCCCGCAGACGCCCGGAGCCGCAAGCCGCCCGGAGCCAGGCTACCACATGTGAGAACTGAGACGAGGCAAATACACTGCTGTCAGGGATAACAAGGACAGCAATGGATCACATCAGGGCTAGGAGGAAAGCCTGTTCCGGTGACATTCATCTCTTAATCTTCATCTCTTCTAATCATATAGTTAAGACCAGATCTGCTTTCCACGCTCCTTTACAGGCTGTCACAGGTAAGACTACGGAAGGTGTGAGGGCTGGCGGCTGCAAGCTTGGTCGTGCACGTAGGCCTGAGATGGATGGTGATGTGCCAAATGGCTAAAAGGTTAGAGAAGCAACTCAGTATTTAGATCAGAGTGCTCAAAGAGGTGAATATCCTGTGGATTTGGTTGCTGTCCTCAATTTCTGGGTATGAGATCCCAAGCGACCCTGCAAAACATACAAGGAAAGCTGAGGTGTTTTTCATGAGGCTCGTGACTGCTGACGTACCACACTAAGAGCTGCTTCAAGCTCAGGAGTCTGAACACAGGATCTTGCTGCTGTGTTTTCTAGGTTTTGGCACTACCCCTTTGAAATGTGAACAGCTCAGCATCTGGTAGATCTGGAATCAGGCACCTTCTCTGCCTGTGGGTGTTCAAGCTGAGGTTGGCCAGGGGACTGCCATAACTGGTGGCTCTTATGACATGGGGAATGAGTCAGCTCTGACCTTCTTGTCAAAGTTTTGCATTGCCAAGGGAGCATTCTGCTTAGAATTGAGATTACATCTGACATGAAATTGTCATCTTTCCTCTGTGACTGCCCCAGCCACTATGCTAGTCATGTATCTGTTTTCTAGCTGATGAATCCCAGTGTCCTTTAAGGAAAATAGAAGGAGGATCATACCTCCATCAGAATGATGAAGAATTTCACCTCCATCCCAGTCTTTTAAGGACAGCTGAGTGGCTAGCACCCCATCTGGAGCTGGAAGACATGAGTTTGACTAGCTATCAGACAAAATGAGCTTGGTCACCTATACTCTGTGGATGCTAAAAAATTACTAGAAAACAAGTAGAAGCAGCTACTTCTGTAGCCAAATCTTAAAAGTAATTGTCATTTGCCACTGCATTCTGCATGAAGTCAAGAAGCATTCCCAAAGGATTCACATTTTGAAAATAAGAGCTTCTCCAAGGAGTTATGTGTCAGTTTCTAGGCTCCAAGTAGGTGTCTGCATGACTGTCTGCTGAGTTCCAAAGCCTGTCAAAGCTGGCATGTTTTGGGATGTGCACAGATTTGAAAGACTGAGAAGTGAAGACCTTTAGTGATGAAAATTCCAGCAAAAGTCACTGTTAAGTTGCCATCTACCCCCATTTGCTTGTGCTCTCTCTGCCTGAGTTCCATTTTCCTTGCTTGAATCTGTTCAAGGATTTGGCTCTTTGTTAACAAGACAGATTTTTAAGTAGGGAAAAAAAAAGATTTTGATTTCCTTTTGCCCAAAGGAAGGTTGAAAAGACAACACATGAGAAGGAATATTCAGATGTCTTTCTCATGCAATCTACATTGCCTTCAATCCCTTCCAGGTAACTTAGCTTGCCGTGATGTGCACTAAACTAGCTAGATTTTATTTAGTTAAGCATCTACAATCTACAAAAATAATGTACTTTTTTTTTTTTCTTGTCAGCATTGGATCAATATAACCAAACACTAGAAATCTCTCGCATTCCTCAGCCTCTACCAGCAACACAACTTACTCAGCTCTTCAAACCAATACTTCTCTGAACCCAACGGACCTTACTCACTTCTCTAAAATTCCCCAAAGTGACTTCCAAAGGTCAATAGTACAATGGGCCCATAAGATACTTTTCATCCTTCATTTTTGTAATTTCTAAAATTAGTTTTTAAAGCAGTTCATTAAGATGTGCCTAATGTTCTATGCTATTCAGCAGAGGTTGTTCTCATTTTCTTACCTCTGCTTTATCTCTAATGAATAAAGCAATGCAGTTAATTTCAATGGTTATTGCTGCTGAGGCAGTTTTTAATGGAGATCATACAGTAAACTTTGGCAATAGCACTCATCTCTTTGTTAGATGATAAAATACTTCTGGCTTGTGATCCAGATGAAGGCTTGAAATATTATTTCCAATAACTATCAGAAAATGAACAATCTTGCATATGACAGGATCTGAAAAACATTGGTAGTGTGCATATGGGAAATAAATTTATCAATGACATATTTTTATTGGCCAATAACCATTTTTTTTTGTTTTTTCACCTGTCTTGGAGAAATCTTGATACATACAAATCTTATCCTAGAGAATGGTCCTTAAAATGTTAAGACAGTTTTTGAGTTTTGAAGGAGCTCTAAACTTGTGCTATAGAAAAATGTAAATGACTTGCACAGCAAAAAATGCAGCATAGCTTAGAGGAAAGAATGCACAGTAAATTATGAGGTTTTTTTAAAGATTCCATTTTAATAAAATGAGTGATGTTTTCTTAACAAAAGATATATCAGTGCTTAAGAATTGTTTTTCCTGACTCCTCTCTGGTATTTTAAGTTGGTAAATGACAACTGGAAGTCACTTGCATAATGATCTTGAAAATTCAAGAAATAGCCTGAAGAAGGTAGGGTGCAGTAAAGAAAAATGCAAAGTACAGGAGCTTAGACTGACCAAATACGTAGCAAAGGAGGAGTCGAATGAAAGGAGATCATGGCTTGTATGAAATACAAACCAAACCTAAGCCTGTAATCCCTTACTACTGCTTTGCTTTGTTTGGTTATTCATTTGTCTTGCCATCTGGGACATGTCCTTTGAAATGTTGTCTGTGAGACATGCAGAAGAGTTCTTTGACCATACCTTGCATTTGTAAGGCTGCCACTAGAATACTGTATTCAGTGTAGAACAGCTCATTCCCAGAGAGACATGAACCAGAGATGGGAAGAGTCTTGAGGAGAAAAACAAGAATGATCATAGGCTAAAAAACCCCATGGCCTACAAAGAAAGACTGAAGGGTGTTTGTTTACTCTCTAGCAAGGAAATACGAAGCAAGGATACAGTTTTCAGGTGCATAGAAGATAGCAGCAAAGAGGAAGGAAATAAATTATTCACCATATTCATTATGGGTACAAGACATAACAAGATTAAACTGCAATAAAGGAGATTTAAATTAGACAGTAGAAGGAACTTCTTACTGGTTAGGAGAGTTAAGGACTGGAACAGATTTCTCAGGGACATGGTAAAATCTTCATAATTGTTTAATCTTTCTTATAAACTTCCAAATAGTTTTCATCCAGTCAATAGTGGTGTTCATCCTCATGTGAGCCAAGTGGATTTCATTATGTATTCAAAATCACTCCTAAACTTACATCATGAAGTGTTAAAGGCTGAAATGAAAAGGTTTGTTTCAACAAAATACTGTCCACTGTTCATTTGATCTTTTTCTGTAACATGGGAATGGGCACTTTTTATGGCTCAAGAAGGGACAAGTCACACATGTTTGCTCTGAAAGTTGATGATATAAACTCTCAAAGAAACTAATATGGAAATTATGTAAGCTGGATCTTAAATGTGAAGTGGAAGAAGAGATGACACCCTTTTGAAGGAGTCAGCTATTTTCTCAAGACTGGGTCTCAGGTTCATGGTACTTCTTAATTCTGTAAACAAAAAGACATACTTCTGCTTTTAGCACTTCATGTAGAATTGTTTGGTTTTTCTCACTTCTAACTTCTCTGCTCTCCTCTCATGAAAAGTGCTGTGTCCAATTCAATGTCTTCCACCCTGCATTTATATACTAATCACTAAACTTAGTGGACTTCTCTGGATTTGCGTTGCTTTTGGTTGTTGCAGTCTTGAAAAATTCAAAGACATAAAGAATACAAGGTAATTAAGAAGAAATAATATTTTTCATTGGATCAATTGATATAGCTGGAGGACAACAATTGATATATATTGACTGACGCAGCTGGTGATGGAAACAAGTTTTTGGGCAAATGTGAGCTTTTTCAGAGTGAATCTGAAAAATTGTCTGTTTGCCAAGACATCCATTTTAAAAAAATGGATTGTTAGCAATCCTCTTCTTGCTCTTGGTTGTATATTTCTTTCCTTTATATCTTTCTTTTCCTATTTCCTCTCTACAGCATAAACACTCTTTAGTCCCCTCACCTTAAAACAACAGTCCTTGATTCCATTTGTCTCTCCCCACCCTCCATCTCTTCATAACTGTTTTCTCACTGGAAAGTTGTTTATATTCATCAGATAGATTTATCTTCTTTTTGTGCTCTTTTCAGTCATGTTTCTCTGGTTTTGTCTTCACTGAACCTGCTGTTGTTTACAATTACTTTTTATAACAAAATTTCTCCATCTTACAAAGCTTCTTACTTTCCTTGCCTTCTCTTGGTCTTTTACAACTATACTCTTTTCTGTTTCTCCATCGGCTTCTTTAGTTTCTTAAATGGAGAACCCTCCCCATCTTTTCAGATTTATGTGAAGGCTTTACAGGAGTCTGTTTCACATATTACAACGTGTCCAGCAAACGCAAAGATTCAGCTACTGCTTCTTGTAGCCACTTGGAGCATTCCTTTCTGCTCCATATTGGTCTCCTTATGTCCAAACAATAATCTCAGTTGCCTCTTCAACATGTTTTTGAGTGCCTGGATTTCAGCTCAAACATAAAAGAGCTGAAGGAAACCACAGTTTCTGTCTTTTTTTTCCATAGAAAGCTTTCTATTTTAATTCTCTGTGCAGCTCAGAGAGCTTGAACTGGACATGTGCCTGTGTTTGGTATGTATACTGGTGAGTGCTTGCCTCAGATCCATGAAAAAAGAGTTTGGTTGAAGATGAGCCTCAGCTGCTGGAACTACTTTCTGCATGTGTCACGTTAATTTGGGGAAGATGGTTCTTCAACAGACTAGAGTGTAGCACCCTCACCTCTCCTTCCAAAGTCCTGCCCTGTTCTCTACTATGTTCTCTTGCTTATGCCCTTACTCTGACTCAAGCAATAACTTTGACAAGAGATCTGATTCTCTTTTTAGCACTCTAGAAAACCAAGTGTTAAAATAAAAATTTTTCTAAGGAGGGACAAGTCCTTATGGGACAAATTTAAAACAAAGGATCTCGTAATCCTTCACTTGCAAAATACTAAGGAGAAATGTGCGTTCAGGGCATGCAGTGTGATTCTCTTCCAGTCATTCAGGGTAGGATTTCTCTCCTCCAATTTTAAGCATCTGGAGTTTAGAAACGAAGACCTTCTGAGGTTCATCTGGAGATAGGTGCCCATCACTGAACTCTGTTGGTGCCTGGTTTTGTCTGTTAGTTGTCAAGGGAGCTTAGGGTGAAGCTGCATCCCAAGTAGAAAGGTGCATCTCTATCCTTTCTACTCTTTACAGTGTCCACATAGGATAGTCAGTATAGTACCTGTGGTGTGCTACAACAATACTAAATATTTCAAGCTTAGCTATGTTTCTTCTTGTATGAAAAGTATCACACTTGTGTCAGCAGGATCAGAAGCAGCCTAACAAAGAAATGTGTTAAATTTTAAAGGAGATGGATTTGTATGTGGTGCAACCTTTTTTGAACATAAAGATAAAATGATACATTTAATACTTATATAATACGGAGGAGAGGAAGGCAGGGTGATGGGCTGTGTGTTTGGATTCCAGGAAAGTTTTAGAGGTTTCTCTGTGTCAGGTAAGTCAGGCAAAGATTTCTGCCAAGGGTGCCCAAGCTGGCTGCAATGATACTGAAAGGCAGGTCATCAACTGCTGTCTCGTATTTAATTAACAGTGATAAGAATCTCATTAAAAGATATTTAAGTCTTCTCTTCGACTTATGATTGCTTAAAAGAGAGGTTCTTTATGCATTCAGGGAAGTCCACATCGTGTCTCATTAGTTTATACATCCCACATTTCATTTATGCATTCCACCCTCTTTTTTTTTAACTGAAGAAAGCAAGCATTTTATTTTACACAAAATAAATACATTTATTTTATTTATTAAAAAGAACAACGCATTCTTGGATCTAAAATGATGAGAAGTTATTTGGAGACAAATTTCAGACAAAGTTTACCCCATTTCTGAGAATTTTAAGAAAATAAAGCTATCTCCATCACACACTGAAGGCAATCTCAAGGTGATGCTCCAGTGCCAGCTGAAATCTCTGGTTGGCTTTGGCTGATTTTATAAAACAGCAGGTTAGACCATCATGCTGGTAGAGCTCCACTAACTTTGGTTAATTTAGTTTTGGTTCATACTGGTGTCACAGAGACAGGGTTCAGGTCCTGAGTTTGTGTTACTGATAAGCATGCACAGTTGAAAATGAATAGGGTTAGTTCTGCAATACCCATCTGGAAAGAATTAATGGTATGTCCTCTGTTTTGGAAGTCAAATTATTTAGAGCATTTAGTGAAGCAGGGAAGAAGACACTAGCAGTACCTTATGTACATCTTTTTTTTTTCAGGACCGTCCATGGATTTGAAGTGATGCATCATTTAAATTGTGACTTCCTGTCTACTACCATATTGAAATCATCATTGTAGAAGAAGAGCATGTCAGAGGTACCAAAAGTCCAAGTTTTTTATGAGTATAGTACGGACACAAGTTAAGTGCAGTTCATTTCACATATGGCTGATGTCAGGTGTTGTCAAGCTGTGTTGTCCTCACTTGCATACTAATATTTTACAGCATATAGTAGCTGGCAAGATCTCAAGCTTTGCTTTTTTATAGCATGACTCTTGAGCAAAATGTTATAAATATAAGAGTCCTTCATTTTGTCAACTACTTTGTAATTTCTGCTCCATGCTTTTCATATTCTCAAATATTATAAAGAAATTTGTTATAATATTCCTTACTGCAGTGGAAAATATTAAGTATGCTGTGGAATCTTCCTTTGCACACCTCATGCTTATAAGTGTAATAGCCTTTAATGACATGACTGAATGGTATGTTTTTCTCATGATTTCTGCTTGGTGTAGTATGCTGTATTCAGCTGAATAAGCAGCTATCAAGTTTTGGTTTTCTCTTGTTCACTGTGTGCTCCCATGCCTTATTTACTGCATAGCATTCAAACCCATTCTGAATACATAATAATTTTCCTGCTGGATTCTCTCTGTTGCTCTTCAAATATCTGTCCATTCACACGCATTAATTTATTATCCCATCATATTCCTGAGGTGAGGGGATGCTTTCACACCCATGTTGCAGATAAGAGAAGAGGCACAGTGAATTTACAGATAAGCAAAGAAGCTGCGGTGGGTTCACCCAGGCTGGATGCCAGCTGCCCACCAAAGCCACTCTATCATTCCTCTTCCTCAGCTGGACAGGAAAGAGAAAACACAAGAGGCTTGTGAGTCGAGATAAGGACAAGGAGATCGCTCAGCAATTGCAATCATGGGCAAAACAGACTCAACTTGGGGAAATTAGTTTATTTTATTACCAATCAAATCAGAGATGAGTAATGAGAAATATAAAGTAAATCTTAAAACATTTTCTCATCACCCCTTCTTTCTTCCCCAGCTTAACTTTACTCCTGATTTTCTCTTCCTTCTTCCCACCCAGCAGCACAATGAGATGGGGAATGGTGGTTGGAGTCAATTTGTCACACATTTTCTCTGCTGCTCCTTTCTTCTTGAGAGGAGGACTCCTCACACTCCTTCCCTGCTCCAGTGAGGGGTCTCTCCCATAGCAGACAGTTTTCCACAAACTTCTCTGACATGCGTCCTTCCCACAGTGTGCACTTGTTCACAAACTGCCCCAAAGTTGGTTTCATCCATGGCGGAAACAGTCCTTCAGAAACAGGCTGCTCCAGCGTGGGTCTCCCACAGGATCAAAAGTCCTGACAGCAAACCTGCTCTAATGTGGGCTTCTCTCTCCAGGGGTGTCAGAGATGAACTATTTTACATGGTTAAGATTTCACAGAAATTAAAGATTTATTACTGGCTTGAGGTGGATCAAAAGGTTCATTTTAGCAGCACTTAATTATTAGTTAATGTAAAGATTGGGTAGGTGATTGGGTAGGGTGTGCAATAATCAAACCAGTTTAAATACAGTGCATGGGCCTTCCTCAAAGGATGATAATTGACCCTACTTGGCCTTTCGTCTGAGCTGAGAGATATCCCAGCTGAGAGGACATGGGTTGCAGCCTACTGTGATCCAAATGAGCTCAAAGGGTCTTGCTTAGGGTTGCTATTTATAGAGTCCAAGACTATTGACTCGAATAATGAAATATGTTGGCACTTGCCACTTGTTTTGCAGTCACAGAACTTGGTAGATTTTGAAGTCCTGATATCCTCTCTTTGGGCTATGTTGTCATGTACTAGGCTGTCAGGAGGTGATTAATTGTTATTGCTGTTTCCAAGTGATAGGGGAAGCAGGAGCCAGGTACATCAATGGACAGTCTTAACACTGATCCACTTTCACAATTTATGCCTGACTTATCTCAGTTTGGTATGTGGCCCAGGGAGGATTGTACCAAGCACAAAACCATCCAGGAGAAAAAGGGAGGGAGCTGCACCACCACAACAGGCTCACAGATCCTACCAGGAGCCTGCTCCAGCACATGCTTTCCACATGGTCACAGCCTCCTTCATGCATCCACCCGCTCCAGTGTGGGGTCCTCCCTGGGCTGCAGGCGGATCTCTGCTTCCCAGTGACCTCCGTGGCTGCAGGGGCAAGGGCCTGCCTCACCATGGGCTGCACCACGGGCTGCAGGGGAATCTCTGCTCTGATGCCTGCAGCACCTACTACCTCTCCTTCTTCAGAGATCTGGATGTCAGTTGTTTCTCTCATATTTTCTTGCTCTTTTCTCCAGATGAAATTGTTGTTGCACAATATTTCCCCCCTTCTTAAATATGTTATCCCAGAGCCACTACCACTGTCACTGATGGGCTCAGCCTTGAGGCCATCTGGCGTTGGCTCTGTTAGACATAGGGGAAGCTTCTAGCAGCTCACAGAAGCCACCCGTGTAGCTCCCTCCACTGCCAAAATCTTGCCACACATATACAATACAGAGGCACAGCGAAATTACATACTCATTTGGATACTCAATTTAAAATGCAAAGGATATGAGCTTGTAGCTGTCCTGTATGTGACTTATGGGGAATAAATTCTGTTTGCTTAGCTCAAAGGCTTTTCTAGTCCCTGCTCACCACACCAGAAGTACTTAGAGCTTGGGGGAGGGAAAGAAGAAGAGATATTTCTACTAGGAAGTACTAACAGTATGCACTATCTCACTTACAGATTAGAAGGTGATTTTGATTATTTACCCATGGAAGAAACATTGAGGGGAGAAGTGACTTATCTAAGATGGTACAAGGAGTTTTCATGGCTAGGAATAAAACCATTGCCTTTCAGTTCCTGTACTCTAACCCCAGATGTCCTTCCCTGAACAAAATAGGTACTCCTTGGTGAGGCAGGACTGGTGAACATACTTCTGACATTTATGTTCTGGGTTCTGTAGCAGTTTCAACTTATACTCATATAGCTTTTTAATAAATATTGTATAAAGTGAAAAAATATTCCGAATCAGTTAAGAAAAAATGCTTGTTCTCTTAATGTTGTTTTTCTAGAGTCTTTTGTGTGTGCTTCCAAATCACTGACTTGTACTTCCATTTATATTCATATGCTTTTGGGCTTTATTTTTCTGTCATACCCTGACTCTAGCCATGTGACAGCATAATGATAGTGAGAAGCCTGCAAGTTTTCTTACCAAACTGCTGCAAACCATTTAATAGATTAGAATAAGTGGCTAACCCTCCATTTTCTTATGTAAGATGATGAACATAGATTATTTATAGATGCTGCTGTCTCTAAATTTGTTTACTGTCATATAGAATGTGTGTTTTTCATGTGTCTCTACCAAAACTCCTCAGAAAAAAAATCAAGCTATCACCAAATGTTAATAATCCACTGTTTCTGCTGTGTGTTGTAGTTGACAAGGATGAAAAATGCCATATTTACAAGAAAACAAATTGGAATGAGTAATTGTGTACATATATATAAAATTGTCATATTCATATGTTTACATCTAACTCATGCAAAGGGAAATCGTTAAATACCAGATAACTGTAGTATAACTTAATGCTTCATTTCAGCATTTCTTAATAATCCTCTTTATTGCCAAGGCAAGACTTATTTAAAATGGATGACCAGAATGTCTTTCAAAAAGGAAGAGGCAGTCATGCAAGTTGAAGTTTGCTTTCCTCTGCTGTAGCTAACTTTTCTCTGAAAGAAGTGCCGAGATGTAGAAGTCCTCTTACCCCGAAACAGGCAAAATTGGACAAGATCTTTCCAGTACAAGATCCTTCCAGTCTGCTCTTCTCGTGGTATTTCTGGGAGAGAGAGCAATCATCTTTACTGCACTCTGTAGTAGAATTGTATCATCTGTGCAACTGCAGGGTTCTTCTGGACTGCACTGCAGCGTGGGTCACTTGACAAGATCTCTGTGGCTCTTGGGAGCAACCCTTCTTGCTCCAGCCAAGCCCAGATGCAATGTGAGCAGGAGGCTAAGCACTGCTCTTTCTTGTGCATTCGTCTTCATCTGGTACTCCTCATTCTTAATTGGTGCCATGGCTCTGTGTGTATCAGTGTGCCTGGTTTGACAGAGTTTAAATCACAACTGATGGGAAGAGTTTTTACCAGGAAAATGTTTCTGAAAATGCCTGCCAGTGTCTGTGATTTATATACTAGACACCCTGTTACCTCTTAATCCATATCTACTGCCAGGGATGAGTTGTTCCATCTTCAAGTAGACAAGTTAGAGACTGTCAGCAAAAAGAGGTCTTGCAGCTTCAAGCAGTCCAGAGCCAAGCACAACATTGTTATATTGGAGAAGGCTTCTCCTCCTCCCGACTTCTCTGATCTCCCTGAGCACAAGATGGAATAGAAGAAAGAACAATGTAAGCAGACACAAAGTGACCAAGGAAAGGCCTGCTATGGAGAGGAATGGTTTGCATTTCTGATTAACTCCAAGCCTAGCTGGTCTTGAGGTGTTGAGCGGCATGTGGTCTGACCACCCCATTCAGCCATATCCTGTTCTGAAGGATTCCTAAGACTGCCTAAGTTATGAGTGACTTCCTGTTCAGGAGGCTTGAGACATACCTGAGTAATATCCAATTCTTCTTATTGAGTATCCAACATGGTAAAGTATATGATGTTTAAAGAAGGAGAAAAGTGGAAAAAATGGTCTGGAAAAAATTGGTTTCAGTGAAAATTTGAGAAGGAAAAAGTAAACACTGGTACAAAAAACATAAGCCCAACTGAAAGGAATTAATGGACTTTCCTGAAAAAAAAATGTGTCTAATTGCTTTTCTCTTCAATGACAAAGGAAAACAGGAAGCCTGGAAGTAATGGGAGAAATAGTGAGAGACGCAATTCTGAGGACTTCTTTATGAAAAGAAGAGGATCCTGGGAAACCAAAATGTTCATTACTCCAAGCTCACTGCACAGGCTAGTCTGTCACTCAGCAAATGAGAAGAATAAACAAAGTTTCCCTCAGCTCTGAGACAGGCCAGAGAAAGTTTTATATTCCCATCATTTTTGATTTATGTTTCCCATCTACTTGACAAGCAGACTGTTTCAATTGTTCTTGAATATGCAGGTATTTTAGTTGATATTTGTACAAAAATGAATGGGTTTTCCACATGATCACATGGAAAGCTGTGTGTGGCATGAAGAACTAGGTTTTAATTATGTCACCAGCTATCAATGGTCTTTAAGAACAGTCAATTCCTATCAGTGAAAAATTGCCCTAGACTTTGTAGTGGAACATGTGAATCCTGAAGGTACCATTACAGGCAGACTCATTAGCAAATGCTCATTACTTTAAACTACAGACAGAGTATATTGACAGTGAAACTTAATTGCCAAGAATGTATTTGGTTTAGAATTACTGAACCAGGTACTGGGAGACTTTTACAGGGAAGTACATTGTCATACCATCTTTCTTATTTAAATGAGGACATTAATCATCATTCTGCAAACCCAAAGCTTAGCAAGAACAGTTCTGGTTTTTTTTGTTTGGTTGGTTGATTGTGTATAGATTTTGGGCTATATCTGTTTCATCATTCTTCTCTCCTGCTGTGGCAGTACTATTTTCCTCTTTCTCTCCCACTGTTAGGTCTATCATGTAAGTGTATGGTAAATGTACAAGGCATTAAATGTGAGATTCAGTAGCCATATTGACTTATTTTAACTATTTTCTTGTATAGGTATAGGTAAGTATGAGTATAAGGTAAGCCTGAAACAGTATAGGTAAGCCTAAAATAATGTAATTAAAATACTGTGGTTGTCTGTTTATTTGTCAGTGGCAGGCATGTCTTTGAAGTGGAAAAACTGCCAAAGAAAATTAATATACAGACTCTGCAGAATATGAAAATATATGTGTGGCTATGAATGTATGATAGTTGGACTGATAGGCTGACAACTGCAGGATTACTCAAAGTTACACTTGAATACCTTTTGGAGTTGAAGCCTGAAATCTTAAGGATTGGATCTAGATAAGACCTTTTGCAACTGTAGAAAATCCAGACCCAATACTGTGGTGTGAAAAACTAGTAGCAGCATGGAAGTCCTGCAGAATCACCCCTGACATTTTAGGAGATGGCAACTGAAATTAAATACTCACAGTTGAGATTTTCTTCCTAAAATAAAACTAACTCCAGCAAGTTTTTAAGGAAATTCTTAAATTGAGTAATGACCATTTATAATACAAATGATGTGATGAATAATATTAACTAGAATGAGGATTATGAAAGTCTACAGTGCTAGCAAACATGTTGACTTGTGATTTTCTCTGTAATGTGCGTTGCATGTCTGTCGCCGACGGAAGGAAGACACAGTCGCTCAATATGAGTGATCAGTATGCTTCGTTTATTGATTGTACTTATCCAATACTTATACTCTAGTTAATTAACTCATACATAGTGCAAAGCTAAGCCCCTAATTGGTGCATATACAAAGGATCAGTCCCTCCTGCTTTTCCCATGCCTTTCTTACTGCAAAAACAACCTGTTATTGTATAATTGCAACAGTCAAAGATAGTGTGGCCTTGCCTCCCCAGCAGCTACACCAACTGTGTGCTATGATTAACACATTCCTCCTTGGTCAGCTGCAAAACATCTAGGTGCTCATGCAACCATTTTCCCACACATGTCCTTTAAAGAACATGTTTTGTTCTCTGTTTTGGAGTCACATTGTTGCTTACATAGCCTGACATTTATCCCACAAAATCAAAAAATTACAGAATCACAGAATCTTAAGGGTTGGAAGAGACCTCAAAAAATCATGTGGTCTCACCCCCCTGCCAGAGCATGACCACCTAGAGTAGGTCACACAGAAAGTCATCCAGGTGGGTTTATCAAAGAGGTAGTAAAACAGAACAACAAAGAGATAGGAACGTCAGTGGGAGCTTGAGTCAAGGTTTTTGAATATGTTTTCTTTACTTGTATTTTAGGTAATACATAAACGTTGTCTGAGAAGTTCAGTTTATTGTTTAACAAGTTAATATTTTGTCTTTGCCCATTAGCAAATATTTGACTCATACAGTTGAAATCATTGCAAGTGTGCTTGAAGCATGAACACATGTGGAACTAATTTTTTACTGGTGTCCTTATCACGTGGTAGATTTTCAATGATCAGGAGGCACTGAGTGAGTCACTTCAGAATGCAAGGTTAAATAAGGATGACCTTTACTAGGGTTTATTCTGTCTTGAAGGGAAAGAGGTCACAACATGAGTTTTTCTCCATTGCTCTGTAAATTCACCTTAATTTTGACCTACAGCAGTAGCCTCTAGTTAGGCAACAGGGAATTTTAGTTTTATGCTTAATTTTTAGTCATCCTTTGACTTTGGATGCTGTTCTTGCCACTTCTATTGTAATTTGTGGCATTTGTCAGTTACATGACCAAGTGAAGTTGATTTGAATTAAAGGCTACCAAAGGCCACCAAACTCAAATAAATTCTAAGGAATAATACCAAAGATAAAACAGTAGTTTGTCTTGTTGCGAGTAGATTTTTTTTCTGAAAGAAAACGTGCTTCATGCTTATTGCACGTGATATGTATTGCCTTTACTGTTAGATCCGTTTTTATCATGTTATTTGACACAGCATCACTGACTTCCATGGGACTGTTTGCCCCACAGGCAAACAGGAAAGTTTAATACTTTTGCCTTGCAGTTTGGAGTTTCTTTCTCTCTTCTGTGGGTAAATACTCCACAACACTCTGAAAAAGAAAATCAAGCAGGAGATATGTGAAGTGAGCAGAGGTGGGTGTTGAACAGCAGAAACAGTACGTCCACAGAGCTATGGCTAGGTATTAGATAGCAGCTAGATACCACACTCCTGTTATCCACACCGCAGTTAGCCCTCGCCTCTGAAGACAAGAAATGGTGGTATAGCATTTTACACTCAATTGGAAGAGCTTAGGGAAGATCAAGAACCAGGATGGTAGGGCTGAAGGTGATGACAAAGTGTCTCATGAATCTGGCTTTACTACTGAGCAGCTTAATGGATACAGTGACACTGAAGGTGACAAAAGACAGCATCAGGAAGAACAACAAAGAAATGTGAAAAACTATAGTGGGAACAGGAAGAGAGAGTGAAAAAGTATACTTTGATGAAAGTTGCATGTTATTTTAATACAAGTGTAAAGCTAACTGGAGTTACATGGAAATCAACAGCTGAAAGAAAAGTAGTTTTTCAGTCCTTATGGGAAGAATAAATCAAACCCAAATAAATGTTCCAGTTTCCTGATGCAAAGGAAAGAGTAGGTCATTATGATTTCTAAATATTCAAAGATTCATCTGGACAAAGCAAAAAGCCATTCAAACAATGGGCAGTCAACTTAATGTAATCATGCCAAGCCTCCATGATATTGGGGAACACGTTTTAGTTTCATGTGTATATGTATTCACTTTTTTCCATAGAAATCAAAAAGGTACAGAGATGAAGAATTACTTTAAAATAAACACTTTCATTGTTAGGAGAGTTTAGAATTTATTCAATTTGGAAAAAAATACTTAAAATTGTATTTACAGTTAAAAGGCATTTACTGAAGAAAATATTTTTCATCTTCCAAAAACTTGACAAAACTCAACACTTTTCTCCCTTATCAATTCTATAATTTGTCATTCACTGGAAAATGTCAGGTTTGAGGAGGCAGCTTTTCTGACAGTGTGTGCAACAGGGAAAACAACCTAAAACACATGAAAAGATTTGTAGGCATTATTACCACAAGCTGTAAATTATATGAAATATTTCTAGAGGAAAAAAAATGTTAAATGGTTCAGTGCTCTTGTTTCTCTTTAGCCAAATGGCAAAAGAAACAGTGTTTTGATATCTAACCTGGCATTGTGGTCACAGGCAATACTTGTCTTTGCAATCAAGGAGCTAAATGTCAGCGCTCTGCTTTTTATTCAGATAGGAATGCAGAGGTCCTGGTGAGGGCTCTTTGGAGATGTGACCTACATGTCTAGTGTGTTACTGATAATGCATTTTTAAAGACAGAAATGTAAAGGAGAAATTGAGATTCAAAACTCACTGTAGCAGTTAAAGCCAAATGGCTGCTGGGAAAAGGGTCATGGCTTCAGGAGTTGCTTTACTGCAAATTTATGCCTCCTGCTTGTAAAGACATATGTAGGTAGTTAACGAAGGTTTGGTAAAAGTATAATATATGCTAGAATAAAGAAAAAAAACACACCAATCTCCTGAAGAAGCAAAAGTTTTTTCTTTAATGTTGAGGCCTTTTTTTTTTCCCAAGGTGAATACTGACAAGTGTTGCATTTCATTCCTCTTTTATCTTCCTCTAGAAAAATGTAAAGAAAAGGTGAAAATTTCATATTCTCTCATTTGGAGAAAACTCCAGAAAATTTAGAGCAGAACTTTTTCTTCCTAAAAAAGCTGTGTTTCCATTAAGATATGCAGTTTTTTTTATTTTGGTCTGATAGTTTTCTTCTGGAATCTTGCAAAGTGTTAGAGATACACATAAATATTTGAAGGGCCGGAGCTTAACTGATTTTGATTTCTATTAGACCAATTGAATATGAGAGCAGGAGTCTTTAGACCGCTGTTATTTATGGAAAGATTTATATGGAAAGAAATCTCCCCAGGACAGACTCTCAATTTTGTTATTGCCTTGTTTATGCATCTATTCTTTTATAAAATTTCAGTTTGACACTTTTTGTTTGTTTGATTAGTTGTTTTGTTGGTTTTTTTTTTCTAGACATATTTGTCATTAACACACTTTCTGGATTGCTACTCTTTTAATTCTGACATAATCAAGGCCTTCATTAATACAAATATTCTTAGATGATACACTCTACATCTACCAAGTCAACTGTTATATCTGTTATAAAGTATCAGCTACTTGATCTCCTTGTGTTTAGTCCTGCAATGTACCTCTTAGTTTTCACATTTTCCACATTTTCTCTTTTCCTTCTGTCCTGGGTTTGGTCAGGATAGAATTACCTCTCCGCAGCTGCCGCTGGGGGGCGCGGCCAGGCCGTTCAACCCCATGTGACATCATGTTCGGGATATAAGGGCAGCAGCTGGGCCGGGGCGGCGCTGCGGCCAATGTGAGAACTGCGGTTGTGAGCGCCGGAGCGGAGCGCGGTGAGCAGTTACACTGGGCATTGCTCGTTTTTCTTTGTCCTTTGGCCATCATTGTAACTGCCTGCTCTTTGTGGTGTTCTATTAAACTGTCCTTATCTCAACCCAGAAAGTTCTAGAATCTCTTGATTCTCCTCCCCATCCTGCTGAGCTGGGGAGCAGTGAGTAACTGGGTGGTTTGGTTATTGTTCAGTCAGGGCTAAACCACCACAGTACTTTTTGGTGTCCCAAAAATACCTGTGGTGGTTTAGCCCAATATCCACCTAGTCATAATATTACTCCCCCTCCTAAGCTGGACAGGAGAGAGAGAGAGGAATATAACAAACTGCTTGTGAG
>WBNH01007603.1:0-25835 GCA_013401255.1 Urocolius indicus
GCTGCTGCTGCTGCTGGGCCCGGCCCGCGCCACGCAGAAGAAGGCGGAGGCGGCGGCGCCGGGCGAGACGCTGCGGTACCTGCACTCGGCCGAGCTGGGCGAGGCGCTGCGGGCGCTGGCGGCCGCGGCCCCCCCGGGCCTGGCGCGGCTCTTCAGCATCGGCGAGTCGGTGGAGGGGCGGCCGCTGTGGGTGCTGCGGCTGACGGCGGGGCTGGCGCCGGAGGGGACCGGCGAGGAGCTGGGCGGAGCGGCCCTGCCCGGCCGGCCGCAGGTGAAGCTGGTGGGGAACATGCACGGGGACGAGCCGCTGGCCCGGCCGCTGCTGCTTCGCCTGGCGCAGGAGTTGGTGCGGGGCTGGAGCGAGGGCGAGACGCGCGTCGTCCGCCTGCTCAACACCACCGACCTGTACCTGCTGCCCAGCCTCAACCCCGACGGCTTCGAGCGCGCCCGCGAAGGCGACTGCGAGGGCGGCGAGAAGAGCGGTCGGACGAACGGCCGCGACCGAGACCTCAACCGCAGCTTCCCGGACCAGTTCGGGGTCACCGAGCCCGACCTGGAGGCCGTGCCCGAGGTGCGAGCTCTCATCGCCTGGATGCGCCGCAACAAGTGAGTGCGGTTGTGGCCTGGCCCAGCCCGGCCTCCCCGAGCGATTCCACTCTGCCTGGCCCGGCCAGCACCGGGTTTCGGGAGCGTGGAGAGCCTCGGCTCCGCTCCTGGACGCTTCAGCTTACCTTCAGGCTTTCCCGGTACTTCCTAGCAAGGCTTAGGCAGGGATGAGGGGGGGGAAAGCTGTTTCCCAACCTGTTTCTTTCCAGCCTACCTCATGTGCTGGGTTGGCACGTTATTGCAACCAGGGACAATCCTACACCTGATGACCAGACTCGCCCGTGGGAGAGCAGTTTTGTGGCCAGTTTGTTGTTCAGTAGCCAAAGAGCTATGCTAGCCCCCTGGCCACAGCCTGAGCCCTGCATGCACGCAGGCATTCCTGGCCTCCGTGGATATCTGTGTCTTTTCCCATCTCTAGCAGCCTGTTGCTCAAAACTTCTTGTCTACTTTGTCTTGAGCCTGTCTGTTGGTCTCATTCTTGGGGCTGATAATGCTTTCACCATGATCTGTGGGATGCTTAAAATATTTGGCGTTGATTGTATAACTGATCTGTTTACCAGCATCTTAACAGAGTTATGTTGAATAAGGCTTCTCTCCATCTTTGTGTTTGATGTCCCTGGATTTACCAATAACACTGTGCAGCAGTGTTTCCAAATTCAGGCACTGCTCCTGCAGCCCTCTTCCTTGTCTGTGCTCCTGTTGAAGTGTGCAGGACTGAGCCTGCAGCGTCCACACCAACCGTTAGGCCCTCACCTTCCAAAGTGGTGGGAAACTGCTGTGCCTGGAGTTGGTCGTCTTGGGAGTAGAGATGGTGCCTTTGAATCCCAGCTCTGGTTTGAGGCCTGGAGTAGCCCTGGAAAATGCAGTGGCCAGACTGGGCACAGTCGCTTTATTAGCTCTATGTTCTGCAGAGAGCTCTGGGTGGTCCAAACCAGTAAGGTCAGCACA
The DNA here is from genome assembly GCA_013401255.1 of Urocolius indicus. NCBI lineage: Eukaryota > Metazoa > Chordata > Aves > Coliiformes > Coliidae > Urocolius > Urocolius indicus. The sequence continues at coordinate 1,555 of WBNH01007603.1, forward strand.
ATCAGCTGTGTGAAATTGTGCAGAGAAAGCCAGAAGGAAAGTTGATCAGATACAAGCAACACATTGAAACAAAATGAGGAGAAAGGGAGAGAGGGTGGCTGATGGCCACAGTGGGCTGTGGGTTAGATCCAACCAACACATACAACCTTCAGCATCATGTAGAACATTTGCTTAGGTTTAGGGAACAAAATTTGCTTGGACAAACTATTAAAACTTGGTGGATGGTGGTGCCCATGGGAGGGGAATTAAGGTGGTACTCTAGAGGAATTAGGAACTCATGCACATGATTAATACCATTTAAAAATTATCTTGGGTTTTGGGGGTATTTTTTGCAAGTATTTGAGGTGGGATTTGTGTGTAAGCCAGAGTGAAACAGGAAGAACAGTGTGCTCTGTGGGTCCCTTCACCTGGCAGCACCAGCTCATGCTAGTACAATTGTTAAACTAACATAACTACTGATAGAAAATTGAATGGGTAAACAGAGCTGTTTGATTAAAAAAAGAGATAGTGGGTGTTATGCAATCATGCACTATTTTAAGCAAGGCAAAGATATTTGTCATGTTACCTTTGCTCAGAAACTAAATCTCGTTTGACCGAATGAGGAGAGCCCTTTTCCCTCAGTGCTGTGTTTGGTGGAAAGAGGAAGAATGCAGGCAATTACCTTTGGGATTCACTGAGATGTTTGTGCTGCCAGTGATCAAATTATAGTGTGATCTAGGGCACGCTGTGCTATATTTTCTGACCTGGGATTTGGCAGCTCTGCCACACATCCCAGTTTTATTTGTGCAAGTCAGTTGTGTTGTGTGTACCAGGAGCTGCTCAAAGCTTGATGAAGAGCTGTGGACGTTGCTTTATGCACAGGGTGCTGCCTGTCTGTCACAGAATTTGAGGGCCCTGTCTTAGGGTGCAGCGAGAACCTTGTTTAATCTCCAGTAATACCATATGTCAGTTTGGGGAGCGAATAAACCAGTCCTAAGAGTTGGTTTATTGCAAGAGTCTGCTGACTTCCCCACCATGCCCCTCCTTAGACATTCTTCAGGCTGTCTTAACAGCCTGCTTGCCACATTGGAGGCTGCTGTTAATTTGAGGGGGTATGTCTCCCAGGACAGCGTGTAGGTTACTCTGTGTTGGATGAGTGCATGTTGTTAACGTAACCTTGGTTTAGCTGCAGCTCCACGGGCTTCTCCCAGAACAGCGCTGGTGTAGCAGGCTCTGATCTCTTCCCAAGCGTCAGCTCGTCCATTGGGAGTGTTTTGCCTTGTTGATCCCGAACAGAGTTTAGAGACTCCTGAAAACACCAAGTTTGGGTGAGAAGGCAGCAGAATAACTGGTTGGGTGGCTGTAGCTGGCTTCCTGTTGAAATTGTTCCAATATGACTCTTTTTTTCTTCTTCTTCCCAACTGTAGGTTCCTGCTTTCTGGCAATCTCCACGGTGGCTCAGTGGTTGCAAGCTATCCCTATGATGACTCTCCCACGCATAAGCCCACAGGAGCATACAGTAAATCAGCTGATGATGAAGTGTTCAAATATTTGGCAAAAGCTTATGCCTCACATCACCCCATAATGAGAACTGGCAAACCCAATTGCCCTGGTGAGGAGGGAGAGACTTTCCAAGATGGTATCACAAACGGTGCCCAGTGGTATGATATACAAGGTAAGTTGTGCCAGCTCTATCTCTGCTGCTGTGGATCACCTGACAGACTGTCTTATGGAAACACTTTCTTGTTCCCACTGAGAAGTGATGTCCAAACCAGTGGTGATTATCACAGAGGAAGGGACGGTGCGTGAAGTGGTATTTTTAGCTTTGAATGTGTTCTGGCAGCTTGAGATGAAGGGAGGTGGCATCACAGGCACACCAGTAAGTGCCTGATGAATCACAGCCTGAGAGATGTTCATAGAGAACATGGATCACAGCAAACTGGAGAATTCTTCCTGACCCTATTAGATGCTGGAGAGTGATCCTACATGGGGGAAGCTTCATTTGCCAAATGAAATGTCATTAGCCCTCTAAATGGCTACTAAATTTTGACACTGGAAAGAGGAAACTATTGTTAAAGGTATTAAAGCAATGCCAGTATTCTGTGAGGGATTTTTAATCTCCAAACATGTGATTTTGTAGATGATTATAAAATAGCCTTCTGTAAAACTATGTCAAATTGAATTACGTGGTCTGAGCTAACCTAGCTGCTCTCACTGGAACTGGGGTAGGCAGCTTTCCTGACAACTGCTCTGTTGCTAGACCTATGCAGAGGGCGATAACCAGCACAGCCTGTTCTTGACCAGCAGTATGGTGGGATCTAGAAGGGATCTGAGATGTCTGCTGGGGCTTCTAGGAAGGCTGCTGATCGTTCCATTGGACAGCTACATTCGAGAGAGGTTCTGAATAAAAGCAAATCACCTCCTGGTGCCACCACTCTGGCTCAGGCACACAGTGGGCTGCTCTGTGTGTGGGGGCTTTGCTGAAAATGGGAGTTAAATGACACTTTGTGACAAGATGATCCTGTGGAAAAGGCTCTGTGAGCTGGTAGAAACAGAAATCTGGGCTGTAGAGTTACACCATTCTTGTGCTCCCTCTGCAGGTGGTGTACAGCTAGGGCTTCACCAGGCAGTACAAAAATTTCTGTGGTGAGGACATAACTAACACCTTGCGTAAATGATCTGAAGAACTTGTGTTGTTTTGCTGTGCCTGGGCTGCTCTGTTTTGCCTCATGCTAGGGCTGAGGGATGATAGCAGGAGTGCTGAGCAAGCAGCAACATCAAATGTTGTTTATCATGCCGAGCTTACAACTTAATAAATTCTAGTGGTGTCTTTCCTAAACAGCCTTCAGAGCTGACTCTTGTCTTAACTCTCCACTTTGCTTTGGAAGGAGGGAGAGGGATCTGTTATTGGGTCTGAACACGTCACTTCTGTGCTGGAAGAGGAAGTGACTAAATCATTCCCCAGGATTTCACTGGTCAAATAAGATGTCGTGTTCAAATAAGATTCAGTTTTGCTTCTTTCTCTAGCAGCTGTCAAGCACACCAACCCTGGTGTTTGCTTGGCTCAAGGTTCACACTGCTCCTGTGAAGCCAGCAGGAGGAAGGTTTGTGTAATCTGGTGAATTTGCTTACGAGGGAACAGGATATCCTGGATGATCTGTGCTGCCTTGTTCTGGTGGCAGTGGTTATCAGCAAACATCTCGGGAGGTTTGTTAGCTGCAGCTCTAGGGGTTTCTGCTCTGAGGCTGAAGTGAAATGGGTGTGCTCTGAAGGAAGGGTGGTTCCAGAGCTTTGGGCCAGTGCTCCCCTGCCTCTAGTAAACTGCATTTTTCACTGCAAGATTTACTTCTTTATCCTCATGTGAGGATGCGAGATGCCTGGCTAGTGTCTCACAGACTGCCTTTGCCTTGCCAGTGAGCAGAGCAGAGGTTTCACCTACTTTCACAGGAAATGACAAAGTGTGAAGACCAGTTTGCTCTGTGCTGCTATTGCTGTGGTTTATATTATGTCCAATAGCATCCAGCCTCTGCGGAAATAAAGCCTTTCACTGTGACAAGCCGTGATCTCCAGCTCAGCACCCATGGCTGTGGGTGATTTACAGGGAGAGTGTTGTGTGAAGTTACTGTGATCTTTCAAGGTTTTAAGTGTTAACAATTTCTTTTTGGTGGTAGCTGAAGAGCAGGCAAAGGGGAATCAGTTGTGTGCAGTGTGTTGTATGACAGCGGTGGTAAGACCCCCCCACAGTGACTGTATCGGGTCAATTGACTTGCTCAGCTCTGTGCCAAGGACCTACGGAGGCTCCTACTCAGACCAGGAGGTGACTGCAGAATTTACACGTGTGGTAAAGTAAGGCTGGAGAAATCTCAGTACCCTGCAGGAGCTCCATGGGCTGAGCTGAGCTCTAGAGCTCACCGTTCTGTCAACGGTGCAGGGCACACTTCTGGCCTGCAGATCAGGTTGTGCCAGGAGAGACTGCAGGCTCCAAGTGAACTAAAGCCAGGAAAAACAAAGAAATGAGAACATAATGTCTCAACAGGTGGAAATTTTCCTGCCACATTTTATCATGTGAAATCAAACATCCTGGAGAGCAAACTGCCACGGGATTCATTGTCCCAGAGTTACCAGTTCAAGTTTATGCTGGTGCCAGGCCCCATTAACTTTCATTTGAGTTTGCAAACAACCTCTTGCGTGTGTCAAACCAAGGTGGCAAGTACAAATCTTTGGAGTCATTGTTAAGGTCAAGTGTGCACAGAGGAAGATGGCTGTCTGCCAGACAGCTGAATTTGGCTTGTGCATTGCAGCTGCTATAGATAAGCAGTCTGTGACGGGGATGCTTTTTAGAGACTCTCTCTCTCTCGTAGTGCTCTTCCTCCTTTTTTTAAATTCTGGGCTTTCAACTACTGAATATCTGTTTGAGATCAAGAAGACACATGTAAGACTGTCCAGGGGATGGTTGGAAAGTGGTAAAGAAACTGCTTAAGTCTTATCTGTGGGAAGAACGTGCTTGCCTTTATTTTGTGAAGAACTCTATTCAGAAACTGAATTCAATGTTACAGCCTTGGAAGGTCTGCTTGCTATTTGCAGTCCCTTCCTAAACGTTGTTTTCCTTGCTAGTTTAACTCTCTAAGTGAATTGTTTCTGGTGTCTACTCAAAGGTACTTCTTTAGGTTGAACATGGGGTTATGTGGGTGCCTATTAGATTGTTTTGATGTGGTTACTAGCCACACTGAGCCTCCAAACAGCTTTAGTGGCATCAAACTCAGAGCAATTAAAATGAGTGCTAAGAGCAGTGGGTACTTGTGGCATCATTGCAGTGGGCTCTGTTTCTTGGGCTTGGCAGAAGACGTTTGCCCAGGGTGAGTTCTGGTAGAAGCTTTCAGCCATGGCTGTCTGGGATGTGCACAATTTGCTGCCCTTACGTGTTTTGTGTTTCCATCAAATTCTTGCTGCCTTTTTTTTTTCTTCATGAGAAAAATATTGTCTTGATGGTTCAAAAGTCTTATGCCTCTTTCCACACCTAACATGACCTGCTGAGCAGTGCTGTGGTGGTGCAGCTCTTGGGAAGTCTGTGTCTCTTGAGAGAGAGCCCCAGGGAGACTGCAGGGCTGTGCTACTCCGGGCTGTGTGATGCAGCTGCTGGAGTTGGAGGCTCCAACCTCACCTGCTCTGAGTTTTAATGGTTACAGACTAATGGACCAAAGCATTCTGCTGCTGCTCACCTTGGTCTCAGCTATAAGACAATCAATTCTGTCCTCAGACTAAGCAACTTGTGCCATGTATTTAATCACTTCTTTAGCTTGCTTTGTGCCATCTGCTCTCTGCAGAGCAGTCACAACTGTTTCTTTGCTTTAACTTAGCTGCAGATCTCTTATCTCATATCTGCTCCAACAAAAGCTGGAATTAGAGAGGTTTCTGCACAGTGCAGTTTGGAAACAGAGTCTTTCCTGGCTGGCCTAGAAGACTTCTGGCACGTACTGTATTTATGGTGTCTGGATCCCCAGACTTGACTCTAGAGAGCTGTATTCTCCTGCCTGATTTGAGCTTGCCAGGAGGCAAAGGCACACTTGTCAGCATGAACTCTGCAGACCTTTTGCTGCAAGAGATCTGGGATCTTTGCCTTAAGTGCAATCCTGTTGCTCAAGGAGTGGGACAGAGCAGGAAAGAGGTTTATTCTGAGCATTTTTGTGACTTACTGCCAGTCAGGGACTGCCTTGCTGTAACTTACAGCTACTGACTTCAGAATTGCTTTCCTCACTGGTGTAATATAGGTATGATGCTTTGTTGAGTGGCAGAAGCTTTACACAATGTGGGCCAAAAGACACCCTGTGATTAAAAAAACTGCAGAATAAATCCATCGAGTTACCCCAGGTATTACCCAAACAGATAGGAGGAGTAGAAGCACTGTAGTCTGACAGCCCTCTGCCTTGGGTGTGCGTTTTCTATATGCAGTGCTCTGCTATGGGCAGGCTGTGTACAGGTCTGTCTTTATAGTTCCAGATCTTCTGTGTAGCCAGGAGAGCTTGTGCAGATGGTATATGGAAAAATACATCATTCCAGTAAAAATAACTGTCCTGCTTTGCAGCAGGGCCGTGTGAAGGCCAGATATGTACAGTGGAAACAATCCAGATTTTCAAGCATGCGATGGGCTACTTTCTCAAAGGGGCAGTCTTTACCAAAATTGATGTAGCAAGCTCTAATTTAGTCCGTTGCTGCTCTATTATGGGTGAGCATCTGTCCTAAATTTGCTTGAATGGCAGATGAAGCACTAAATATGCTTCATAATGGCTCTGGTTTACGTATGGATGTTTTCAAATGCATTAGTGTCCTGCTATGAACAGATGGTTATAGGCTGACAAATTGTTTCACTCTGCATGGTGTTTACTGGCGAGGGAGTAGCCTGCTGTGGGTTAGTTTTCTGATCCTGGTAACAGGAGCTGGGTAAAACTGAGTATGTATCAGATTCACAAGCTGTATTCCTCTAACCTCGTGACCTGAATTTTTTTTAAAGTCCTCAAACACTTTTTGACCTCTCGTGCCAGACGGAAAAGTCTCTTTCCTGTTTTGATCTCAGCCCATGCACAAGCTGTAGTGCTGTTTCTGGCTCTAAGTGACATTTAATTTGTTGCAATAAAAGTTTCATGTTCCCTTAGCAGCAAGCTCCCAGAAGAACTGGGAAATCTTTGCTGTAGTACCATCCTACATGTCTTGCTGGGGGTCGGTCCTAAATCCTACTTGACGCTGTCAGTCCATCTCTGCACTACACAAGTGCAGTGGGGCTATTGAATCCAGAGCAGTGGTCCCTGACCTTTTGGAACAGGGAATGCTGACAGCCACCACATTGCTAAGCCTTCTTTCTCTGCTTGGTAAAGTGCTGCTGATAGCTTTTCCTGGCCATGCATTAACACAGCTTCTGCAAACGCCAGGTAGTGCATTTGCATTGTGATATCGATCCATTCTGGCCAGTTAATTGGCCAGTGCCCCAGAGAGTCCCTCGTTTGTTCAGGGGCTTGTGAATGATTAGGAAAGTGCTCAGGCAGAGCAAGTAAGGTTTATTAGCATAGCACTAATGTAAGGCTGTGGGCAAAGCAAGGATGGGAGTGCAAAGTATGCATTTTCTACATAGTTGCCTGCTGGAGTCCTGCAGGCTGGTACTGTGACATGTGCCACAGGCTGTCTTCTGGTTTCCTTCCTCCTCAAGCTTGCATCTGCTTCCTGCAGAGCAAATGTAGAGCTGTTCCATGACAGATTGGCTTCTGAGAGCCAATTTGACCTTCTCAGCTCATGGGGAAGAGGCTCAGTGCCCGGGCTGCTGTGTCCAGCCACAGCGGTGGGAGTCTTTCAGCTGATGTGTGAGGGTCTCTGGGCTAAGTGGTCCCAGGAGCTGCTGTGCAGGTTGGGATGGAGCTGCCTGGAGAGTGGTGGCCAAGGCCATGGCACTCCAGTCTGCCTGGATTGTAAATGAATAAGGTGTGTAACCCAGAAGATATCACCAGTGTACATAAAACAATGAGGTGTTTTCCATACTGACACAACCACCTGATCCTGGTGGTGGGAATGATCCTCTTATGTGACCGTGATATCTGGCTACAATCATGTGGTGGGATTTTTTCAGTGACTCTGAAACCTGTCTCAGAGACTTGGTTTTGTTTTTTGTTGCTGTTGAAGACACCCATGAACGTTTAGAGGGCTGAAGTCTGAGCTTGAGATCATGAGTGCTGATACCTTTGGGCCTCAGGTCCTGCTGGTACGTGACTCATTCTTGTTTGAGAAACAGGTTTGCTTGCTGTGCCTTTAACATCAACTTCAGCAAGTGAGGTCAGGACACTCGCTGGAACGAGGTCACCTTTTTGATTTGTGGCAGTACCTGAGGTTTCTCTGAAGGGCAGGAATAGCAAGGTGAGCTTAACAGTGAGAAACAACTCTGCATTCTGGTGCTCACAGAGGTTTGGCTGCTTTCACACTAAGCTAACAAAAATGTCCCCAAGTACTGCAACATCCTTCAATCGATGGAGACTGTTGCTTTAGAGAGGAAACGTGGGAGAAGGGTGGTTACTTGGCTGAAACACTCAGGGGAAAAGGTAAGTGTCCCAGTTGGAGTTTCCGAGATGGACAAGTCTGTGTCCTGTTCCCTTTTCCCAGCACTTTGTTGTTGTGGGCTGGCAGCAGTCCTCAGCAGTGAGAGAGGCGTCACTGCCCACCCAAATGAAGAAGAGAGTTTCCTGAAGGTGTCTTACTGCAGTTCAGGGCACACTGTCAGCATGTCAGGCCTGATCAGACTTTCTACTAGGGCTGCTCTGAATATCAAGTAAGCAGAGACCTTCAGACGAGGAGTTGGAGGAAAAGAGCAGCTGAGGAAGTAGAGAAGGGGAAACATTACTCTCATCTTGTCTAGAGTTTTGTTAAGAGTATTTTGGGAGAACAGCTGTGTGGTCCTTGAAACTGATTTTGGCATGTGGCATCCAGCTGCCACGTCCTGGATTGGTTGTTTGGTGTGCTGTTTTGTATCAGAGGCCTGAAGCTCATTTTGGGTGCAGTAACTTCTCTTGCAGCAAAACCTCACAAATCTACAGTAGCTTGGAAGGCATAGTAAAGGACTCAACAGCAGTGATGTTCAGACTCTGGTGTGTGTGCCCTGGTGAACTGGATTTGTAGTGTCTGGAAAATATCTTCACAGTCAAATGAACCCACATGAATTTCCAAGTGCTGTGCTGTCAGCTTCAGCTGCTGGAGCAGTGAGACTGAAGGGACCGTCATCTTTGAACTGTCTGTGGTTGATTTCAGTGGCCCAGTGTGCCAGATACTGGGAGAAATGGAGTTCAGTCTGCCCCAGCACAGGCTCTCAGGGTGGTCTGGCCTGACTTAGGTGGTTCCCTCTGGAGCTAGGGCAGCAGCATGGTGGTGTCGTGGGGGGCTGAAGGAACAAGGAAAAATATGTGTCCTGTGGTGGGATGTCTGTGCATTGCTCTTGGCAAATGTCTCTGCCTCATTTTCTCAGGTGGGATGCAGGATTACAACTATGTGTGGGCCAACTGCTTTGAGATCACGTTGGAGCTGTCCTGCTGCAAATATCCTCCGACCTCTGAGCTTCAGCAGGAGTGGGAGAACAACCGGGACTCTCTCCTTGCGTTCATTGAGAAGGTAGCGTGGGCTGGGATGGGCACGAGGGCAGCAGCTGGGAAACTGCTGTGTCTGTAGTGGGCTGAGAGCTCTGTGTCCAGGTGCTCTTGTGGCTTTGTTTGCTGTGTGTGGTAACACAACTGCTGCAGTTGTTGCTCAGAGGTCGGTGGCTACAAAGCTGCTGTGGTTCTGCCACAAAACCCACATCCTTTGCGGTAGCAGAGCTCTGCTCAGAGGGGCCTCATGGGGCTCAGTGTTAAACAGAGGGACTGAGCAGTGCAGGTCTCAGTAATGCACTAAGCAATGCAGTGTGGCCCCAGTGATATGAACCTCCATTGATCTTCAAAAGCACCAACACTGCTGAGACCTTGGCTTGCAGAGTCCTCTGCCAGGCTGTCTTGTGCTCATGTATTGGTTGACTATGTGACAGTTTAGGCTAGGAAGGAAGGAAGGCGAAGCTGCATTTTGTCCCTTGTTATGGCCTGTAACTCTATATATACTGTGTGCCCATGCCAATGAATTGGAAGATTTGTTAGGGAGAATCAGTTCTGAGATCTTTCTGCCTTCCCAGTGTGTGCTGGAATTCCTGCCCTTGCTGTCTGGCTAAGCAATGTGAATGGTGGCCTGGTGTGTCTTTGCCTGGCAGCTGTCCTGCTCTGCTGTGTTGGGGGAAGGGCAGGGGGCTATTGCTGGCTGAGGACACAGTTCCCCTGATGTTGCCTGTCTTGCATTGTTTTCCTCAGGTCCACATTGGTGTGAAGGGCTTTGTCAGGGATGCAGTCACTGGAGCTGGCCTGGAGAACGCCACCATTGTTGTTGCTGGTATTGCTCATAACATCACAGCGGGCAAGTTTGGTGATTACCACCGACTGCTTGTGCCTGGGACCTACAATGTGACTGCAGTTGTAATGGGGTAATGTCTCTGTGGCAGCCTGTGTCCACACTGCCAACTGCTTGTATTCCTTCACTTGATTTCTTCTCCCAAAGCATCTTGTTGTGTATTGAAGGGGCTTGGCTGGAAGCTGCAGCAGTAAGGGGCTGCAGCTCTATGTGTTCACCTCATACCCTGCTGCAGCAGGGTGCTGTTGGGTACACAGCATTTCTGTCACCTTTGATTACTTGTGTCAACTTGCTTCTAATTTTCTGAGCAAAGGGAGAAAGTGAAGCAGAGTGACCTCTGTTTATGTTGTTCAAAGTCAGGGTATAAATGTGTAGCTTGCTCCGAGGCTAGCCCTGTGAAATGCCTGTGGCTTCTTCCACAGTGAGTCTGTAAATAGGAGCTTGTGCCTCTGTGGCACAGCAAGGACAGCAATGTAGTGGGTCCAGCAGCAGTGGGATGAGTCTTTTCAGCTTCTTCACTGGTGACTCTCTAATGTAATTGTTCACATCCCAGTGTGTTTGGGCTGGGAGAGGTAGACTGGAGTGGTGGAGAGGCTGCAGAGGGAGTTTGCTGCTGTTCTATGGTGCCTCCTTGCTGAAGCCAACTGGGTTTATTTTCACAGTTACACACCAATGACCAGAGAGAACATTGAGGTGAAGGAAGGAGCTGCAACAGAAGTGGATTTTTCCTTGCAGCCAACTGTAATGCCACCAGTGCTTAACATCACACAGTTCACAGCAGCACCTGCTTCTGTCTCTACCGTCACCCCAACCTCTGTGCAGGCAGAGCCCCCAAGCCCAACCTCTCTCCATGAGCCCATCCAACCTGTGGACTTTCGCCACCATCACTTCTCAGACATGGAGATCTTCCTGCGGCGCTACGCCAGCGAGTACCCCAGCATCACCCACCTCTACTCCGTGGGCAAGTCAGTGGAGCTGCGGGAGCTCTACGTGATGGAGATCTCTGACAACCCTGGCGTCCATGAAGCAGGTAATGTGGGAAGTCCTCTCTTTAGCAAGGCACTAGTGACAGGCCCTTGGCTTTGAGAGACTCTGTGGGCAGAGCAGAAAGGAGCGTAGAGCTGGCACCTGTCTGAAGAGAGACAGATGCTCCTTGAAGGATCCTTTCTAGACCAGGTGCAGTGGGTGGCACTAGTGAGAGTTAAAGAGCATTGCTGGGATCATCTACACTGGTCGTGGAGTTCTGGGGACAGAAACCAGAGGTTTCACTGAGGCAACTTTCATTCTTTTTGGTGTTGTGGAAACAGAAGGGTAAATTTTAGGGAAACACCCTCCAGCCTTGCAGAAAGGCCTGAGAGAACAATGCTGAGGGTGATGAGATGTCCCCAAGCTGTAATGTAAGTGGTTGTAATTGTCTCTTTGGTATGGCTCTGTACACAGGTGAGCCAGAGTTCAAGTACATCGGTAACATGCATGGGAATGAAGTTGTGGGACGAGAGCTTCTCCTGAATCTCATTGAGTACCTCTGCAAGAACTTTGGCACAGATCCTGAAGTGACTGACCTGGTCCAGAACACTAGGATCCATATCATGCCATCCATGAACCCTGATGGCTACGAGAAGTCCCAGGAAGGTATTGTCTGCATTGAAAAATCTGTGGGGTTTCTAGATCTGAGAACAAGGCTTTTTTGGGTTCAAGGTACCTCTCTGAGAGATTTGGAAGCTTCACTGGAGCAGAAGTGCTCTCCACACAGGAAGGCTGGGAAGGGACTTGGTGCATGCTGTGGGATAAGAGGGTCAAGCCCGTGCTACAGGATGTACAGTCAACCGATGCTTGAAGCTGTCGGAGAGAGCTCTTGTGCTATATGATGCTGCCTCTCTTTGGGTTCTCTTACAGTTTGTGACTATCCCAAGGCTTATTTTGATAAAACACGTTCCTTGGACACAGCTCATACTTGCTGTGCTTTGGTTCATACTCTTAGTAACATGCAATGTGGGAGCCAGGCTGTCTGCAGAGCACTTGTCCAAGGATAATATAGACCTTTATCATGATGCTGAAATTGGCAAAAACATTCTTCAGGGAAGTCCTTAAACCTGTGTGACTCTGGCAGATCAGCAGAACAGTCTTCCAGAAAATAATTCTGGCCAGCAGAGCTCTGTTTGGGTTTAACAAAGAACTTGTCTGACTAGTTTAAGAAGGTGAGCTCTGAGGTTTCTGCGGGTCATAACATCCGACTGCTGAGATTGTTCATGGTTCACTGCCTTGCTGCTAGCTGTGGTCTGACTGGCACTGACAACCTGTGCAGGCACCTGCTGAAAGTGTGCTCTGACACCTCTGTGCACAGAGAAGGCCTATTGCTAAGGGGGAATGTGGTGATCCCGTCAAGCTGGGGTGTAGGAAGCCAGCATTATCATGTTCTCTGCTGTTTTCCATTAACTGACAGTTGTAAGCCCTGTAGTTAAGAGGTGAAGTGCCTCTGCACTGAAGTGGGACCTTGCTTAGGGCAGAAGCTTGAACACGTATTTCATTTTCAGGAGACAGAGGAGGTACCGTTGGCAGAAACAACAGCAACAACTACGACCTGAACCGGAACTTCCCAGATCAGTTCTTCCACGTGACAGACCCTCCCCAGCCAGAAACTCTGGCTGTCATGGCCTGGTTAAAGATGTACCCGTTTGTGCTCTCAGCAAACCTGCACGGAGGTACAGCAGCCAAACCGAGCTCCTTCCTTTGCAGTGAGGGCTGAAGGCTGGGGGTTTGCAGGGAAATCTCTGTGGTGTTCCAGGTGTGAACTACAGAGCTCTGGCAGAGAGCTCTGGCCTTGACCTTGGTGTAGAATGGCAGGAGCAGGGGCAGCCAGGTTCCTGCAGCAGGGCTGTGGCTGTTTGCAAAGGGCCTATGCAAACAAAACGTACATCAGCTCTCTTGTCCATGCTGCTGGCTGAGGGATCAGAGGCTGCAAACCACATCCTCCAGCCCATTTGTAGGAAGTTTAAAAGGTTGCTGAGAGGATCCTAGCCACTTCTCTGAGGGCAGCACGTGCATTGGGGAGTAGCTAGTACACTGCCCACTGGAATGTGGGGATGGACTCTTAGCAGCTAGGTCTGGGAAGGGGTTATAGTGCTGTGACTGTTAAAGGCTGCACAGTATTTGTGAAGGGAACAAGATGTAATCCTGAGAGTTCCCTGCCTTGAACCATGTGGCAGAACTATGAAATTTGCTGTAATTTAATTATTTTTGAGTGATCTAAGTCTCTGTATTGCAGCTTATTCCCCAAGCAGTTTGTCTGCTGGCTTATAGCTGTGGTAACTTGCAGGTGATTGCTTTGTGCTGGCACATTTAATTTTGTAGTGCAGAAGTACTGTGTGTGGGTAGGAGAGAGCTGGCAGCGTTCCAGCAGTGGTGGTGTCTGGGGTTCCATTCTGCTATTAGAACAACTTGCTTAGGAAAAGCTTCTAATAAGCAAAAGATGTTATAATCTGTAAGTACTTGCAGTAAACTCCAGAAGACTGAAAAGCTACAGGAGTTGGGCTAAGGGCACCATGTATGTTCTAAGGAATTCCTCCTCTTGCTTTCTCTCTTCTGTGAAAGTGATTATTGTGAGGTTGTGCTCACCCCTCCTGCGTGTTAGAGCCAAACCTGTGACGGGTCATGGCTTAGCTTCACCTTCCCAACTGGGCATGGTCTTATCTCTTCCTGTGCTTTTACCTTCTCTTCTGTCTGTTGAGCTTCATGGTTTGTTTGCCAAGTCTTGAAGAGCAAAAGGCATGGCACTGTTTGGGGAAAAAAGACAAAATTCCCCTATTAGGCTGAGAGATCATTTGGAAAGTGCATAAGCATGAATCAAAGCTTGTTTCCCCTGCAGGTTCTCTGGTGGTTAATTACCCTTTTGATGACGATGAACAAGGAATAGCCATATACAGTAAATCCCCAGATGATGCTGTGTTTCAACAGCTGGCACTTTCCTACTCCAAGGTAAAGCTCTAAGAGGAAAACAGATGCATCCTGCTGGGTTGGCTCCTGGTGCTGTGAGGAACCTCCTGGGCAGCCTGTTAGAGGAGTGTACAGGTCCTGTTGGGTGCCTGGTGTTACAGGCGCAGCAGGAGGGTCCTGCAGGAGGCTCTTGTTCTATGAGTGGTTGTCCACTGTCTGTGGATGTGGATGTTCTGTCTGCAGGCTCTGGAGAAGGAGCACTCTGTGCAGACCCAGGGGCCATATGTACTGAAGGGTGGTAGAAGTGTTGTACACAAGTTGGGAGGGAGAGCAGGGATGTCTGTGGGCTGGGTGTGAGTGCAGTCTGTTTGTTCTGCAGCCATACAAACACCTCTACATGAACCTCTGTTTGGTAACCCTGAGTGTGTGACTAATGTCAGAACAAAAGTGCCTCTGGCTGTCGAGTGCAGACTCAGCTTCACGTGTTACATCTTGTTTTTAGGAAAATACAAAGATGTACCAGGGAAGCCCTTGCAAGGATATGTACCCCACTGAGTACTTCCCACATGGCATCACTAATGGGGCTCAGTGGTACAACGTTCCAGGTAAAGTAGACCCAAAGTCTCTTGCATTGTTTACTTCCAAGTTAATGCATGTGCAGCTTAAAGAATTCAGTCTGCTCCATCACAAACTCTGCATTGGTCAGCCCACATTACTGGGATTCACATTTCTTTTATAACCTCCTAAATAATGTACCCAGATAAAGTTACTCCTGGGAGAAGGAATTTATAGTGTAGTTTTTCTGGCTATAGGTAAAATAGTTTCATAACATTTTACAGCAATGCATTAACATGAAAAGTATTTACAAGAAAGTTATTTGTTTGCTATTTTGGCATCCCTTTGAAGCTTGAATCTTGCCCTGTGTAAAACCCTTCTTTCTTCAGCTATAAAATACATGCTGTAGTTTATACTTCTATCTTTCTCTGCTAGTCAATACTTATTTTTGAGCTTTCAGTTGCTTTCAGGAAACTTTGTCAAAAGGGGTTTTTTTTTTACCTTCCAATTGTAGGTGGGATGCAAGACTGGAATTACTTAAATACAAACTGCTTTGAAGTGACCATTGAGTTGGGCTGTGTGAAATATCCAAAAGCTGAGGAGCTGCCCAAGTACTGGGAGCAGAACCGCCGGTCACTCCTCCAGTTCATGAAACAGGTGAGATGTTTGGACCTCAAGCAATTGTGTGAGCTGCATGTGGGGTTACTTTAACTATGCCAGAATGAACAAACTAATCTGAGGGCTCAAGCAAGTGCTGCCTCTTGGCCAGACTAGGTACCTACTCCACAGAAATCATCCTCATCAGAAGATATCTCAACTCTTCCTTTCCTCTCCTCAACAAACCAAAAAGCTGTATGGAAACAGCAGCCAGGTGGGCTTTTTATTTCCCACTCTCTTGGCTTTGCTGCCTGGGCTGGAATGGCCCTTTTGTGTCATTCCCATCTGAGTTGGGACTGGTGGTAGTGCTACACACCTGGAGCGTGCAAACAAAGGTGTGGAACAGCTTGTGCTGTGGTGGCACCCCAAGTCAAACAATTGCTCATTGTACTCATCAGGTGATCTTTGTCCATGCCAGCTGCTGGCGAGTCTGACCTGAGCCCTTCTGGGGACTTGATTCTCTGGGAATGCTGGACCTCGTGGGCTGGGAACTGGTGGGGTGTGTGTGTCAGGGCTCCCCCAGCCATGTGTGGGGTGGAAGGCAGAGCGAGGACTGGCACTCAGCAGGGCTGTGGGTCCGTGCACAGGTTCACCGCGGTATCTGGGGGTTTGTGCTGGATGCCACGGACAGAAGGGGCATCCTCAATGCCACCATCAGCGTCGCCGACATCGACCACCCCGTGACCACCTACAAGGATGGAGATTACTGGCGCCTCCTGGTCCAGGGGACGTATAGAGTCACAGCATCTGCCCGGGGGTGAGCAAACAGCTGCATGACTTGATTTCCCACTCAGGAGTGATCCCATCGCCTCCTGAGGGACGGAGAGGCACTCGTGCCAGCCTCTGCTGTAAGCAGAGTTAGCAATGTGCCGCTACCCTGATGGCAAAGGCTGCTCACCTTGAGCTGCTCTACAGTCTAAATCTTCCCTTGTTTGGAGGTGCTGTGGGAAACAAGTTGATAACTTGATGCCTTTAGGGGAAATTCTCTTGCAGGCAGCTGCCTGCAGAAGTGACTTCATCGCTTCAATTGCTGCCAAAACTTCTGTGTTGAAGCAGCCTGGCCTGTTGCTCTGCCAGTCTGCCACGTAACCTTGCAACACCTGAGCCAAAAGCAGCTCAGTGCCATATTGGGCCCCTGAGCTACTTTCTGTCTTCCTGCCATTCCCATGTCCTTTTGTTCTTGGTATTCATGTTTATGGTTCTCACTGTTGACTGGGAAGCAGTAGCAGTCCCATGGGAGTGTTCAGTCAGGAAGGGGGATGGATGGCTTGTTGTGCAATGTCTCGAGTGCCTGACATTTACTTGTGCCTTCTCTTCCCTGGGCAGGTATGATCCAGTCACTAAGACGGTAGAAGTTGGCAGCAAAGGTGGGGTGCAGGTCAACTTCACTCTTTCACGGACAGACATCAAAGTGGAGGAGGGGAAGGTGCCAGTCTTGAACACCCCAGACACCAGTGACCCCAGTGAGAAGGAATTTGAGACCCTGATCAAAGATCTGTCTGCTGAGGATGGCCTGGAGCAGCTGCTGCTGACCTCCTCGGGAGACATTGCTCCGTACCGATACCGCCCCTACAAGGACCTCTCCGAGTTCCTCAGAGGCCTCTATCTGAACTACCCACACATCACAAATCTCACCAGGTGAAAACTCAAAGCAGCAGTGCCCAGCTCCTCCCTGAGCAGCACTCTGTCTTTTTTTCAGATGTAATGCAGTTTGAGTTAGCTTGACCTGAGCCAAGGTCTCTGCCCTCCTGCAGGAGACCAGCTGCTGCCGTCCTCTCTTTGTCTTTGTGACCTGTACTACTTACTCTCTGTCAGCTTTAGAAAGCACATATCTCTTTGTCCCAGGACCTCATTTGCTTGTTGTTACCAGGCACAAAATGCTCATGTGCTGTTCCTGCTGGTGCCAAGGCTGCTTTTCTGATCTGTAGCCTCTATTGTTCTCCCAGTTGCATCAGCCCCGATTGTGTTCCCTGAGCATGCTCAGTTTGCTAACCTAGTGGCATGACTGAAGCAACAACTTCTCCATTACTGGAACTAGACTTGCTTTTGTCCTCAACTCCACGTGCTTTATAAATTAGTTTGATGTCCAGATGTATCCTGCTTTGAAGGAAAACAGCAGAACTTTGTTATGGTGTCATGGGCTATAGAGAGCTATATGGAGCACTGGGTGTCCTGTGCCAGACCTGAATACGTTCTTACACAGATGCTTGTGTTCAAACTGATCTTTATAGTGAATTCTCTTCAGAGCTGCTGCAGATCATCTCTCATGACGTGGCTGTATTTTGTGTGTCACCTGTCTCTGCAGCCTCCTCGTGGAAGCTGTGGCAGTAGTTCCTTCCCACACCAGAAGGTCAGGCTAGGGCTGCAGTGCTGCTCCTGAGCTGATGCTCTGGTTTCTTATCTCTTGGCAGTTTGGGTCAGAGCGTTGAGTTCCGTCAGATCTGGTCTCTTGAAATCTCCAACAAGCCCAACCAGTCTGAGCCTGAGGAGCCAAAGATCCGCTTCGTCGCTGGTATTCACGGGAACGCTCCCGTTGGGACAGAGCTGCTCCTAACACTGGCAGAATTTCTTTGCATGAACTACAAGAAGAATGCTGTTGTTACAAAGGTGAGGAGCCAGTGCACAGGACTATCTTGGAGGCTTCCAACTATATGCTGAGAAGACAGTGCTCCCTGGGAGAGACTTGTCTTGTGGCTTGCAGTGGTCCTATGCGTAACAGGGAGGTGTTGCGAGATCCACGGGGCAACCTCTATCTGCAGTTCCTAGGATGAGGCTCAGGCAACTGAGATGTACAGAGAACGAACCCTTCTAATTGCTCCTTGTCCTGTTTCTCCTCCTTTTGTTCAGCTGATTGACAGAACTCGGATTGTGATTGTTCCTTCTCTGAATCCAGACGGACGTGAGATAGCGCAGGAGAGAGGCTGCACGTCGAAGATAGGCTGGACTAATGCTCATGGCAAAGATCTGGACATGGACTTCACAAGTAAAGCAAACAAAAGCCAAGTGATATGTAGTGTCCCTGTAGAAATGCAGACTGCTGTAGAAGTGTCCTGCTAGGAGTAGATGTAGTGGTTTGGTTACAGGGTTTACCTGTAAAGAGAGCAGCACTCCTGCCCTGGGGCCCTGCTGGGAAACTTCCAGAGCTTGAGATCCCCCTTACAAAAGGCAATTTGCAGTCTCATATTTGCAAGGAAAAGATGAAGCAAAATTCTTTAGCAGTAGTCGAGAGATTAGACAAGGCCTAATGTATTTTTTCCTGTTAATTGATTGCTTTCAACCCCAGATTTCTGAGAAATGCCCTCTGTTCATGCTTCCCAGAAACAGTCTCCTTTTGTCATGGTGTTCTGGTTTCCATGTAACTGCTTGTTGTGTCCATAGCACTGTACCAGCCCACCCTTCCCAGAAAAGAACCCAGGTTTGGCTGGAACCATCCCAAGTGCTTTCTTAAGAAAATGTCCATGTGATGACATAGCAAAGGCTGTACTTCAGGTGGCCACTCAGATAGCAAAGGAAACTTGCCAATTCTCTTTCCTTTCTTTTCTTGTGATTTCAAGGCAATAATTCCCAATACTCAAGGACACGAGAGCCTGAGACCAAAGCCATCATGGACAGCTTGATACTGAAGCAGGATTTCAGCCTCTCGGTTGCACTGGATGGAGGATCCCTGCTGGTCACTTACCCGTACGACAGGCCAGGCCAGGCAGGTATGGCTGACTCCTCCGAGGCCTTGCACACGCAGTCACCCTCAGGCTATCTCTGCAGAAGTTCATGTGACTGTATGATGTAAGAGCTTTCTGTGCTGTAGCCTCTCTGTGTGTTCAGCCCTTTGTATGTGGAGCTGACAGTGTGTTAAGTAAAGCTGAGAAACCTCACAGGATTCAGTTAAGGATCAGAACGCTCACAGTTTTCATTCCTACAACAGTATTTCAACCTTACCTCTGCTAAAGCTGGTATGAAGTCTGCTTTTGTTACTACCCCTCAGCTTTAGAGGACATCTGGAATGCTCCTGAAAGTGTGTCACTTTAATATAGGGTTAGAGTGGGCATCGTACACTCCAGTGACTAGGAGTTGCACCCTCAGCATCTCACTTTTCTCTTTGTAGTGGAGAACAAAGAAACACTGAAGCATTTGGCATCTCTATATGCAAACAACCATCCACTGATGCATTTGGGCCAGCCAGGTTGTCCAAATAAATCAGGTATGTTTGGTTCAGTCCTTTGACCTCCCTGTTAGCTTGTGCTGGGCTCTGCTAGGAGCAGATCACTCTAACAACTGTGTTCTTGCTCTCACAGATGAGAATATTCCTGGTGGTGTGATCCGTGGCTCTGAGTGGAACAGTCACTTGGGAAGTATGAAGGTACTTCACAGCACAAGGCTTTCCATCTCTATTAAGCATCAAAAAGCATATTTGTTCTGTTGTCTGGGAAAAACTTGCCCACCTCCAGCTGCACTTGGCACAGCTTTTGAAACACCATCTCTTTTGCTGTAACTGTGGGTTTTGGTTTTGCAGGATTACAGTGTCATGTTTGGTCATTGTCCTGAGATCACTGTTTATACCAGCTGCTGCTACTTCCCGAGCGCAGGACAGCTTCCCAGCCTGTGGGCAGACCACAGGAAATCCCTCCTCAGCATGCTGGTGGAGGTGAGCCACGGGCTGTGGGAGGCAGTTCTGGCAAGGAATCAAGGAACTGGGCCAGGTGGGGAGAGGGAGAAGAAGAGATCAGCATGGAGAGTCTTTGTGTTGCTATAGGTGGTGTGTAATTACAGACTGACATAGTTTAGACTCTGTGGGGAGTGGATTGAACAGGGGAGCTGTTGGATGGATGGAACAGAGCAGCAAGTGACTGGGAAACGTCTTGACAGGAGAGTTAAACATTTGTGCTGTGTTGCCTCAGGGTGGGCTGAGCATTGCTTGCAGGATTGTGTGCTTTCATTTACTAGAGGGGTCAGGGATGGGGAATGTGCTGTGTTTTAAGGGGAGGGTTAGATCCTATTAGAGTGACAAATGTGCTGTGGGTGCTTTGATCTGAATGTGAAGTGTTTGAAATGCTTTATTTCAGGTTCATAAGGGAATCCATGGCTTTGTCAGAGATGAGAGTGGAAAGGCAATTTCTAAAGCCCTCGTTGTTCTTAACGAAGGTTTGAGAGTCTCTACTAAAGAAGGCGGCTACTTCCACGTGCTCTTGGCTCCGGGTTTGTATAACATCAACGTGATAGCCGAGGGCTACCAGCAGAAACATGTCAAGGTATGTGAATGTCCGTATCAGAGATCTCTTGTCAAGCAAAGGCATCCCTCCTGGGGCTCTGCTTAGCTGTGTTTAGTGCCCAGGGCAGCTATTTTCTGCCTTCATACAATGATTTTCCCAGCACAGCAGGGTTGTTTTGAGCAGTAGCTTTTCTTTCCATTGCACCTGTCCTTGGCATCTGCCCAGTCCTGCACTGCTCCTCAGGCATCTCTTTTTGTCTGGATACCTAACAGAGGTGCAGGCTTTGACACAGGCTGTGCTCTGGTATCTCCCTGCAGGTCTTTGTCCGCCAGGATGCTCCCAGCTCTGTCTTCATTGTGTTTGACACCGAAAACAGGATATTTGGTCTGCCAAGGCAGCTGGTTGTAACTGTTGCAGGTAAAGTGACACTTCTGACTAGCTGGTTCATGCTGACAGTGACTCTTCACTGAACCAGAACAATATCCTGCAAACTTAGGCCATCTGCTGCTTTCACTTCTGAACTTGTGCTTTTCCTTACAGGCTGATCCAGCAACCCTTGGTTCTGGTGATGAGCTGGGCTGATGGGAGGGAATGTGTAGAGAGTGTTGCAGGGGTCTGAAGGGTCCAGCATTGATGTCCAGATGCCTGGATTAGGGAGAGCCTGTTTGTGCATAGAGCTGAGACCAAAGAAATCTTGCTGCTTTACCAAGGTTTCTTTGGGTAGTGTGGCACCAGCTATGCATTTGGAGGTTGGGGTTTTTTTTGTTGAGTGGCAGCTGCTGGAGAGGCTCGAGTTTATAGCCTGTGTTTTGCAGAGAAGCTCAGTGAGCACAAACAATAAAAGCCAGTGCAGTGCTGCTCCCTTGCATGGCGTGATTTCAGTGGGCTAGGAGGAAAGAGCAGGGGCCAAGTGAAGTGAAGAAAGTGGCCGTGACTGTAGAAGGGCAGAGAGATGGTGGCAAGCCTGTGAGCCTCTTAGGAGAGGGAACATAGCATTAACTTTCATGTCTTCTTTCTGGTAGGTGCAAGTATGTCTGCTCTTGTCCTCACTGCTGGGATCATCTGGTGTGTCTGCTCCATCAAGTCCAACAGACACAAGGATGGTTTCCACCGCCTCCGCCAGCACCACGACGAGTACGAGGATGAAATCCGCATGATGTCCACGAGCTCAAAGATGTCCCTCCTCAGCCATGAATTCCAGGATGAAACAGACACTGAAGAAGAAACATTGTACTCCAGCAAACACTGACACCTCCAGGCAGGACAGGAGCTTCCCATGGACCAGGCCTAGTGGTGGGAGGCAATCCCTGTGGTTCAGTTTTGAAACATTAGTTTGCAGGAGGTATCCCCCAGAAGCTGTGGGTGGCAGCTCCCAACTTGCCTCTCTTTGCTCTGTTCCTGTGTACATGCAAATTGGTGGGTGTTGGAGGCTGTTTGGGTTAAGGACATGGCTTGTTACATTTGTGGGTGAAGATCTGTAGGTTCACGTGGCGTTATTTGAAAGGCAACTTAAGGTGGCCAGCAATGTTCCTAGCACTTCCCCAGCATCTCAGCACAGTGAGCAGATGATGGGAAAGTGCCCCAAGACCTGCGAGGAGTTGTAGTTACAAAACTCCAAAGTGATTTCTCTACCTGTTTTGATTTGATGTTTTCTTCTCTGTACCTGGGGAAAGCCAAATTCTTCACTTGGCTCCACATTCTGCAGAGCAACCCTTGGGAAAAGACCAAAAAAAAACCCAAACTGCTAAGCAGTGACTTAGCATCCTGAGAGCTGGAGGAGAGGACATCTCTTCTTGATGTGAGCTGGAGAAAAGAGCGAATGTCAGAGCTTCAGTGAACTCTGACAAAGTTCAGTTGCTTGCCAGCTCTGCAGCATGGCTGTTCCTGACTCTGGGGAAGAAAAAAAGCCTTATCCCCATAACCTCTGGTTGCTTTTCGTTTGTGTCCTAGACCTGGTCTTTGAGGCCTTATAACAGCAGTGTCTGAAAGAGCAACCAAAAGTTATTCTAAGCAAGTGGATCAAGTGATTACGGTGGGTACCATAGAAAAACAGTCTGTTATTGGCTACCCCGATCAGTTTTGCTCAAGTCCACCACTGTTCAGGAGGAGTCAGTGGAATCTGCCCACTGCTTTGTATTTGAGCATTACTGGGGCAGCAGGGAGAGGTTGTGGGACTATCCATGGCCCAACTTCAGTCTTAGATTTTGAAGAAAAGCTGCACCATTTGCCATTGTCCACCTCATACTATTTAATGATCAGAGCACTTTGGAAACACCCTCTCATCAAGCTCCAGTGATGATGGGTATCAAATGCACCTCCCACTCCACTCTCTTCTGCTACTCCAGTGTCTCTGAAGTGTGTAGCAAGAGCTCCACCTGCTTGTGTCTGCAGTCGTGGCTGCTGCTGTGGGGGTGCAAGGCCTGAGGGAGAGCTGTATGGCTGTGCTGGAGAGGGGAAAAGCAGCCAAATTCTGCTTTGTAGTACTTGGCAGGAATTTGAAAAGAGGAGCCACTGTGTGCATTCCCAAAGCACAGGCAGAGAGGGTGTAGAAGGGATGTACAGAAGGGCAGAATGACTGAAATGTTTGATTCCAAAGCCCTCATACAACTCTGCTGTCCCTCTGTGTTCTGGGCAGAAGGCTGGGGTTAGGATAGGCCCTTATTTTCTTACTGCTCATTTTCTTTTGAATCCTTTCCTCCCTGACATGAGTGCTGGGCTGCAGGAGCCTGGCACAGACATATCTTGGACATCTAGTTTGCCATGTGCTGATCTGTTCTCCAGCATCCTGAGGGGATGCAAGTGAAACCTGCACGTGGTAGCTAAAGCAATGTTTGCACCTAAAAGTATGATGGGGTCTGTTGTGCAGAGCTCTGACACAGTCTGCTTTGGGAGAACAGCACGATGGGTTCCCTGGTGAAGGCTGTGTCCTTGTTGGGCTGTGTCACTGTGGGAAGGAGTTGCTCCTGCCCTCTGCCTCTGGCAGCTGCCCTTCCAGAGTCACATGCCCGTGGCCATGCTCTGTGCTCATCCCAGCTGCTTTTGTGCAGCTATCTGGAGGACAAAGCTAACCCTTAGACACCAGAATGCCTTCTTCCCTGTTTCATGGGGAAATCGGTTGCAAGAAACATTTGATAAGAACTGTCTGGGGAGATGTGCTGGAAGGAGGGAGAGGAGGCCGAGCATGCCCCTTGCGTAGTTCTGGGATGAAAGCTGCTTTGGTTGCCTCTGTTCTGCAGGAGCTGTGACTGTCTCTGCCTGTCCTTCTCATCCTCTGAGCAGGGGCAGGACTTTGGTCTCGGGCTGTGACCCTTTTCCACGTGCAACAGGCTCCGCTACCCCTGCCTGGTCTCTGAGCTGTTCCTGCCTCTGAGAGCTTTACCAAGAGATGCAGCAGGGTGGGGGTTATATTAAAGTTGAGTTACAAAGGGCTCTTTGGATGCTGGTTGGGCTTTGTTTGCTCTAGCAGCAGGCAATGGACTTGAGCTGACCTTGCTTTGTCCCACGAGCAATAAGTCTCGGTAGGAGCCGTGTTTTCCTCACAGGAGGTGCGTGTTTTAAGGAAAATGGAGTTGAGATGTTTTGCAAACATGAGAGACTTCCCACACCGGAGGATCAGTGCGGGGTCTGGCTCTCGCTGCGGCTCTGGAGCACTTTGTTGCCAGTGGTGGGAAGGCAGGAGCAGCTTCCCCTCATTGTGTGTCTGTCCATCCGCAGCAGCGCCCGTGTCCCTCCTGGGCAGGAGCTGCTTCCCCGCGGGCGCCGGTCCCTGCAGCGTGTCGCTCTGTGCACTGTGCCTTCAAATGTACATTTATAAAGGGACTTGAATCGCCTTCTCCTGGGACGGGGCGGCGTGAGGCGAGGCTGGGTTCTGCCCTCAGCCCAGCCTGCTGTTTTTTACCTGTATACTGAGAGCCAATAATCTGTATAAAAACTATTTTGATGTCCACGGGGCTTCTCTCATTCTTGCCAAGGGGGTCAAGGGGGCTCAGGGCT
>WBNH01007605.1:0-72869 GCA_013401255.1 Urocolius indicus
TCCCTTCATATGTTTAGTGACAATGCTCAGGATGAGTTGTTCCATCACTTTTCAAGGGATGGAATCCTGAGTGCTGACATCTTAAAAAATACCAGACCCCCATAATGACTTTAAATTATGTGTAATTGAGTTTGTCTGTAGAACCATCACAATGTACTAAGGTGATTTTTATCTTTACCAGCAAGCAGGTTTTGTTTATGGACAGCTTTTAAAATTTAAAGAATACAGATTTTGCTGATGCAATTTGTCTATTTTTCCTACTTCTCTAATTGTATACAGATCTTCTCCAAACTTAGTTGAACAACACGATGCATGTGTACTTGAATTGCTACATTTTAGTCTCGTGTGTAGGATATTGTTTTGCAGTTCTTGCAGAGGTCACAAACCACAGCATTTGAATTACTGTCACTTTACTGAATTCAGAAAATGCCTCTGGTGCTAACTGGTAAATTGTGAGTTGGTGGATTTGAATTAAATTATCGTGTTTTCATTGCAGGCATCTTTTCCACAAGTCCTGTGTAGACCCCTGGCTACTAGACCATCGTACCTGCCCGATGTGTAAAATGAATATTCTAAAAGCTCTAGGGATCCCGGTAAGCACATCGCAGAGCAGCCAGTCGAGGCAGATGGGAAACACCAGCTACTTGCCTGTCTGTTCCCATCCTACTTTTTGCCATGTTATTGATTTTTTAATTGATTTATTAAGAGGAGTACAAGCTGAAATGTCTGACTATACCTCTCTCCTGCACCCTGCTTTTAGTGAGGAAGAGTGTGTGTACAGGGGTTGATTGGGTGTTGGGTATGTGCGTCTGTGGTTGCATGCTGTGTGGAGCAGAGGATTGTTTGCTATTGTTTTGGTGTATTCATGGATTCTTTCACATAGTTTTTGTTTGTGTTTAAAATCAGCACTGGATTTATTTTTTTAATCATGCTCGCTGTTCAAATCTCAAAGCAGAAGATCTGGAAATAAATATTTCCCTGCTATACTTGTTGAGGACAACTAATTGTCCATTCTGGGGAGCTAATTTTTTTTTTTCTTCTGTAAGATTTCTCCTGAAGCCTACCTGTAGCAACCTCTGTATTCCCAATTACAAATAGGGAGCATTTCTCCTGGTAAACTAAGCATGTGGCAGCCCACATGATTTAAAAGAAATTGTTAAGCTCTTTGTTATTTGGAATATTCAGATGCAGTTAGAAGCTGCCAAAGCAATTGATCTTTTTAGGTTGCATGTTTACATTCAGATAGTGGACGTCCTGGCTGCCATACAGGTTCCTAACCACAGCTATCACAGAGATCAGGGGCTTCACCAGAAAGGAGTCACTATCTTACACTCTGCGAGGCTTTGCCACATGATGCTGAAGTTCGATACTGAAACACCACCAGTTGATACGTTAACAGGTGCTGTAAATACTCTGCCCGGTTACACTGGGGGAGCTGGTACAGCCAGGTACAGGTAGAGCTGGTACCTTCTCTCAAGGGTTTGTTTCTGTGGACAAGCAGGTTGATGCAGAAAATGTTCCACAGCAAGTTGTGAGGTATGTTTTTTACTAAAGTAGGAAGATATGTTATCAACCTAATATAACCCAAGTTAAAAACATGCAGTGGGAACAATGAAGTAGAGCATTGTAGTTAGGGTAATGTCATGACAGTTGGGCTACTTTTTTCTACTAGGCATGTATATTATCTTTAGAATATTGAAGAATGATACAACTGTGAAATCAATATTTGAGATGTCAGGAAAGACCAGAATGAAGGCTGACTCTTCTATTCAGCATCTCTGCACCCAGGCTGAACATGGACATTTTTTCCCAGCCTCTTTGTCCCAGTTCACAGGCCTGCCAAGGAGCAGTTAGCCAGGATTTTGACACCTCTTCTCTGTACTCAAGATATTTTTCCATTATTTTTTTCTGCACAGTGCAGGACCATGTGACTTCTGCTTTCACACTAGTCCATTCAAGTTTTTGCCCAAGCATTTCACTGACATGCTTTTCATCCCGCTTCATAATCAGGGGATATAGACAGATCAGACCTCCACTTTTTGGTGACCTGTGGTGAGATGTTAAGGTCTTTGCAGAATGTTTCATATCGGTAGTATGTACATCCAGAATATGTCTCTTGCTGAGTTCATTGATAGCTGCTGAAGGCTGTGTCTGCAGGCTGTCTGAGGCTGAGTACAATGAGAAGAAGCAAAAACATGCCCAGAGGCCATGTATAAAGGTTTTGGTTTATGACTGGCTTTTACTATATTTGGACATCTCTGTAGTGTTAAGTATAGGAACCTAATTGCCCGGAAGAATTAAAAGCACGGTTTGATTTCCTCAGCCAGTGTTTCTCTGCTTATAGCTCCCTGCCTCATTCCATCTGGAACATGTAGCAGAAGGACGAGTCTATTGTGTTTCCCTCACTAAGAGCTCTCCTCATGGAGCTTCTGTGGAAATAATTGTCCTGGGCTTGTAGTTAGTGCTGTAACCAACATAACAGCTGGGTCAAATTGAGATTTCAGAATCAGCCTTAGTGCTGATCTGTCTTAGAGCTTAAAATCAGGCGCTTAGATGTTAATGTTTGACTCAGAAAGTTTCTTTAGTGGATTTTATTGTACTTTTCAGTAAAAAGTGCCATAGCTTGTTCTAAGACAATGAACTGGAAACAGCCCAGTCTGTCATTTAGAGGAAGCAGACTAGCTCCCACCCGCAGGGTTAATCAGTTAAGGTCATGAAGGGAGAGCTGTGTGCTAGAGCCTTACCCCTTGAGGTGACTTACTTTAGGAGCTGGGAAGAGCTCCTACTGTAAATCGTAGTTCCCATGGGAACTGGGAGCAGATGGTAGCCTTTGTGTCAGGGGTTTCCTCTGGCTGACTGCAAAGAGAGAGGGAGTCTAAGAGCATCTGGTAGCTTGAGGGTTAAAAATTTCTATGCAGCTATGAATTGCTCCCCTTCCTCTGTTTTCTCTGTCTTCTCTTTCTAAAATATTAAATATTTCTAAATATCTTGCTTCTCCCTCTCTTACCTCATGCACTTTCCTGCTTATCCTCTACATAACCCTTTCTGCCCAAGCCTAGTCCTGTTCTCCACTCACACAGAAATTGTGTGCATTCTCACTCTTCTCCCTGTCCAGCACCAGCTGAGGGCAGTCTGGGGGTGGGCTTCAGTCCCCTGGGATGCTTTCTGGTGCCACCATGAGCTTGCAGGTACCATGCAAAGTCGTCTTGTCTTTGGAGAGCATTGGTGCTGAATAAGCCACCACTCTATCAGCACACATGAACCCATTTTTTCAGAGGCCCACAACTTATCCAGATGTCAGCTGGAAGAAGCTGTAAAGCTCTAGGACTTCTCAGTGAGAGGTGGCAAACACTTTTGTTGAGTGGATAAAGCAGAATGCCATTCCATAATCACATTCCTGTGTCCTGCTGAGCCATCTTAGCTGAAATTTCCACACACAGAAAAGCAGGCTTAGGCAGGCAGCAGTCTCTTGTGGGAGACTTGAGCTCAGATTTGTCCAAGTCCTTTTGCAGGCTTTTACAATAGGGAGAAATGAGGAAATCTTACCATAGGCAGGACTAATGTGAGTTTTTTTTCCTGCCAGCTGCATGTTTGTTCTCTGGTAGTTATTAAAGAGCTTGTGTGACTGTGGATATATTGAGTTCCATTTAGCAGCAAGACTCAGGATTTTCCAGGAAGTGATTGGTTAAAACCCAAATATCTAAATACTTCAATTCAGTTCACATCTAAACTCTCAATTTGCTTTGTAATAGAGACTTCAAATATTATCTTCTCTAAAACCAGGTTTCCCAGGCTGCCGTGAGGCACCAAAATAACTGCACTTGTTTTCACCGTAGCTGAGCACCCCCAGCATCTCCACTTTTCACCTACAGCACTCTGCGGCTCCAGAGGATTAGTAACTGTCAGTAAATGCTTGGCATAACGTTTTCCACTGTCTTTTTGCTGGGGATGAACTCAGCTCAGACCATACCTCTTTTGGCTGCAATATTTGAAGCAAATTAGCAGTGAAACTGTCCTTCACTCTCAGGCCACTACATTGTTATTGGGATGATCGTATCACATACAATAGTTTGCCTCTGCTTCTCCCCTTTTTCTGCAAATATCTGCTGGATATGCAGACAGATGCATTTTTGGCAGCAGATTGGATGACTTGGAGCTATTCACTAAGAGCCTTAGCCAAGCCCTTAGAAGTCAATACAAAGCCTTCCCTTGACTTCAGTGGAATTGTGCCCTCAAAGCACTTACATGCAGGGAAAGACTGAAAGCAATATAATTAAACTTAGCAAATGTATCTGGGTCACTCTGACAGCAAAAGCCGTAATATATGTCTTTCAATCAGTATTTCACATCATTAGTTTTATAGTATATAGGGGTTTTTTTTTTTTTCCAAGTAAAATGATTCAGGAGTAAAGAGATTCATTATACTGGGCAATGCTATTTTTGCATCTTTAATGTTTGGTTTGGTTTGGCTTTCAATTTTAATCCCCCATTTTTAAAGGTTTAAAATCTAGTGATAAAACCCCATTCTAGGAATAACTGGAAGGAGAGCAGAGGACAGACAACCGATCCCTTGGAAAAAAAAAATAATAGTTTTTTGCAGAGTAGAAAATAGAAAAACAGGCCTTTTTTTCTTTCTTTTAAGATACACTACCATCAAAGCCAAATTTAACTTAAATACTGAAAGCCTTTGTTATAACAGCTAAAAGTAACGGAAAGAATGATAAATCTAAGAAATAATTTTGGGTCCAAGTCCTAGAGATAAATTATTGGTATATCACTTTAAAAAGTACTTCCATTAAAACCTGGTATAGCTGAATGCGCCTTTATCTCAGTTCTGATGAGCTGTTGCTGCTTCTGGATTAGACTGGAGCCAGACAACAACAATTCTAATTTTTATACCAAACTTCAGTTTGAGAATAGAAGTCCCCTGAGGATTGTTTAAAATGCCTGCCTTTTTCATTAGTAACAGTTGTGAAAAAAATATTTATGGGGTTGCAACAAGCAGACAGGGAATACGCAGGAAATGAGAATACAGGCTAAGTTCCTCATTCTGAAAAAAAAGATGGATGCATGTGGTAACCTTCTATGCCTGAGTTCATAGAGATTACACTTGTGCTTGAAGCTAAGCCTCTGTCGAAGTCTTTGCTGTATCATATTTTGCTTGGTTTCTAGGTGCCTGCTATTGGAGGTAGACAGTGAGGTTTTCAAAAATACCTTAGCAAACATAACAAAAATCAGATCCACAGAGCAAAGTACATCTTCTCTGACTTTAGCCATTCCATGGATGTTCAGTCTAGCAGCTTAAGCCCCATGTCTGCTTAGTGCTGAGCAGTGGGAAGGCAAAGGGGGCAATTCATGCCACTTAACTCGGAGTAGGATGAACCATACAGCAAAGTTGTCTCAAACTATTGAAGTTAGCTGAAACCTAAGAGACTAATCCAAATTCGCTGTCTGACCTCCTGGACGAGAAAAATAGATGGGAACAACTTAACTTTGTTTCCTAACTTAACAAGTTGTCTGTGTAATTGCAGCTCAACCTTGCAATGTCCCTCTGTCATTTTGGAAGCTTTGCACCCTGACTCACAGCTTCCTCCTTTTTGAGTTAGCTTTGTTTTTGTTAAAAGTCTAAAATCCAGTTCTTGAAATAGTTGTGCAAACAATTTTTCTCCATGCGTTGGGGAGAACTAGACCTGGTTCTATGGGTGCAAGTATCTGTTTCCTCTTAGAGGAGAAAGAGCTTTTTTTGTCATGTGTTTGTCACTAATGTTTATGGAGAGCTCCATAGAAATCACTGCTGTATGAATGGGAGCATCAGGCTTATAACAGGACCAGAGAAATCAAGGGGAGAAACTAGCCCTGGAGATACTGTCTCTGGACAAATGATCCCCTGCTGCCTGGTGCCCACTTGAAGTCTCAGTGCTCTTTGTGAACAGATGCTCAATGCTAAGGAAACTGCAAAAAGTGGGCACCACAACCCCCTCATTGCTTCCCTGTAAGGTCAATGGAAAGGCAGGCACTTAATCTGAAGAGCTTGGCTTATTCTGGAGGTATTGGTGTATTCACTATGTAACTGTCAGAAGTATCTAAATCCACAGAAATATGTTCAGTCCTTAGTCTCTCTGAATCAGCAAATAAGACAGACTATGAATCAAAGAATACTCTTCAAATAGCCATTATTGCTTGTTTGTTTATTTTCTCATAATTGTTTTTGAAGGAAATATAGCATTAGCAAAGGAAAATATCTTTTGATGTTAAAAAGCTTGTCCTATAAACAGCTTTAGCTTCTGTTTTTGCACTCTCCATATAGATGTGCCCACAGGCAGTTCCCTTGAATTCGTATTCCCGAAAGCTCTGATATCAGCTCTATAAAACGTACATTTAGGGAAAAGATAATCATTCCCCTTCAGCTACTGCCTCTGTTTACATTGCAATCTGACTCAGCAATCTGCCTACGTTAAGTAAATCATATAAATGAGTTACTTTTTTAATGTGTGCTCTCCCAAACCTTTTAAAAAGCATAAATAAATAGGAATATTTAGAGACTGTAGGTGACACAGTTTAATACTGAACTAGATGCTTGCTTTGAGTCTATTGCAACAGATCTTACTAAGAAGTTTTAAGTACATGAAAGCAAACGAACTGTATGTATTTATTCATCCTATGTTGCCATTTTAAGTACTGAAAATGAAAAAAAATGAAAAAAAAAATGAAAAACCCCAAAGAAGTGGGAACAGGTAAATTGAATCTTTTTATGGGGTAAAAGTTTTTTTTTCTTCTCTTTCTTCCCATTAGCCTAATGCAGATTGCATGGATGATATACCTCCAGACTTGGAAGCATCCATAGGAGGCCCACCAACCAACCAGATAACGGGAGCCAGCGATATAACAGTGAATGAGAGCTCTGTAGCCCTGGATCCCCCAGTGCGGACTGTGGGAGTGCTACAAGTCATGCAAGACGTAGACTCCTTTCCCCAGGTTGGGGAGGGTAACTTCACAACAGGCAGTAAGTTCCTCTTTCTAGCAGAATTTGCACTGAAATGAATGTTTAGAAACCTGAATCACAAGCTGAGCTCTAGTGCGGGGGAAAAACAGCCTTTGAGGTCTTTTTCATTGGAGGAATGGCCCTACTTTAGGCTCAGCAAAAGTCTACAGGGTAAGTACACTTAAATATCATGTCATTCTGCTGTACTGCAAACACTTCCAGCCTGTATGCAAATTAGTGTGTTTAATAGCAAACTCTGACTGGGACTTTTAATTGGTTCCCTGCATGGACAGAACAAGCTATTTCAGTCAACACAAAGCCATATAAGCTTATGGTCATCTTTGGATATTGTTTATAGTAAGCAATCCATTCACCACGAAAACCCACCATGTTTCACTTGGCTTCTTCGTGAAGCAGATTGGTACATGTCCTTAGGCCAGCCTTTCCTCACTAGGCTATGTGACACTTACTGTCACAGAATCACAGAATCTCAAGGGCTGGAAAGGACCTTGAAAGATCATCTAGCCCAACCGTCCTGCCAGAGCAGGAACGCATAGAGAAGGTCACACAGGAACTCATCCAGGTGGGTTTTTAATGTCTCCCGAGATGGAGACTCCACAACCCATCTGGGCAGCCTGTTCCAGTGCTCTGTCACTCTCACAGTGAAGAAGTTTTTCCATATGTTTCTTTGGAACCTCATCTACTATGTGGAAGTAGTTCTTACCTGCATATCACAAAATAAACAGCAAATGCAGCTGTTGCTTAACACTTGCCTTCACTCAAGAAAAAAAAAGATTGTTGAATTCTGGTTTTGCCATTTCTTTATCTTTTTACACCAACTGAAGCTCAACTGGTTATTTATTCATACTTGAACTACTTATTTCAGAAGGATTGATGGTCAGAGTTCTTTTAGTTCACAACCTGAATGTAGTGAAATAATGTTGGCAATGTCTACACAAAAAAAAAAGGAGAATTGTGGATGCTTTCAATGTGATTGGTTTTCACTTGCTTAAGGGGCATCAATTAAACCAGTAACTCTCAAAGTATCTGCATTTCTCTGTTCCTAAAAATGTTGTTGGAAATCTGCGACAGTTTAAAAGGAGTGGTGTCAGCTGTTTTGAGTGAGAATTGTACTAGTCTAAAATTGTTATTTTTAGTTAAAATAGTAGATCAGTAGAAAATACATATCTGTTTTATACCTGTTGGTGAATTAGTATTGACAAGACTATTGTAGAAAATCATCAGATGTACTTGAAGGGAGGTAGACAAATGTGATAAAATATAGGTTTATGTATGGAGTCAGTGGAAAGTCCTGGAAAAAATTATACATTTTCAAACATTTCTAGGTACTACTATGGGCCTGGGTGTGAAAAAGAAGACAAGTAATAATATGATGTATCAATTGTAGCAGAAAGATGAGGGAACTAGGCTGAAATGATTTTACATTAGTCTCCTCACTCCATGGAGCACCTTGATAATCACACTTTCCCTCACGTTGCAGCCAGTGTAATGGCAGTGAAAATAACTTCTGGAAACCCTGGACTTGCGACTTTAGCCACATGTGACCCAAAAGTGGATTTTTAAGTTCTGCATTTGTGGATTAGATACTGGTTTCAGGTTTGATC
This sequence comes from Urocolius indicus, assembly GCA_013401255.1. NCBI lineage: Eukaryota > Metazoa > Chordata > Aves > Coliiformes > Coliidae > Urocolius > Urocolius indicus. The sequence goes on from WBNH01007605.1 coordinate 8,608, forward strand.
CTTTTATGGTCTAAGTGCTGGATCCAGCAAGGAGTGAGCAAGCAGCAAGGTTATAGGCACAGCTGTCATCCGGGGCCAGCCTGTCATCTGGCAGCAACCAACTTTCTCAAGAAAGCTAGCGCTAGGGGTAGTCCATGCTTTTCATCCCAAGTTCTTGGCACACAGAGGAGCAGTTCTGGTTTGTTATCGGGGTAACAATAATGTTACGGCACCTTAGTAACTCTCTTCCCCTCCAGTTTTGTTTCCAGATTCCATGGAAGGATCTGTGTCATCTGAACAGATTTGTTCTTCATTTTCCAAGTTGCCAGCTACATAAGTGAGTGAAAAACGTTCTCTGTGCCAGCAGAGCACTGCAGGATCAGCAGAGATGTTTTATTTTGCCTTGGGGCCCTCTTTTTTTTCCCCTTACCTTTAATGACATGGGACAATCCCAAGAGCTGACAGCAGAGCCTATGGACAAAGATTCTTCTCACCAAGAATCTAGGCAACAAAGCATGGCACTTCAGGAGATCTCCATCAACTGAAGAGGCTGGCCATGTTGTCTGGAGAAAAGGCCTATTTGAGAGAGAGGGGGACAACAAAGCAGAGAGAGGAAACCAGCAGATGGCCTGAGCTCTGTGAAGGTTGCAAGCCTCACTGCTGAAAAAAGACCTTTCCAGTTGTTTTGTGAGGAAAGTGGAGTCCTGAAAAAGCTCAAAGGAGCTTGTGAGCTTCCAAACCCTGGTGCGTGCCTGTCGCACACGCAGTCACTCAGAGACCTCACCCTGTCATATGTAGACCTGAGCCTTCGTCTGAATTTCTCTTCTCAAAATTGAATGTAGTGCTTGAATATGAGCCATTAGTAGGTGTGCAAGTTTACATGGCATCTTTACCACATCAAAAGTGGTGCACTTTGTGGGAGTTCTCAGAAACAGAGCCACTTGGTCTCTTTTTGCAGCAGGGCTGCAGCAAAGAAAAGGTCTTTGTTTAGGAGCTGAATTCCAGTAGTGATGGGAATTCCACCCTCTGGCTGCTTTATGTGGATTTGAGGTGTTCAGGCACTCTGAAATGTAGAACTTAGCATCTTAGGCAGCCTGAACTCTTAAACCAGTGAAAGACGGACACCCAGGACCACTGTATAGTTGTGACATGAAACCAAATGCTTACTAAACCAGGGCAACTGTAGGCAAAGTAACTAGGTCATAGCTGTCTTATAGATGAAGCTTTATAGGTATTGTGTCTGTTTATTGTATTCAGGCATTGTATTTCTCATTTCCAGAATCCTCCTAGTTACACAACTGCAGAGCCTGCTGAGTGTGACTTTTCTATGAACTAGTCTGCCTGGGAATTTGTAAGCTATGGTGCTGATTGCTCCTAGGAATCTTTGCTGAAGTTGCTAGGTTCTGGCCTCTTTATATAGCATTAGTGATGAGAGCATACTCCAAGGCTGAATCTGTGCTAGAAGCTTTTCCTCCTCTTGTTATTGGATCTGTGCAGACTGCCTCCAGTGCAGCCTTGACGGGGCACCCTGTACCCAGCATCATGAGTCCTTGCATCCGTCCTTACTCCTGGCAAAGTTCAGTGATCTGGGAAGTAAAGGACTTGCCACCTTCTTTCCACCCACTTCTGCAATACTCTTTGCTTAATTGTTGTTGCATCCTTTTTGTTTGTTGATTAATCATTCTGGTATTGTTGCTTTGGTTTGGGTTTAATTTCCCTTTCTGTGTTTCCAGTGAGTATTCAGAGCCAGAAGAGCTCCCACAGTGTATCTGGAGGGAGGATATTTCCAGAGTACTGTTCACATCGGGTGAAATTCTGTCTCCATTGAAATCTGGTGGCAAAGCTCCCACCTACTTCAGTGGGGCCAGATTTTCACTTCTGGAATTCAGCCAGTGCTTTTCTCTTGATTTCTTTGTGTGTACTCAGCAGACATTTCCTCTTCCCTCCCTTTTTCTCCCCATGTTCCTGAATAGATAATGTCTTCCATGGGACCCTAGGCGACGTAGTGTACTATGAACATCTGGATGGGACTTCATTTAGAGCCACATCTCTAGGGTTTCTTGCTAAACCAAGCATCTCCTGCGTGGTAGCACTGAGCACTTAAAAATGGACCAGCAGTTTGTCTCAGCTGGCTTCTGCCAAGATCCAAGCCTTCATCAAGTCCTTTGGGCATATCTACAGCCCAAAGTCTGTTCAGTATTTAGTCTTAGTGACTGTTTTCTCTCTGTAGTGGGATTTTGTTCTAGATTCAGGGATAATATCTTGCAATGTAGTCTTTCTGTAATCAGTTGCTGAAAACAGATGGACGGAAAAATTGAAAAACCAGGAGTTGGGGATAAAAGGGAGGAAGGGGAAGGGGGTATGTGAAATACAAAACAGTTCACCTCAGCTGAGTTTCCTGCTTTAACTCTTTTACTTTTCAGTAATCCAGAGGGTATGAAAGATAAGCTGAGGGTCTGTTTTCACAATAGATGCATCATAGCAATCTGTGTTGCCCAGTTTTTAGCAGTGAGTTATGCAAAATGCTAACATCTTTGGAAATTTCAGTGCAGGTGGAATTTACTGCTCAACAGATGATGAGTGTGAGCTGGGCTTAGCTAAGATCTGGCCTTGAAGAAGCTCTCTGACCTACACCAGCTTTGGAGGAGGGGAAGGTGGATTTGAGATTCGAAGAGGACATTGTGATATTCTTTGGGTCAGGCTCAGCTGGAATTGAATGATATGGTTAAAAAACTTAGTTCACAGGGAAAGGAACAACTATGTACTTTAAAGGCTGTATGGTGACATTTGAAGGGGGAAAAGTATTATAAATTTTTTTCATCTTCTATGGTATTCATGGTCATTCATCTCCCTTGTCCCACATAGCACTTGCTCACTTCTGCAGTAGATAATGTGCACTGCCTGAGTCTTTGCTTTGAGTCGGTAATTACCTCTAGTTTTTCAGTTTCTATAGGCTTTTATGTTCTCTTCAGCAGGATGTTTCACACACTGGATAAGGCCTCTGAAATCCCCCCAGTGCTGTCTCAGTGGTTGGAAGAAGGTCCATAAATAATTCTACTGCAAACATGGTCAGGAGTTTTAGTTTGAAAAGCCACAAACTCTCTCGCAAGGTGTCGTATCATCTGCAAAGTCCTCTGACTTTGGCAGGCTGTACAGCAATGTGGGCAATCTAGAGAATACCGACAGTTCCCTTTCTGCCTCTCATTTTGTTCTTTGCGTTAAGTGCTGCCAATGTATAGCTCATCATGACTGTTGGGACACTTTCAAGTCTCTTTTATACTTTTTCATTAAATCTATTAATATAACTTCTTAAGTAATTATTTTGATCTGTGTATGTCTAAAATGTCTTTGTGAAGAATAATCAGCCTTTGGAAGTCGATGAAAGTGTCGAAGCCAGTGTTGCCTGCATCCACTTGACTGTTCCTTTTTGCTGTTAATAGAGCTTTTTTTAGTCAGAATGTAGAGGGGAGGGGAAAGGTGGAAAAACTCTCTAGACAGTAGTTAATAGGATAAGTTATTAACACTTGCATTCGCACCTAACACTGTCCTGGAGACATAATGCTGATGGGACCTAGTTAAAGTTTGAGCAGATTGTGTCCCAGGTGCCTGGAGGATGACGTAAGTCCTGGTGGCTCTATTAAAAGCCTGTGTGGATGTTGCACTAACTAGTTATCATGGACTGAAAATTCGAAGGAGCTGAGGTCCTAGAGTCACTTTGAGACTCACACCAGGGCCAAGATAGCATCAGTGGTTTAAAAGGCTCACCACATGATACTCAACTGGCCCTAAAAACATGCTCTGGATTATTATACACACCTACAAGACTCTTGCCAGGCTCTGTGAATGGACAGTGAAGTTTTCCTGTTATAAAACCATTCTTCCTTTCCATATGTTAAGATGTGAAATACAGACAAAGTGTTTCTGTACAGCAAATTGCAAAGAGTGATGTACAAAAATGCTGTGAAAAAGGAACAAATTTAAAGTCTAATTTTTTGTTTGTTTGCTTTCTGTTTCACATCTGCTTTGTACATTGGCATTGTGTACAGAGCAAGAGTGAAGCCATCAGTTCCTGGCTCTCCCTTCTTTCCTGCAGACACACTGAACTGTGTCTATGGCCTAATCAGGGTGCACAGTAGGTACATACAGTAGTTTCACCTAACCTTGGGTTCCAAAAAGGCTGCAGATCATAAGAAACTTGCTTAATAATTGACTCCAGCAAGCAATTTAGAAGAAAATGTTCTCCTTCAGTAGTGGAAGCTCCATTTAGAAGTCTGTCTCTACATACACATGCTTTGGCAGTTACCAGCTTGCCTCTCTAACAGATTACTAGTGCCTGCCTCCATGTTGTCCTTCTCTTGAGCAACTACCTTGTGAGCCCAATCCAGAAACCAATCCATTTCTTCCTGTTTTGTGGGGATTTTTTAAATTTGGATCAGTTCCCTCATCCAGAAGTAGTTGTGCCAGTACAACAGCAGGAAATAAATGTAGAACATAAGAAAAGAGAGGAACATATAAGGCAGCTTTCACAATGCTATTGCCAAAAGCAAGCACACTATCTCAAGCACAACTAGATCCTGCACTGCTGTCTGTTTTACCCAGAAATCAGGATAAGCAAACAGACAAAGTAAACATGAAGTTTCAGATCTCATTTGAATGCTTATATCTGAGTGAGTCCGTCGTGCTTTAGGCCCATCAGGGAACAAAAGACCACGATTAGCCTCAAGTACCGAAGACTTGAGGATTGCTAAAGGGCAGGGAGGGCTTAATTGCCGCTTAAGGTGCAGGACAAAACAGACCAGGCTACTCGGCTTGGGGAAGAAAACAGAAAATAATTTAATACCAACTAAAACATAAAACCCAAAAACAGAACCAAAACAAAACAACACAGAATGGTACAGAGATNCAAAAGTTGCAGCTCCTCTCTGCCTCTCGTGTGGGGCTGCTCTGCAGCGCACAGGCTCTCCAGCATGTTCTGTGCCATGACCGTCTCCCCCACACAGTCTCTTGCCCGTCCAGGCACACTCACATGAAGCTGCTGCTGCTGCTGGCTCTCAGTTCTGCTGTTGCTATCCATAGGTTGCAGGGGTACCGCCTGCATTCTCAGCATGGCTTGCAGAGGGGTCTCTGCTCTGCTGCTCCTCCTTCATTCCTCCTTCTCCGACTGTGGGGTCCACATGGTCGCCTCCATCTTGTACCACCCTTACACCTCCTGCCTGGCACCTCAAATTCCCATCCCTAAATAGTGATTGCAGAGGCGCCAGATTGGCCGGGCCGGGGGGTGGGTCTGAACCCAGGAGTCGGGGGAGTCTAAAAAACTTTTACCGGGTCTTCACTGCAACCCGCTCCCCCTGTTACCAAACAAAAGCAACTCCTTGCTAAACCATGACAGTATACAGGCATTTTTTTTAATGGTCAGTGAGTGTGAGAGACATAAAACATTTATTATCTATTATGATGGAACTCAGTAAGGAAAAGTGCCATTTTAAAAGCAGTGATGGCACACAAATGTGTCCTTAGCTACATCATTCCCAATTGCTCTGAATGAGCATTGCATGTGTGCAGGGAAAACGGGATCTGAGGACTGAGATCAGTCATAACATATATTCTGCCTTTCTTTATACTTCACTGTCTTAAGCAGACAGCTAGATAACACTTTTAACAAGAAAGATTTTAAAGCAAAATAGACAAATAATGTAGAATAAAACAGAAATCAGAACTGCAGAGAGACCAGATCACTTAATACTATCTGATCTCTTTGATTTATGCTTGAGAATAAAAGCCTGGCCTTGCAAGAGATGTTCAGCATCTTGTATAAAATATGCTTGATTATTTAGGATTCATTGTCATATCTCTGATGTCTGTGGAGTCTTTCTGTTCAACAGTTTTTATGCAAAAGCCTCCAGCAAAATTATCAGGAAGTGCCGTTGAGGGTACAGTGCACTACTGTGGTTCTGAATCTCCTTCTGACCAATTCAGACCAAAGACAAATGGGAGACACAAGGATCCAGCTTGGATCTGCACCTGAAAGTAAGAATTAAGGAGTAAGACCGAGCAATAGCTCTCTAGCCAGGCAGGCAGAGGAAAGGCAGGATTCCAGGGTCAGTGCTGCTAGTTGCTGCCATTGTTTCAAACAGATAAGCGAAGCAAAAATTAATGTTCACCTGTACCGTGTAGACTCCAGCGACCCCTGCTAGGGTCAGGCTCTGCTCTACCAGTCATTATATACACACAGAGTAAAAGATGGACCCATTTCTGTAAAATTCACTGGTAAGAGCAAATTATAGCAAGCAAACAAATGTAATAAATTTAGTAAGAAAAGAAAGACAATGAAAAGGCAGCTTTGCCTATGACAGAGTGAAAACATGAGGCTGATCTACAGGAGACACTCAAAGCAGTGTTGTTTCTGCAGTAGTCACCCTGATTCTGCTTGCTTGTGTTTTTTTCCAGTTTCATTGCTTCATAATGGAGTGTACCTTTGTCTTAGTGATCCCCTGATGTCATGAACACTTTGGAGGTAACTCAAATAAAAGTAAGCCAGGCAAAATCTCTACCAGTGTACTCTTTCCAGTCATTGATATACACATTTTTCCCCTTATTTGTCTAGACTTTGAGTCTGGGAACATGCAAGAGAATAAATTTTTACATGGAACCTGTCTGGTTTCTTACAGGCATTTAAAGGATCACGTGTATGTTTACACTTATACTTCTTCTGTTTTAACCAGCAGTTTTGATTTCCCAAAAAGCATGAGAGCATTTCATTTAGAAGCAAATTAACTGAAAGAAGTGTGTATATGTGTACCTGCGTGATGTTGGAAATCTGAGCTGTTGGCTTTACAGGAATCTGAAGAAAACTTAAAGCAGCGCAATTGGGGTGCTTCTTGCAAGCCACACATCTCCTACAAGACTACAGTTCAAATTTCCACATACAGTTTCGGGTACCTGGGTTTTCAATCTGGACCAAAAAAAAAGAAAAACAATTGCTCCTAAAATGCCAGTCAAGTCCTAGTGTGGTTTTGAACCAGCTCTTTCGTTACTTGCCTTTAACTCCAGCAGAAATGAGTGCTTCAGAGATCATTTAGAGTTACCACAGTAACCAGATCACTTCACCTGAAAGTAAGAGTTGTCACTAAATATTTATTAATTTAACTTACATCTTTATTGTTCTAAACGTGGGCAATTTTAGGTGAAGATAGTACCTGAAACTGGTGCTTTGAAACTGATAGGCCAGATGGAGAAACTGGCTTATGAGTATTTATAGAAGACATAAATGATAAGAAGTAGGTAACAGGTCAAGCCTGACATGCAAAAGGAAATATCCAACTACTGGCACAAGTGTTAGGAGAGGATTTTCTCCTGCCTCAGAGTGCAAAGGGGACAAGAGAGGCGGGTAAGCCCTCACATTTAGCGATGCTAAAAATAGGACCCACGTGGTTATATTCAAGCCCAAGTCATCTTTGCCATTCCTGTGACAAGGCCAACATCCTGAGGAATATACTCAGGTGGTACAGTGCACAGTGGCATCAGAGTTGCTTTAATGAATATCTGGGCTCCCAGAGCACTCAGGAGATGTCTGATAGAATATCTACTCAATTTGGTCTTTTGTTGTGAATATCGTTTGCAAGTGCCAATATCTTTGACTGTACTTTTCATTTTAACTCATGTTAACTCACATCTGAGGCACTCAGGAAGTAGGCAAGAACATGTACTCTGTTGTGAAAATAATTAAACCTTATGCTACTACGCATATTAATGTGCAAAATAACTTACCTGGAGATCTCTGAGGAGAATTTCTGTCCTATTTGCCACTGTCTAGGTAGCATAGTGCTGTAAGACAATGGAAAACCATACTCTTACTGGAAAAAGAAATGCATAGAAATTGTGCAGAACAAAGATACCACTGGCAAAGTCAGAAAATGAAAAGCACTTAGCTAAAATAGGCCTATTAAATTGTAGCATCTCAGTGTGGAGGGGGAAAAAATCCCACAAAGGAGGTTTAAAATCTGCCAGTTCCCTGTGCAGGTAGTTAAATAGCACAATATTTCCAGCTGCTACCATTTCTTTGGGAGACAGCTTCCAAATCCAGTATGTGAGGTACATATGACAAACCTTGCTTCTGATTTTGCCCCCATGTGCATGGAATATTGGATTCCGCTGAGATGTTGCTAAACTTTATTGCCTCTTTATAATTGCTTTTTTGAAAAAGTAGTGGCACCAGCAAATAAGTCTGTCCATGCATGAAAAGCTGTCAGTCCGTAAGACCAAAATAGTCTCAGAGTAGGAGATTTTAGAAAAAATGACCCTCTGCCAACCTGCTCTGGGAGCTGCCAGCTGCTGAGTAACCTGCAGCCTAAACATACACTTCAAAGAAAAGAGTTTTGATGGAAAGCTATGACACAGAGATTATATTTTCAGTTGTTCACCCTCAGAAGTGCCTGGTTAAACTACTGTAATGGCTGCATATTCTATAATTATATTTGTTTGCAGTCATTCATTCCTTCAGTCTCCTTTTTTTTAAAAAAAAAAACAAAACCAAATCCATCAGTTTTTGTCTGATTATGACTGAAAGGTGCAAGTCCACTTCCCTTGTAAAAACCAAAAATTTACTGGCAATTTATATTCTGCTTCCAAAAACCCTCATTCCAGACTATTTAAATAATGTAAAAGATTTAAATCCTTATTTTTTTTTTCTATAAGCCCCTGAGGTCTAAATTTTCTTGGGAAACATCCTGGGAACCTTCTAGAAACTACTACTTTCCAATGAGAAGAGTTGAAAGTGAAGAACTTGAATGCAACAGGAAAGGGAGAAAGGATTAAAACCAAACTTAGTGTCACAAACTTTTAACTGTAACTTTACAGTGGTGTTTCCAAGGGAAATAATAATGAACTAGTGCAAAGATATTTACATATTTTTAAGTGGTATGACTGGTTTCCAGATTTTTCAGAGAGTTTTTGTTATTTTTACTTTTCCAGGCACATATTGTTGCACAGGGTAATAACTCTTTCTTCTGCCTCTCTGAAGAAAGCGTAAAAGGAGGAGTATATACTCATTGAAAAGACTGAAACAGAGACAAAATGTTTTCATGCACAGAAACACTGTTTAAAATTACTCTGTTCCAATGTGAGTTCACCTGTAGAGTGCTATGGGGGGTCTTGATGGTAGTAGTGGTGTCCAAGTGACCTAATGAACATACTTTCTGATAAAATTCCAGCTGCAGTTTGTTGACACTTAAATTGACTTTTCCTCTCCACCCTTCTGAGAAGAAAATCTGAAAATGAATGTCTTGGTCTTGGCCTTACTCATGTTCTCATGAGCATTTCAGCTACAGTCCTTGATAAAAACAGTGGCTTGGGGGGCATTTTCTGATGCCAGAAGTTGTTCATTTGAAACCAGATTGTGACTACAAGTTTATTTTAGAGGAGATGCTAAATGGCCCTAGATTTACATAGCCTAAGACTAATTCTTATTGATGTTCTTACTGGCTTTCCTACCAGACAGACCCAGGCCTTCAAGGATACTTGGCTGGTGAGAAATTAATTCTGGATGCTAGAGCTGAGGTGCTCTTCAGACACATTTAGTTGCCTTTAGGTGAGATTGAGTTCCCTCTATTGTTAGCCTTGCTGCTTCCTGTTCTGGTTTACCCTCTCTGGGTTTTAATGGTCACATCTAGCATTGTGTAAGCAAGTAAGTGGAGCTTACCTTTTTGAGCTGTTTCTTTGGTGAACCACAAGCAAGCAAAGTGAAAGGAGCTAATGAAATAAGAAGGGAGTTTGCTTGCACTCTTGATTTAGTCTGGTGAGACAAAACACCTCAGGTCAAGGAGTCAGGTCAAGTAAAACTGCTATGTTCTTTTTCATAAAGGCTCATTCTGGGCAGAAAGACAGGTAGGAGACAGAGGATTGGAGGAAGACTCACATTAATTTAAAATCTTTAACTCAAAATGCTTGTTAGATGGGTTTCAGTTTCTGTAAAGACTTGATTTTTTTTTTTCTTTACATAAGTCGTTTTTACAAACGTATTTTCAGACAAGTTTTGAATGTAAATGGCCTGGCCTGGCAGATCAAAGAGGTATTTTTTAATGTGGAAAAAAAACCAAACACGTTGAGCTATTGCAGCATTGTCAAAGAAATGTTCCAATTAAAAGGAGATTGACATCGACTGATGTAAAATTTCTTAAATGAACATAACAAGAGATAAACTGTTGACCTTTTTCCTTATGAATGCTTTCTTCAATTGTTGTTCTGTTCTCATGTGCTTTTCTGTGAATGTGCCTAATATACACAGCCTAGCTTGTTAGAATTTTATGTGGTGCACAAGCCCTGCCACAAGAAACATTAACATTTTGGACATTCCTGTTCCATATGGTTTTGTATATCTCCTACTCATATTTTAACCCTAGTTTCATGTGCTTGTGATTAGTTTTAAATGTGCTTATTTTTCTCTACTACAGAATGCTTTAGGCTACATCAAAAACATTTCTGAACCCTTTCAGCAAACTGTAAAAGCCACCTAAAGCAGATACAAAAAAACATTTAAGAGGTTTTACTTTTCCCAAGAAAAGGTTTTGATACTGTCTTTGTTTGGGGTGAGGTTTTTTCTGATTCCTAAGCTAATGGAAAGAGACATGTTTCTCATAAAAACAACTATGCATAGACAGATTAAATCTGGTATTTTTGCTTAAGTTTGCAGGAAGTCCTGGGAAATGTTCCTGCTGGAAACTGTGCTCTATTTCTGGCTGCACAGATCTACTTTACTCTTCCTGCTAGTACTCATCACAGTTACACAAGATTTATAGATTATACCAGCACTGACAATGTCATATCCCACCTGCCAATCTGTAAATGTCAGCAGTCGGTTGAATCATTTTGTACCCACAGCTTGGCACAGGGCACATTCTGCTTACAACTGCCCAGTGGCACACAAGGACCTTCCTGGTACAGAGACCACCCAAATACTGGGAAGCTTTCATTTTAGGAAGTTTAGGAAGTACTAAAGTTCACACTTTGCTTGGGATTTTTTTCTGGTTGGAGCCACAGTGAGATTCACTTCTCAATCAGAGAACTGGCCACAACCATAGGTAGAAGATGTTACTGATTGGTAAACTGTTGAGTAGGCTGCAGGAATGCAGGAAAGATCAGAGTTAGAATAATTCCTGTTCAAAAACTGCATAATTACACCAAAATGTAAAACACGTTGCAAGGTTTGATAGGCTTGTGAGATTTCAGAGAAAGAAGCATTAGCAGCTGAACTCATCTGTCATTGCAGAATGTAAAAAAAAAAATTAATCTCTGTGGGTTGGTGTTACATGAAGGGTTCTTTTGAAAACCAGATATTACAGCTTTTAACTGACATCCGTCTGTGGTTCTGCACTGACAAAGAGAACTAAGTAGCTGGGGAGCTTGTACAGTGAATGATGCTAATTGCTAGCAAATCTGAAAGGGATTATATACTGCAGCCACTACAATAGAGGAGAATAGACTCAACTACCCAGGACATCCCTTCCAGTGCAAGTCTGCTAAGGCTTCCCCCTTAAGTAAAGATAAATACTCCAGGTGTTAAAGAAATGGTTCTACTGAAGCTACTTTGAAGCCTGGTTTCTGCACTGTCTGCCCTTTCTTGCTATTGTTTTAAAACAACGTTGTCACTTAGACTGGTGAGAAGATGAAAAATCTGAAAACAGTGAAGCATTTAGGTTACTTATTTTAAAGAGACATTTATGATGTATCTCCAGCAGTTGGTAGTGACTCATCTTAAGTGTTTGCCAGTGCTTGCTGAAGGTCAGGGCTGTCCTTTCTGTGTTGTTTATGAGGGAAGGTCAGATTCAAGTACCTACTGACAGCGCATCTGAACTCAAGGCACTAAAAATGAAGTCTACACTGTATTCAATTGGGATAAAATTTCCTTATGTAAAGATTCTGCAAAACTGGATTTTTAAAAAAGCTTCCTTGCAGAATTTTAAAATTATCCTAGGGGCCTGAAAAGATAAGCGTATGAATGCTGTAAGAAGCCTGTAGGAAGGAGATTCAAATTAGTAGAATATGTTACTTTGAAAACATCTAGAATTTATTTTTAAAAAACTACTGCAATTCTAATGAAATTAAGGGTTGACACTTCAACTTGTCACGTTTTTCTTCATTGCTAACGCACATATAAATTGGTTGAAATGGTTTCTTCTGAGTGGAAAACTGGATGTTCTTATTTAATTGATCGTTCTATTAATTCTTAAATGTTTTGCGTAGACATAAAAAATGCCTGGTTAACCAATTGAACTGCCCCCTCCATGTTTTCGGAAAGATGTCTGTTTACCATGTGCCCATCTTAGCACAACAGAAGTGATATAGCTGTAGAGTATGGCTGTCATCAGCTGATCAAGTTCTTAATTTGGTGCAGTACATGCATCAGATCAATCTGCAGAATATTGTATTTTTGCTGATGCCACCCACCAACAAGGGCATCTTCCAGTACCTGGTAGGGTTTGTGAGATGAAAAGCATGTGCTTTGCTTCTAAACGAGGATTTTCTTAGAGTCTTACAGAGTCACTGAGACACTGTACAGTTGAGGCTCCATGATTCTACTTTTTGCTGTTGTTGTTACAAGAGATTTTTCTACATCTTAAATCAGTCTTTATCTTTTGAATTACAGCAAGTAGATAAGCCATGGCCTATGACAAACTATATAATTAAGTTGTCCTGGTCAAATCAGCTTAGACAGTCCCATAAAGCTCAAGAACATATTTTCTCTGGGTGATTGTGCTGTTTCTGTCCCATATTCTCTGGTTTCATGGACTTTTGTCAATTGGTCTTTAATCTAAACAGTGTATGTTGGTGAAACGTCACCTAGTTTTCTGCAGGCATGTACCTGACTGTGTACAGGAGTGTAAGCATGTGACAGTAGAAATGTTCAAATCCTGCAAGCCCATGTGTGGCTGGTGGGAGGCAAGACACTGATTGTGCTGTGAGCTGTCAGAGAAAAAAAACCAAAAGCATTTGACACACAATGTTACAGTCTGCACGGCTGTTGTTTGTGGGCAGCTCTTGGGTAGTGCAGAGGATGCTGAAGCTGTGTGGATGGACAGCCACTGAATGCCATACTAATGTGCCCAGACTTGGCAGGCCTGGTGGCCCCACAGCTGTGCCCTGCTTGAGGCATTGTTGCAACAGAGCCAGACCCATTCTCAGACATCTCATTTCCCTACACTGAACAAAATGAAAGACTGTTTTTCCCTTAAGGTAGAAGTTACACAGTTAAAAGTTGCATTTTGCTAGTGGCAGCAGTAAAAATGACATATCCAATATGCAGGTTCCCCCACCACCACTGTAGGATTTTTCTCTTTTGGCTTAATTACTGTGTGCAGTTTTTTTCCTATCTAATGAGGAGGTATCCCTGGGTGAAATTTTTATTAAATTAAATTTCAGCCAAGCATCACCGTCACCAACGTGCATAGTGAGGAAGGGGCTCCTACTAATATGCACAAAGTTCAAGAGACCAGGAGGTGCTGGGTGATGACTTACCCCTTTATCCTGGAAATGCAATGGAGATCTCAGGTGGGTCCCAGTGTTAGCAGCATTGGAAAGGAAGGCAGGACCATATGCAAGAGAGAGAAGACACACATGCCCTGTATTCAAGTAACTCCACTACTGTTGAGATTTTCAGCCACTTCTTTGTGTCTTTTCTCATTGAATCCTCTAATATATGCTTAGGCATTTTTGTGATGTCTTTGCACAAAGATGTTCATTGTAACTGCTCTTGAAAGTTCAGTCTGTGATTCCTCAGTACTGTGTTTTGCTAGTGACCTAAGTGTTTTGAGAGCTTCTGCAGAAAAAAGGTACTTAAAGAGACAGATTTGAAAATCATGCACATACTGCCGTGACAGTCAGCCAGACCAACATGAGCTTTCCCAACTCTCTCATTCAAAAATTAACAGGAGTTGTCTTTAAAGCAAGCCGTTGTTTTTTGTTACAGCTGTGTGCATGCTTGTAATTGAGGAAGCAGTTCATAGTGATTGAGCAGAAGTGTGGGTTTTTTTCTGCTTGTCACAGCAGCCTACATTTCACATCAAGTTCTCAGAATTAATTGCCCCTGTGCAGATTTTCACTGACTGGTAGTCATCTCATACATGAGCTGAAGTGGGAGTAAGAAGCTTGAAGAAGAGCTACAGCAATCTGAGATCACAACAGCCTTGCTCTGTAGGTCCACTTTCATGTACTTGTCTCACCGAGTACCCTTCGTGGGTTTCTCTTCCAAGCACCATTTGGTGCATTCCCCTTAGAGCTAGAGGTGGACTTCCCACTTCTCAGGAGGCCTGTGGTCCTGAGTGCCTTCAGCAACGGTGCTGAAGCTGTTAGGCAGAGATCATGGCAACGGTTGCAATTTCCCCCAGGCCCTGCTGTGGGCCAGCAGACCCTGCTGAGCCTCCACCACCACCCAGCCACAAGTGCTCTGGGACAGGCTCTTCGGGTTGTTGCAGCAGGAAGAAGGGTGCTTGTGGGCTGAGCATCCCTTTTCTTCTTCCTCCTTGCCAAGAGCAGGGTGCAAAGCAGAGCTGCTGTGCAGGTGGGGGTCAGCAGGGACCTGTAGTCCCAATAAAGAGCAATCTCAGGTGGCGTTGTGACAACTTCCCTTGCTGTGGAGTCCACCAACGTGAGGTCACAGCTCTGCAGCGTGATCAGACCAAAGCAAAAAGGCTGGGATATCACTAGCTTAGGTTGTGCCTTCTGGTTTAATAGTATGTCCTGCTTGGGGGTATTGCGATACCTCTGATAGTATTGCAGTAGCTCTCCAGTGTGACTGCTCTGGGGGATTTGTGTGGTGTTGTCCAGTACATCTCTAAATCACTCCCTGAAAGGACGTTTCTTCCTTGTGTTCAGGAACAGAACAGAAGTTTCTCTTAGCATTACACTCTTGCTCATTCAGTCCAGCACATTATGTGTCTGAGTCAGGCTGTAATTTCCTTCTCCTTTCAGGCTTGCAGGAAGCAGAGCACACTGCTGACACGGGTATTTTAAAATATAAATAAGAAACTCTGGTCACAATAGCACTCACCAGTATAGCCCATGGTAACCAAGATGCACACAATTAAGTTGTGTGATTATAGTTCTTGACTGTAAAAGTCTCTTTATTGTGACAGCCTGCCAATAGGCTGTGTAGCCTGTAACACATGCTAGCATGCACAGCATTTACCTCTGCTTTTGTCACATACCTGCTATCTTTTCAGATTTTTAAATGGCTGGCAATGTGGTTAAAGGTGTTTGCTCACCTCTCAAAGGTTGTATGTCTTGCCACACTTCTCACCTTGGCTACCAGAAGAATCCTTGTAGTATCCTTTACACACTGCTAACATGATGAAGCATGATTATGTTTACCGTGGTCACATAATGCTATTTGTTTTGCATCAACACCAAGGAGCCCTGGGCATTTAGCAGCTGCTAAGAAAACCAAGTAAAAAAAGTAGTCCCCATGACACACACCTGACATTTTAGATATATAACATCATAGTGCCACTGGGACAGCTTGCAGATGTTGCATGCAAGGGGAAGTCCCTTTGATTCCATCTGTATAGTTCTTTGTAGAAGTTGGCTTCAGTACTCACCTTGTGACAGAGCCAGCCTGTTCAGCTGCTAGCCTAGCAAAAAGGGTTTCCAAGGTAGTTTGCAGACATTTTTTTTAAATTAAGTCAACCCCCTGGGCAAACAAAGGAATAGCAGAGCTGACTCAGGATAGATGGCAGGAAAGTGAGCTAGGGCTGGGGAGTTGGACATCCACTTCTTGACTCTGTCGTGCTGCTGGTACACAGAACTATCCTTCATCCGAGTCAGAAACTTGGTCTGGATACAGAGAAGTTAAGTAGAAGAATAATAAGAAATTATCAGAGAATAATACCTGCACAAGAACTGTTTGTAGTAATGTTTGGAACTGCTTGATGATAGTAGTTTTGGTTCAATCTGGGCCCAAGAGAGTTTTTTGTGTGTGTGAATTTGTTGAAGAATTGAATTAGACTTGTTTTTTAACATGAAATTGAAAAGTTAATGTTTCTTAGGATACTTACAGTGATCTAGGAAATGGCAAGATGTTACCGGAAGTAGCTAAATTTTTTCAGAATTGAAGATCCTTGACTATTTAATACATTACCAAAGGTAGCTAAGGTACTTGAGAATCACAGCTTGAGAATCAAGTTGTTGTTACACCCCCATGCTCAGAGTTTTTGAATCTTCCTGGGGAGATGTAATTTTCTGATTTTCAGACAAACACATGAATAATTTTGCATGTTGTAAATAATAATAATTTTTAATGGGCTGTGCATTGAAGAAAATGTATTCCGATTTCTTTCTGAAACATACTGTGGGCATCAGAATAACATGCTGTCCTGACCAGAGGTGCATCTGCTGCAGTATTTGGGCACTGAGGATGATGGCTGATGGTGAACAGTAAGGATGGTGAACTGTCAGTCTTCCCTTCCCGACAGTGGGGTGGCTTGGAGGGAGAAGGGAAAAGCAGCTTTGAAAAAGTTTAGAGGCTGAATGCCCTGTTGTGAAGGGAGTAGGGTGATTCTTGTCTGCTAGTCGAACAAGGGGAGAGTGTGGGACTGAAGAGTGGGGTCAGTCAAAGGCGGAAGTAAATACTTTGTAGTGAATAAGACCAGATGTGCAGGACCTTGAATATGGAGATTAGCTGTTAGGAGAGCATAGAGGTCAGTGCAAGACCTTAGTGTGGTGACTCCATTGACTGTTTAGGTAATCTTTCAGATCATATTTTGAATGAGTTTCCAATAGGAAGAGAAAATGATTTTGCAGTATCCAGGCCACAGAAGAAGTTTTCCTGCTGATCCCAGGACAGGAATATGATGTGCATGACCCATAAGAGTAAGAAGAAAGAAGAAAATATACTGAAAGCGAAAATACTAGTGTTTCTGGTGTCGTTCTTGGCAGAGGCGTGTTCGTTGTATCACAGAGAGGGTTGGCAGCTCCCCACTAAGACAGCTGATTGAGAGCTCCAAAAATGTCAGCCAGCCTCTCATAGAGAGAAGACAGATCTCCAAAGTGTTGACTCTTCTAATAATGTTAGTAAGTGCTGTGAATTTCAAAAGCCTTGTGTTCTGATTCATGGACAAAATTTCAAGAAGCTAGTATGTGCTCATTAAAGATAGATATAGTTGTACGTATAAATTGAAAAAAATGTTTTGCTTTTCCAGCCAGTCAGGTCTGGCTGTCTCCATGCAATAGCATCTGTTTCGTGTTCTTCCCCCTTTGCTCAGCTTTCTGCAAATGTGTTTACTATCTGCCTCATGTTTTGTATCATATGTCTTCATTGGGACAAATGGTTTTTTCCCCCTTTTTTTTATAGAGAGCATCTGGGTGCTAATACCTTCTGCACTGTTTATGAGAATGGTTTTATTGGTCTTGTCAAAACAAAAAAATGTCTTCTCAGATAGCTGGTGTTAAAGTTTATTGCTTAAGTACAACATGTTCCACAATTTGGCATCCAAAAATTGGTTGTATTACTAATAATTTCCCCTTTGTTTTTTGATGCTTGACTTGAGATACAATTTTCAGAAGTGCCAAGTACTGATACTATGGCTGAAGTTAGTAGAAGTAAGCTTGGTGCATGCAATACGCAAGTTAATGCCCTAACTGAAAAATCAGGTTTATAGTGTCTGAACTGGGCACCCAGAATCAGTGAAGACCTTGTAGAGTCATGAGTCTCCATCTCAGTAGGTCATGTCTAGAACGATTATGATGTTACCCCTTCATACCGCAGGATGTTTGAAGACAATGAACTGTGTCTTTGCCTGTTTTCTGTTAAGAGATGCTGTAGGTTCCACCAAAACATATATCCTACAGAAAGATTAAGGGAATAAAGTTTGTTGCCTTTTCACTTAGAAAAATAAACAAGTTTGCTCTAGAAGAGACGCTAATGGTTTGTATTGTATAAAAGGCTCTCAACTGCTTCGAGGTTTGATACAGTTAAACATACTTTTGAAATGTTGTCTTGAATGAATCTTGCCAGGTCATGGCATTTGGTTCTTCCTGTTGTGCTGATATTTGGGTATTCTTTGCACTGTGTTTCAGACATCATCTGCTTTATCCCCTGCATGAAGCGCTGTTGCCATTAGTACATTCACGGAGCTCTGGCTTGTTATTTATGGAAAAGACTCTAACCTTTCCTTCCGAAAGTAGTTACCATGCTCAAGTACTTTTTCCCCTTGTTGCTCAGATAAGTCTCTCCCTGATGCTAGGGAACAGCAATAAAATATTTCCCCAATACTTTGTTCTCTGTTGTAGCCAGACAGACTTCTTCATCCATTTTATTAGCCTCTGTGTACAAAAAGACCATGTTAGTAATAGGTTTTTTATAACTCTTTCTCCTCAAACTTATTCCCACTGCTTCTTTTGCGTTAGAGATTTTGATAGGCTTTTTTTTTTCATGTGTTTTATTTTAGTTGTTTTGTTAGTGCAGTTACAGCCAGTTCTAAAGCATTACGATTATCAAGATGATATGGAAGCAATTTGAGACTTGCTTATAAAACGATCCCAGAAGAAGTATTGGATTATTAATTTGAGAATACTGTTAAGAGCAGTTGTGTTTTTAAAGAAGAGGGTCTTAGCAATAAAGGAAACTTGATTGGTACTGTTGTGGAAGGAGTTGCCATTAGAGATACTAACTTCATAGGACCACGCTCCTCCTCTTAGACTATAAGTAGCAAAATAGTGCTGTGGCAAGGCTGCAGTACAAGAGAGCAATAAATTCTGTAATGGTAAAGTGCATTCTTAGGCAGACAAAGGAAAATAAAGGGCTCCAGGAATGTCTATCTGTCTATCTCTCTCCCTGTCATAAATCAAATATGATGAATAATGTTCTGGCCGTTCTGATGCTGGAAACAAAATGTGAGTAAGACTGATTGCATTGGCAGCTCATTGTGGCTTCATGCTGAACAGAATCCGTTTTGATGAAGGTCCTGTATCAATGCCTCTGATGACTCTGGATATATTTGCTTCTCAGGTCCTCGAAGCTCCAGCAGATGGTCACATTTCTGGTTTCTTGTCTGGAGCAAAATGCTTCTAGACATGTCTGACTCGGGGCAATGTTTGTTTAGTAGAAGTAAGCCCCAGACTGAAATATGGTTCATGCTAATACATAAATTTAGGTACTTGTCCAGATCTGAGAGCATACCTGTCACTGGGGATTTCATGTTTTGGCTTAGTTCTATCTTCAGAAAATGAAGAGTTCTGAAATAAGGTATATTTCACGGTAGTAAGAATGTGAAATGAATAGTGAAATCAGGTCACATTTTGCTCTATATTTATTGTTAATATGAGGTTTTAGACAAAATCCCATTGTCTGCTGTACAATTTCTGCCAGCTAAGGATGGGATGATAGCTGATAAATTTTTCACAGCATTTCATTAGATGAAGAAATCAATAATTACTCATTTCTCCTCAAAGCTGGGCATCTACCACAAACCAAGACTTGTTTCTTGTGCTAAATGCTCAACTTTATAAAAGCAAGGGAAATAGGTTACACCTCAGTCAGTTGCACAGTAGCAGCTTTTTCTTACCCTCCTCTGACTGTCATGAGATCAAGAAAACCATTAGCAGCTGCACAGCCCTGTGCAAGGGTTTAATTGTGTGTGGAGTAGGACTGAGAATGCTGAATTAGTTCACGGAGTGCTGATAATAAATGAGGGAAGGGAGAGTTATTCCCAAATGAATTGTTTATTGCTGTGGTCCTTGTTTTTAATCCACAAGAATAAGAGATTGCTGACTTTAGTTACACTTTGAGTAGATGAATTACACAACTGTCATTTGACATGTAATAATTGATAATTGTCCTCCTACACACAAATGAGTGTAATAGCAGACAACTTCCTGAAGGTCCAGAGGAGGAAAAAGTCTGTCATCTTAGACAGTCTGTCGTCTTATACAGACCTTATATGCATTCAATGCTGAGACGCTTTTGCTGTGTAACATTTTAGTGTACTCTTATTTTTCTGATGATTTCCTGGATGCAAATTGCTTTTATCCCAATCATGGGGTTCTGCAGCTTTTCCAGTTCCATGAGCCTAGGAGAGATCTCAGGCTCTGGGGCAAGCAGGAGCAATTTTAGGAGAGCCCTATGGTACTGCCCATGGCCTGGGGACATCAGAGCAGTGTTAGAACATGGCCTCCTAGGGAGGAGCCCAGTAGTGAGCAGAACCGAGGCCTGTGCAAAACCCACCACAGTTACATCAGGTTATTCCTCTTTCTCAAGTGGGTCATCACAAGTACATCTCAATTTGTGCCCATGTCTGTATGCTTACCTACACATGGCACCTGAATGTTTTTGCAAATACACTTTTTGTTCACTGTTGAATGCTTAGATCCCTACCAAGAGTCCTGCAAACAGTATCAAATTCTTAGAAACCCATCATCTGACCTTTTTCTTTTGGAGTATTTATTAGCATGCAACAGCTACAGACTTACTCCAAGTGTTAGGAGTAGCAGCAGCAATAGATTACTACTAGTGTGCAGTCTTACCGTTTTTAATGCACCGGAATAATTAGCTATTTTCATCCTTATTTGATTGCAACTATACTCACATATAAACATAACTTAATGAAATTTGCAACAACTAAGGACTGTACCACTGCTATGTAGGACAGTTCCATATCTAGGTGGTGATATTCTTCCTGCATTAGCATGATTAAATTTGAAGTAATATTGGCTGGAGAAGGAGTCATTTTGACTGCACCTCTCAAACAAATGTGTGTCAGGGAGTATAAGTGAGTGGAAAAAGTCTGTCTAGAAGTAGGCAGCATACTGTGGTGTATTGTGTTTCGCTGACATGAGAGAAATGTGGCAGTGAGGGCTTCAGTTGCCTGCTGCGGGCACTAGCACTCAGGCTGTAAGCAGCTTGAGATGTGCCTTTTGCTTAATGAAGCAAAAGGCTTTATGCCTATGGCATGAAGTGCTATGAAACACAATGAAAGTGTTGTAGTATATGTTGTTAAATATACATAGGATTGCCAATCTCAAACATCTCAAATCTTAAATCAGATATTCCAGTCTAGAAATTAGGAATGTGTGTTTTAAAACTCTTATTCTCTTTTTACTCTTAAGATTCACTTATTTTTAAGTGAAAGCTGAGACCTTCACTGAAAGTTGAGATCCTCATCTGACTTCAGGGCTTTAAGAAAAAACACCAAAATTCAAAAATCTTGCCAAAAGGTCACAAAAGTTCTTAACAGTGAACGAGGTATCTTCTGTAGAAGCTGTGTGATTGTATAAGCCTTGTCATAGTAAACAGGATCTAGAAACCAGAGATGCAAAATGCAGGCCAAGCTTCTGGCACTTGCAGTTTAGTTGAGGTTTGCTTACCTTTAACAAATGTCACTAACTCTGCTGGCTCATGTTATTGAGCAGACAGCCAAAAAAATAACAGCCAAAGCCCCGCTACAGTCTAGAAAGACTGTGCTGTGTGTAAGAGCCTAGGTGAGGCAGGTTGTAGACCTTGCAGCCAGCTACCTACAGCTGGTTGGTATATGGTGTAACTTCTGCAGCCTCCCAGAGTTTCATCCTGTGCACGCTGGGATCAGTAGCAAGATTTCTGTTCACAAGAGCAAGCATGTAATGCTGAGGGATGCATTAATCTACTTGTGTCATCTGTGTTTTCCAAAGGAATGGCAGTGCTGATGCCTTCCCCAAGAGGAAAGATATAAGGGATGGTGATGTCCGAGCTTTTCTCCCCACTGTGCTGATTTTAAGGACAGCTTTAGGATTTTGAGCTGCTGCACTGTTAGTAAGCTAGGCAGGTGGAGCATTCATGTTTCTAGGCACTTTCACAGCACTGAAAGAAGCAATGTTAGGGCATAGGCATGGGAATTTTTAGGATCCTTTGTTCATTGTTCCTATTGATCTGCACTTCAGTCCCAAAGAAGACAAACTACAAAGCCCACACTTTGGAAGAACTAAGATCCAAGAATTTGAATAACTGTAGGATTTTTAATGTAAAACTCAAGTTTGCAGGTTTGAAAAGCGGGTGCTCCTCAACATTGGTTAGACAGTTGGTAGTTGAGCTGCAAATCTGCTTCCATTCTATCTGCATGTCTTGAACTCAGTCGAGATCTTTTTCTGCTGTGCAACCCTAGAAGAAACGTAAGTTATCAAAATAACATTTCAGCAGCATAAACACTTCTGATTTGATGCTCAGACATTTGGTGTTGACAGCTCAACCTGCCTCTTCAGCCCACATGTGGCTGTCACCATTCAGCCAGTCCTCCTTTCTTGCACTGCTAGTTCAGATGACAATCACCTTTCTGTCAAGAGCACTTCAAGGGGCTGTTTAACATGGCTAAGCCTCGGGAACTCTGTTATGCAAATATAAACTTCCTCTTCAATCAACATTTGGAGCATCGATTTCCTTTTTTTAAGAATCCTATTAGTTCACCTAATGGAAGCTCACCGAAGTCTGCAGGAGATAGAATTCAGGTCCAAAGTATTTCCTCTGCCTCCAATCAGAAGCAATGCCTTGAAGTTTTACTACTGTCATATTGATAAGGAAAAAAAATACCATTATAAAGAGATTGTGTGCAAAAGTTATTTATCTTGCAATAGAGAAAGCATAAAAATAATCCAGACTGAAAACTGGGAAAGTTTGTAAAGGAAAGCACTGGCTCTTTCAGTTTGAATAATGCAGACCTCATTCAAGCTTTCGCTGCAGAACATCAGGTCTAATCTCAGAACAAGATGAATCCATGTTTCTTCTCTAAACCAGATTTTAAAATCCTGCAGCTCTTGGGAGAAAACTAATTGTGCTCACTTAGCTTCATGTGAATAATTAAACTGTGAGGAGTTGTTCTTTTCCTGGCTCCTCCTTAATGTTTCTCGCTTATTAATTCTTAGATATGCAATTTTTAGATTAGCATCAGTCAAGCTCTGCATCTAGAGTCTGAAAAATAAAATGTTTAAAGGAAAAAACTGCCACATATTTAAACACATTGTTTTGTTTTAGTATAAATGTCTATGTAATGAAGCCGTTTGAAAATACAAACCATCAGCTTTTTCTCCAAGACTCAGCCACCTATGGGATTTTTGTGCCTTTGGAAGATCTCCCCAGAGATCCAGTGATTGTTAGTGAAACAAAATTAGCTTTTAGCCCTTTCAAATCTGTTGGCTTTATCTACTGTTAAATGCACACGTAATAAGTGCTGTGGAACCAAAACGCAAGTGGCTTGTAGTTTTGATGGGATTTGGAGTTTGCTAAAAGTCAATAGTCTGACTCTTACTGTATTTGGCATCATGCTGGATTAAGATAGATCCCTTTGGCCTGGAGGCATCTTCAAATGTGAGGTATCTTCAAATCAGAGGAATGTGTGAAAAGAGACTGGAGAAGGCACCTGGAAAGGCAGGCAGGCAGCCTGGTCCAGAGTCCTGGGGCAGAATGAATGACAAACATATTGCTCCTTCTAGACATTAGCCTTGCGCCCTCTTAAAAGTCTCTGCTAACACAGGTTCTGTCACCTGATGATGATTTGGGCAGATTTTTTTTCCTGTTAGCAATGTTTTCCTGATGGCCAACCTCTCCACCAGTGCCTGTGACTTTGTCCTTAACTTGCTGCCTTTGCAGGGAGAGTAGCTTGATGCGAGGTTGAGGAAAAGGACAGGGAGGGAGGAAGTTCATGGAGATGAAGAGACTGGCTGGAGAGCCCTGGTACCCATCTAGGATCCTTGTCATCATGTTTTTTGCTACTGATGGCTTGAACTTTCTAATATTTTCAAAATGGTTTAGACAGGCATTCAATAAAAGCAAAGTTTGGAACCTAAACACTGCTTCAGTGGTGGAGAAACCTCTGGGTCCCATCTGCAGGACTAAAAAATAGTAATATTTTGGCAGAAAGATGTGACCCTAATGCTCTTTTCATGTCTTTTCTCCCTTCACAGATGAACAGGAGCCAGCAGTCAGCAGTGATTCAGATATTTCATTGATTATGGCAATGGAGGTTGGACTGTCCGATGTGGAGCTTTCCACTGATCAAGACTGCGAAGAGGTGAAGTCTTGAAAACCAGAGATCCAACACTAAACTACAGGGGAGGGTCACAGGAAGGGACCGAGTCAGCTTTCTGGGATTTGGACCAGTCATGCACATGCCTCCAAGAGCACTGTCACCCCTGCACACACCATTGAGACGGTCACGAAAAGCAATAGCAACAGTTTTGTCTGCCTGGATGCGGTTTCATCATCTGCCTACGTTCATTTTGTTCACAAAAGATGGGAGACGAACGCTTCCAGTTTACCCACGTGCTTGAGAGCAGTCACGTCACTCCTCAGTGGCTCGTAAATGCGCAACTGAAATGACAGCTTGAGTGTTTTCTACACCTGTTTGATCGGGTTTATGTTTCTTTGGGTTTGGTTTTTGGGTTGTTTGGTTTTTTTTTTAAGAGACATATGTTTGTTATGTATGTTTGTTTGTTTATAGCTTGTTATGGGTGGACACTGTTTTTGTTGACTGACCCCAGCTTTTTCAAGAGTTCAGTCCAGAAATCTGAATTCCTGTTCACTGGTCACTTCATGATCTGACTCCAGGATTTATCATTGCCTTCTTGTTTCTGCATGAAGTACACATGGCTTCAGAAGGACAGTGCACCAGTACCCTACATTAATGTGAAGCCTCCTTTTGTTAAGTGAGAGCCTTAGAAACGGTGTATTCTGAAGGTCTTTATTGGTAAGAGAACTCTGAATTAACAGATTGCTGAGATTTGGGTTAAAACTGTATTATGTCAACTTTCACCTAGAGCTCTGTTCTAGACAAGTATCACACGGTGTGAAGGAGAGAAAGAAAAGCTTAAAGCTTCACTTTGTCCTTGTAGTCCTTTGCTATATTTTATGCTATTAGCAGTTGTCAGCACATTAATGGCCTTCCTTTGAGTCACAATTCAGTAGCTGGAAAAGAAGATGAGGTATAATATCATATATTTTCTTAATTTTACAGACCAAAACCTGGCTGGTAGGTTAAAGGTGTGTCTGAGAGGTTTCCAGAGCTACTTGTTAACAGCTGTACATTATAGGACAAGAATTTTCTTAGAAAAGATCTGGAGATGCTGATACCGGTGTCAGAAATTGCTAATGAAGCAGAGGGCAGTTGGCTGAAATCCTTCCTGGTTTATTTGGGACTTTTTACTTATTGCATTTCACTTCCTATGTTTCTATGGCAGTTTTTGCCTACTCGCTAAGGAACACAAGAGTTCAGGTGGTTAGGTGCCCTCCAGAGTCCCTGTCAACTTTGTCACAAGCATAATGGAATACTTGCAATTTGTATATAGATCTATATGCCAAAATATTTTGGGTAGAGAGGAGGGAATTTAAACTAAACAGAACTAATGTAATCAAAACACCTAAATAATAATGTGATTATTTAGTTCATCCTGAGCTCTGCTTCCCAAGCAGAAGTTTATGTTATTTGTTCAGTGTACAATTTTGTCTTTCAGTCAAAATGCTCAGCTGTGAAGCACTTTTAGTTTACTGTTATAGAAGAGTAAGTGGTTTCTGTTGACAGTCAGATGATTTGAATCACATTACTGCCTCCTGAGTAAGTCCGAAGAACCAACAGTTCATCTTAGATTGGCATTTCATGGAGAGGCCAAACATTTTGCTTTGACAGTGTCATGGCAGCATCTCAAAATGCAACTATTACGGTTTCTGCAGAATTTAATCTCCTTGTGGATTTACTCGCTACATGTGGAAACCATCTCATAGCCAAAATTGGGGTTGTCAGACCTCATTCAGAAACAAACGTGCTTATAGCTATCCCTAAAATTTTGGTCGACTTGCTGCTTCAGTACAGGAGGAAGGAAAACTATACTCCGTGCTTTTTGGTCCAGTTAGAACTCAGCTCATTTTATAGATTAATTTTTTTTATGTTCTTAGTCTATAAATTGCAGGGTAACTTTGAGGCAAAGGCATACAGCCTAATCATCCTTCAAAACCATGATCCGGAAATGTGCTATTACAATCTTGTAAGCCGTTTGAAAGGACATCTCTCTTTAATGAAAGAGATACAGGCAGCTGGAAATCTGCTTGGTTTTATAAAAAGAAAGTTAGAGATCATTCCAGAGGATGCAGCTTGGTCAATCATGCAAATATTTGTAGTTCAGTAGTTGTATTTTCCTTAATGCCTTTAAGGAATGTCTTTAATGTCTTCTCTCTTCCTCGTTACTGTGGGAAAGACCCACAGCAGCATCAGGAGAACTGATGCTGAAATTCACTCCCGAACAAGAGTTTGCACAATGTACCACATCAGCTTCACTTAAGCTCTGGAAGTAATGCTGAAATGGGGTTTAAGTGGTGCTCACACCAAATACTGGCCCTTCACACATGAATGGAATTCAGCGCAAATGACTGCAGAGGTTACACTCAGTCAGATCTCCCTATGGAAAGTACACATGCTGGTACAGTTTATTCTCTAGTGCTGGAGCCTGGGTGCTCTATGTCACAGGACCATCACAAACACAATGTCCGAGTTGTCTGTGATCCTTTCACACCTGCCCACTGTGGCCCAGCACACAGACAAAAAAAGTCCTGGCCAAACTGTTTGTGTTTCAGAGAAGCTATCACCAAGTCTTTGTTTTATTTCACAAACTTAATTTACTTAATCTCAAAGGATAGATGGACCAGTTATCTGTTGCCATAGTGGAGTTGCCCACAGCACAGCAGAGTAAGGCAGAAGGAGAAACTCCCAGCAGATGCTGAGCTTGGTCCGTAGGCCAGCAAAATCATTAAAGGGAGGTGTGCTCAAAGGGGTGTCACATAGAGTAACTGAGATCCTACCCGTATTTCTAGTAGTGAAAGATTTCAGAGAGAGCTTGTACTATCCACACTCTCTTCTGAAGTACCCTGAAGTACCCTGTACTAGTCCATGGGTGGCCACTGGCAGAGGAAGGGTGAAACCTCTTTAGATACCACCATAATGTGGTCTGTCAAAAGAGGTGTCCTAGCAAATTTGGGCACGGAGTCTTTCTGCTATTGTTTTCCCAGTTCTACCTGCAGTTTCACTCACGGAAGATGTTTTTCCAGCCCCGTCTTCAGGTGTTGTGCAGCTTTGAGCACTGGTAAGCGGTAAGAAGTACAAAGTGAGATTACACATCACTGAAGCCAGAACTTAGGAAAGCACTTAAGTAAATGTTTTATTCCATCCTTCTTCAGAAAAGCACTTACGACTAATTTTGTACTTGTACCAAAATCATGTTATTTTCAACGGACCTTCTGTGAGTATAATTAAGCCCCTCATGTCAAAGGGCAATGTCTTCCTAAAGCAGGACCTGGCTAATAATATTGTCTGTATATGTAACCCGTGAAATGCCTTGGGAATTTGAAGTGCTTCATAAATATTAGGACACGCCCCCCTCCAGATGTATGTTTGTAATGAAAGCCTTAAATCTGCAGATCCACATTTTGTTAACATTAGTCTCTCCACTGAGATTCCTCACAGGGTAAAATTAAACCCTCCTGAATGGCAGCTTTGGAGAAGATTAGTCCCATCCTGAGCATTGTGTGAGTCCTCGGGACTGCTGCCCACTACAGCATTAAATATGTGGGATTCAAATGCCGAGGACATGGCACAGGCTGTTCAGAAGGGAAAGCAGCCTTCAGCATGCAGCAAGGAAAAAAAAAATCAAATCCTCTGGTGCCCTCTGACGAACAAGTGCTTGTGCACAGAATCCTGCAGGTTCACGCCGGGACTGCCCACTCGTGGCACTGGCAGCGGGGCAGAGGGGCACGTCCTGCGCAGGGCCACAGGCCACTGGATGAGGCAGCTCTCTGAGAAAGGCAATCTTGTAATTTAGCTGATCTTGTGTCTCTCCGAGCTCCTCTTCCCTGGCATCCGAGGCAGGGGATCTTTTATCATCTTTTCCGTGAGCAGGTAGCAGGCAGAAGAAGCGTTTGTCTTAGCAAGGCTGATCTTCACTCAGACTGGGTTGCAGGATGAAATTTGGACAGACAGTCTGCGCTCTGAGTATCCTTTGATTTTCATGCATTTCACTAAACTCCCTTCCCAAAAGTCTCTTCAGTAGGTAGGGCACATAAAAAGTTATATGGGCAGGATTTTGCACTCACCAATGACATAATGTGTGCATGCAGAGGTGGTAAGGCACCAGCCCTGCATCTCTTCCCACAGCTGACCCATTCTAGTGAGGATACAGATCTGGCACTTACAGAGGGTTTGGGTTTTTTTTAATATACTGACTGCTTTAGAGCCTCAAAACCAGGATCAGAACAACCATAGCACTGCAGTTCATTCTTTGAGCATTCCATAGAACTAAATTACAGTGTATGCATATAAAAGTACCTTGATATGACTATGGAAACTGTATTGTAATGAAACCACAAGCAGCTGCCATTTCTAGATTTTTTTAATGAGAGGCATTATGGCCCTAAAGAAAAAGACTTTATAGCTGTAGTTTGAAAAAAAAAAAAAAAAAAGAAAAGATTATTGAAATACCAACAGATAAGAGTTCCCTCAGATCTCAGTACTTTAATGACCTCCTTGATCAGATCCACAGGAAGTCACTGCAAGAAAGGCAGTACTTCATTCTCTTGTTGAATTACTTGTTTGGGGTACATTCTTATTTTGTTAACAAAATGAACCCAAGTGCCAGAGGCGGATCCAGCTCTGAACTTA
Organism: Urocolius indicus; assembly: GCA_013401255.1. Lineage (NCBI taxonomy): Eukaryota > Metazoa > Chordata > Aves > Coliiformes > Coliidae > Urocolius > Urocolius indicus. Next base: position 37,233 of record WBNH01007605.1, read on the forward strand.
ATCCTTCTCAAAGAATATATGTTTTGTGACCTGCAGTTTTGTTGTTAAGCCTGTTAACCCACTCTCTTTTCCCCTTTGCTGAAAAAAAGAAGTGCTTGTCAAATTTGAAAAATGTTTAGCTCAGAAGACATTTGCATATGGGCAGGTTGCCCTGGCAAGTATCTGCAGATCACTTAATGCTTCTATGTGTTTTAGTCATCAGTGCAACACAGTTTCATAAAGCAGAGTTTGCCATCCTTGTTAAACCTGTACTGCAGTCGTCCTGTAGACCTTCCAGCCTTTTGCCTTATGAACTTTTTCACACATGCCACAGCCCTTTGAGCAGAGTCTGTGATAAAAAGACCAAGATCAAGGCATAAGTCTTTATCTATAAATCTCTGGATTACAAATCCTTGTGACAATTGATCGGGGCTTGAACTGACAATAGAGGTTCTGCATAACAGCAGGAAATGCCTTTCGGATGAACAGCTGGGAATCTCCCAGGCTTTCCTTCCAAGAGGCTCATCAGTTCATGTTCTCTCCCTGTAGAGAAGCTCTCAACTAAGTATATAGTTTGAAATAAGCCAGAAACAGGAATTTGTAGGCTGTGCAAACCAAGAAAAAACAACAGTCACTCATTGATTTCTATTCATTAGTAATAGTTTACTTTTTTTAACCATTTGTTGTTCTAGTAGATCCCTATTGTAGGGCCAAAGTTACTGGTCTGTTGGGAATAGGGTCCAGAAGCTGGAATACAAAAAGTTCCATTTAAACATAAGGAAAAACTGTTTCACTGTGAGGGTGAGGGAGCCCTGGCACAGGCTGCCCAGGGAGGGTGTGGAGTCTCCTTCTCTGGAGGTTTTCAAAAGCCACCTGGATGCATTCCTCTGTGACCTGATCTAGGCAGCCCTGCTTTAGCAGAGGAGTTGGACTAGATGATCTCTAGAGGTCTCTTCCAACCCCTACCATTCTGTGATTCTCTAAACAAGAGAAGGCAAGTTTCATTTGCTGTTGGGATGCATCCATTTCATAGGACCGAAATGGCAGAGAAATCCAGACATTTGCCATGTGAGCCTTTGTTTCAGGGGAAGGAGATCGTGGGATCAAACTCATGCTTCCTCTCTTGGATTTTGTGCTGCCTGTATCTCTTTGTAGCAGGTTAGACTGATCCAGCATGGCAGGGAAAGGAGCCAGCCAAAGTTCAGCTTAAGGGCTTAATGAAAGATAGACCCAAGGGTTTAGGCAGATTCAGGACAGCTGAGCTTCTTCACAAGCAGTGCTGACGGGGCTTGCTGCCTCATTGAAGAACACTTCAGCATTGACTTGTTTGTTGTATAGGTAGATGCAAAATGTGTGAGTGTATGTGGGGCAACCAGCATGACAGAAATTAATTGGCTTGGTTAAAACAAGCACTGCAGAACAATGCCATGAAATATTTTAGGGGCAAGGGAAAATGAGGCTGGAGGTGCTGTTTTCACAAACTTTTTAAAGTTTTTTGATCCAACACACGCCCTGCTTTCATTTTACCAAGCTGTTACCTGAACTAATTGATAGCTTTGGATTTGAAAGAGGAATGCCAGATGGACTTTTTGGTCTGGATTTGTCTGTGTAACAGATGGCAGTTGCAGTCTGGGACAGCAAGCAAGGGAGAAGGCTGCCCTCTGACACACAGCTTCCCCCGCAGGGCTGGAAACCCACTCGGCTCCCTTGCTCTTCTTTGGCACTTCTCTTTCAAGAAACAAAATCCCACCTTCTGATCAGGAGCTATGGTTCAAAGGGAGGAATAGAGAAGAAAGATGAATGAAAGATGATGTGGATTTTGAATGAAAAGCCAACAGATTCATTTTCCATCTGAAATTAATCTTGTCTCACTCAACTATTGTAATTGTGAGTAAGTGGAAGTTATTTCTTTCTGGCATGAATGCAAAAAAAAAAAAAAACCAACAAAAAAGGGAAGAAAAGAAAAAAGGAGAAATAGCATTTTCCCTTTCTTGTTTCTTTCTTGATTCTTCAGTCCCGTGTAGTGTTAAAAACAATAGCAAGGTCAAAATGCTTGTTTGCTCTGAATGTATACAGTTATTTCAGATGTCAAAATGTCTAAGTGTTTTGTGTGTGTACGTAATACCATCCTTACTTCTTGTTTCATGTTAGGAAACTGAAATGACTGTACCATTTTATAATTAGAAATGTAAAGAGGGGACAGTGGGTGGGAGGGCCTGTTATTTTTATAGCAAGATGTTCCTTGTATTTAGTGAACATTTAAAATGGTTTTGTACTTGTCAAAATATACATTCCATCCATTTCCAGAAGAGAATTATTTTTATTTAGAGTAGTTTATAAGCAAACCAAAAAGAAGTGGTGCCCCGTTTGTTCGCAGTTCATGAACAGAGCAGAAAGATCCTGGTTTTCAGTGATGGCTCCAAAGCTTTTTCCAGCCACGTCTTTCCTCACACGCTGCTGAGCCGTACCAGCAAATGCCAATGTTAAAAAAGGGAAGAAAAATCCCAAACTAAATAAATACCATATGGATCAGCGCACAGCTTACCAAACTAACTTCCAGTTAGGAGACAACGGGCTGTCGCAGTGAAATTCTCTAAGATAATCAGCCCTGCTGTGGACAGCAGGAGTGGGTTTACTGGAGGCCTTCAGCCCAACCCCTGCCAAGCCTCAGCAAGCTGGAGGGTGACACGGTTGTCACACTCTGGCGCTGCACTTCTAGTTGCGCCATGGCCCTCTCAGGACTGGGGCCTGGTTTGGACTGGAGTTGCTTTGTTGGTAAGGCAGTCGCTTGCTGCAGGCTGGCCACACTGTGTTTCTTTTGACTGTGGAAATGACCTATCTCCACATTAAAAAAAAAGAAAAACAACAGTTCCTTTCTCCAGACAGCTGCACTTTGGATTCTGAAACACCTAATGCAAGACCATGGCAAAATCACACAGTGGCATTTGCATAGGTGGTTCTTTTTCTTGTAGTTAGCTTATTTTTTCCTCCCCCTGCTGCCCGTGACTTGCTGCCAAAACCAGGCTGTAGCAGTTTGTGAAGCGAGCCTTTTTTTCTAGCATTACTTTCTGTACAATATTGCAAATATACTTTTAACTCTTTGCTGATGTTTTGTAACTTGTACATCTCCCCTCCAATGCACTTTATCTCTCTTGAAAAATGTGGGAGTCGGAGAACTACCATCTTAAAGGGATTTGCCTGAAACCATGAGGCACACGCTTTTTCTTTTGTTTTCCTTCTTGCTTTTTTATGTACTGTAAATGCTAAAGAGCATGGACAGTGACCCAGCTAGGGAAAGTACGGACATATTGAGGCTAATATTTGGAAGCATTATTCAGTAGTACAACACGGCTATTTTTGTTATATAGAGGATTATAATGTAAATAAGTGAGACTGTGTTATTATGTACTAGTAAAATATTGCAACTCTCAAAGTTAAGATGGTGAATTCCAAGGAATTTTATTGCAAGTTTTTTAATAAAATTAATCTGATTACTGTGTCATAGATATTTTCTAACAGACTGTGTAAAACTGGCATTTCCTGATGTGTGAAACTTGTGGATTGTTTCTTCCTGCAGGCTTTGGCATTCACAGGAGGCAGAAGCTGCAGCTGGAAGGGACCTAAGCGGCAGCCTGGCCCACGTGCCACCACTCCAGCCCCAGTCACTGCTGAGCTTCCCCTTCAGATTCTTTTGATCAGAAAGCAGCAACTATGTGGAAGGTAAATGCTTCCACTTCTCCAAAGGAGAGCCACTCGGTGTGATGCATAAAAACAGCTGTAAAAGGTGATGGCTGTGCCATGCCTAGGTGAGAATTGCCCTGCCAGTGTGAGGGCTCATCTGGTGGCTCTTCCCTCACCTGCTGGGCTGCTGCTCAGCATTCCTGGGAGCAGGGGGCCAGTGGGAGAGTCCCAGGGTTTGTGGTGCCAGCCAGCATAGGTGTGCTGCTTATGAGAGGTTCGAGGCATGGTAAAAATCCTGCCTAAAAGAAATCTAAGGACTTAGAGAAAAGTTCTTCAGAATATGCAAAAGGTGGCAGACAGAAATCCTTGAAAGAAGGCCGAATCCTGGCTTGGCTGCAGCAGTGCAGCAGGAGCCCAGCCTGCCCCCATCCCGGCCCACAGCTTGTGTTTTCTGGCCAATGCGGATACCTCTGTCCCAGCTGCAGCAGTGCGTTCAGGACATCAACGTGACAAATCGTTTGGGACCCTAACACACATTTCACCCAGGAGGGAAGAAGACAGGCAGCAGCCATCACAACCAGGTCCCCCAGACCCCTGTGCCTCCTTGTTCCCATGCACCCACCCTCCTGCCGGGCTTTGCTCTTGCTGTTGATGACAGAGGTGCAACAAGCTGTCTCAGAGCCGGAAAACTGCATGTAATTTAATATGTGTCTTTATCAGCAATGCCGGGAATAATTTTTCCCCTCCCAAGCTGCGTCAGTCAGTCCCACCAGCCCTGCTCCAAGGGCAGAAGCCCTTGGCGCCGGAAAAAAAACCCGGGCTGTCTTTGGAGGGAGATTCTAGGTTTCACTAGCCAAGGAATCTGGTCTCTCTCTTCCCCACGCCTCTCGTTCCCTGCCCGCTGCTTTGTTCTCTGCCTTCATTTAATAACTGGCCAGGGGGGCGAGGGAGCGGGGCGGGTTTTCCTTGGCAGGCAGCTTTGCGCAGTTGCTATGTGATCTGCACACACAACACAGCTGCCGCCGGTGCCGCGGGCCTGGCGGGAGGCAGCGCGCTCCAGTCGAGTCGCGCGGCAGAAGGAACACAGCGTGGAGCTGCTGGGAATGGCAGCAGGGCTATAAATAACAAGGGGCGTCAAGCAATTAATTCCAGGATGCAAGCACATGCTTAGGGCTTGTGTTACATCATTCTCTACTGTATGCGGGATTCATCTCCGGGCAAAATATGCAAGTAGAGCTGTGCCGCTCTACTCTCTGCTGTTGCTGTTTTTCTCTCTCTAGAAGGAACAAAGCAAATAGTACTGCTTTGATTCAAGGAGGTGACCTTCAGACTGGCCACAGTCAATGGAGACAACTCAGCATTCAAAGGGAATTTATCCAGATTTGTGCCATATAATGACTTCTACAGCCCAGGATCCCTTCTGTCCTGTGTTACCCAAACTGTGCTAGGAAAGACTGCAAGCTTTCTGCCACGGGCTTGAGGGTGCCCAAAGGTGAGGCCCGGTCGTCTGTGATGGTTCTTGGGGAGCCACTCTGGAAAAAACACTCTGAGAAGGCAGTTGTGTAACATGGAGATATCAGGCACTCCAGAGAGAATAAGAGGATTTCATGGCCCGAATGAAATCTAACGGGCTGTTGTGTTTATCATAGATAAGCTATAGGAAATCAGTGTTTGGTGAGGGTGTAATTCCGCCACAAGCTTGTTCCTCAGCCTACCAGCAAGCTATATGAGTGGCAGAAGAGGGCAAAGTGTCACCACCCTCATGTGCCTGGACGACCTTCTGCTGCAGGCTACTACAGTGCTCCTCTGGACATCCTCATGGACATCTGCATCTCAGAAGCTTGTCTTTATGGTTCCTCTTCTCACCTCAGAGCAAAGAAAAGACTTGCACAGGGAGCCCAGCAGCAACTTGTGCTGGCTGAAGCTCAGGCAGATGTCCCTCCTCCTTCTCCAGCTAGGAAGCATGGTAGCTCCTGGCAGAAGGATAGAATAGCCATCTGGGAGCAGTAACGCCTTAGATGTGTTGGCAGAGCCCCAGAACTCGTTAATCAGAGCCCATCGCGCAGATGCAATTGTTCCTCCATCCCTGCTTGGGGCAGCCTCACTGTCTCAGGCCAGCCAGCCATCTAGCCCGTGTCTGACTCAACCGAAGCCAGGAGCAGACATTTACAGAAGAGTAACATCAGGTCAGTTGCTCCCCCTTCACATCATTCCTGGTTTTGCAGAGGTCTAATAGACTCCTGTAGTGACGGTGCTTCCTTGCTGCAGGGGCTAAGCTCACTCAGCCATGTTCTGTGGGACACCGCTCCCTGCCTCTGCATGGCCTCACCATCTCTCTGCAGACCCCACTGCCTTGGGGTGTGGGGGGTCCCAGCCAGAACACGATGACAGGAAGAGAGGATGGAGATGGGGACATAGCCAAGGTGTCATCCAGCTCCATGACAGGAAACACTCCCAGCTCCCGTGGGTTTTCACAGAATCACAGGGTGGCCAGGGTTGGAAGAGACCTCTAGAAATCATCTAGTCCAGCCCTCTACTAAAGCAGGTCCACCTCGACCACCTTGCACAGCAAAGTGTCCAGGCATGTTTGAAAACCTCCAGAGAAGAAGACTCCACAACCTGTTCACTGTTCCCTCACATTCACAATGAAGAAGCTTCTCCTCCAGTGGGAATTTGCCGTGCCCCAGCTTGTGTCCGTTACCCCTTGTCCTGTCACTGGGCGCTACAGAAAACAGATTTGCCTCACCGCCTCGACAGGCACCTTTGCCTGCACGCACTGACCCAAGGGCACGAGTGGTGCACCCCAGCCCGGTGCCCTGGGCCTTCTCCCCATGCCGGGGGTGCCCGGGCGTCACAGTCCACGCGCTCTGTGACATGGGTGTGGGATTTCGGTGGGTTTTGCCAAGCCTCAGCTTCTGGAGGCAGAGGATCGAGGGGTAAAGGGGAGGGAGGGCTGCAGCCTAGGTGGCTGAGCAGCAGAAGTTCCCAAAAAGGAGTGACAAAGGCAGTTCGTCACGCCGGGGCAGCCAGGGAGCGAGGCGGGGCCGGGGGGGGTGAGTCCAGAGGGAGCCGCCTGCGTCCCGCGCCCGCCGCGCGTGTCCAGCAGGGGGCGGCCCCGCCTCGCAGACGAGCGAGCGCGGCCCGGCCGCCGCTGCCTCCCCTCCCCGCACGCCGCTGCCTCCCCTCCCCGCACGCCGCTGCGCTGCTGCGGGGACGGGCCTCGCCGCCCCGCGGGCTGTGGTGCTTACTGCGTGGGTTATTTACTGTGTTAAATACACGGCAAGTGTCTCTCTGCTCTGCCTTGAGCGCTCCCCCTTGCACACAGCCCTGGGCTCCCCGCCGTCTGCCCCAAATGTTTATATAATCATATAATTGTTTGATTGGAAAAGACCTTTAAGACCATCGAGTCTAACCACTGAGCCATGTCTCGCAGCACCTCATCTACACGGCTTTTCAACATCTCCAGGGACGAGGACTCCCAACGCCTCCCTTAGGCAGCTTGTGCCAATGTCTAACGACCAACCCTCTCTCAAAGTAATTTTTCCAAAACTCCAATCTAAACCTCCCCCGGCAAAACTTGAGACCATTTCCTTTTGTCCTATCACTTGCTACTCGGGATAAGTGTGCCCTCATATAGGAGGAAACAAAGCTCAATGTCCGTCTGAGCGGCGGTGAGGAAGCATAGCAGGTCCTCCCCGAATGAGCCCACTCCAGTGCATACTGGAGCAGCACAGAAATTGGTGGGATGGTCACCAAGGGACAGAGGTCTCTTAACTAAAGGGTTGCAATTAGCTCTTGATTGACCATGCAGAGAGGTGCCCCAATCATCTGGGATGTATTTGTGAAAAAAGCCCAGGAGAGCTGTAAAAGCAACTGGGTTGATGGTTGCTGGCACATCTGTCTGGCCTCCTAGCCAGCAGATTTAGTGAAGGAGAACAGGCCTGCTACCCCAGATCATAGACACAAAAAAAAAATGAAGCAAAACACAGCAAGGACACGTGCAATCGGTGGATTTAGCAACAGGACAAAGACATAAGCAGGGCTGGAGACCGGCACTGCAGCCTCCAACACAGCCCGGCCCTCTGGGTGAAGTAGATGGTAAGTTTTAGCTGCCCTTTAGCCAAAGGAGTGGTTTCTAAGCCGCTCAGTTCAAGTTCTCTTTGTACATGCACTTATACCACTTTAAAGTGGGTTATTTTGGCAGAGCTTTGGCTATGGATTGGTCTGTGGAAGAACAGACCCAGGCATGAATTGCCATAGTCGGTCTGCATGGGGAATTGCACTTGAATGGGAATGGGACTTGTGGGGGTGTGAATCCTACACTGGAGCATGATGTCTATTATAGGGTGCTAGATCTCACCTCCTTTTCCAGCTGAACACCCAATAACCTCCCATTTGTACCCAGACACCTTTAACTAGACACAGTTCCACTGAAATCCAGATCTGTTTCAGTACTGTTCATCACCTCAGCCAACATTCTCACATATCCAGGCTGAATTTCGTATCAGTGAGGTATGACACAAGCTGGCAGTATAGCTTCAGGGTGTGAATTACTTCATCTCCCCGAGCCGGCACACATTAACCTGCAGAGTAATGCTTGGCAGCAGCTCGATAGTCCCAGCAGGGCTGCCCAGGAGGTAGGTTGTTAACACCCAGGCAGCCCTGGAGGAGCTTTCAGGAGGCAGGAGATGAGTTTTGGTTTTAGCCTGGCTTTGAGTGTGAGAGTCAGAAAATACCAAAGAGTATGAGGATGAGGAGAATCACACAAAGGTGAGTTTCTTACAGTTCTGTTTTGATGGGGGTGATGTTTTTTAAAATAATTGTCCTAAAGGACAATAGAGAAGGGGACTTTCTTGTGGAAAATTGATCCCGACTGAATTCCAGTGTGAAAGAGATCATTAAGGGCCAAGGGACAAAAAAATTCCTCTGTTTACTAATGCTCAGTGAAGTCCTAAATACAAGCAGCTGCCAAAATTCTCCAGATGCATGTGATGACCCATTAGCAATGACCGGCTGAGGTCAGGCCTGCTGAGCCAGGGGATGCCTAGCAGACTGAGAAGGCAGTTGTAGTGCTTGTGGGTGCTGGTGGTATAAAACAAACCCACTTAGCCTAGGAAAAGTAAGTGCTGTTTGTTTGGTGTCTCTTTGTTTCCCTGTGCCTTTCTTTGGTGGAAGGAAAGGGATCAGAGCAACACTGGGGAGCTGCTCTGTAGGGTGTGAAGAAAGGACTTGCCTGTGCTTTGACTGATAGGAAAGTGAAGGTTTGTTTTTGGGGATATTTTACAACTGAAGCTGATTGTCCCTTGCTGGTGGGATCAGCCTAGATCATGGTCTAAAATGCTCTTTAAGGGCATTGCTATCCGGGTCCCTTCCCTTTGCTTTAGCTTTTTGTGTGCCCCTTATTAAAAGGCCAAATATTTTTTCCCAAAATAACTTGAGGTGAGGTTGTCCCTGATGGCTGGCTTCTCGTCAGGGTGAGGAGGCCGCATTAGTCTATGCTGGGGACTTTCTTGGGAGCATGACTCTCCTGGGCCAGATGCAGAGCTCAACTGTGCCTCTCTGCATCCCCCTGTGGAGAAGAGCTCTGGGGGGTGAATAGGCAGTAAGGAGACAAGTGGGTTTCAGTCCTGCTTCTGCTAAGGCTGATGATTACTCCAAGCCTTCCTGCTCACTAAGAGGCAAATGTCTATCACTGTAAGGGAATTGGGCTGATGCATCCTGCAGTGGGACTGCCCACTTGGGAGCAATGATGTCCCAAACACCCTTGGGAGTCACGCTCCTGCTATAGGTGAGTGATGTGGCTGGACTGTGGGGGCAACAGGGAGAGCCACAATATTGCTTTTCAGAGGCAGACTGGTGTGAAAAGGCCTCAAGGACCGCAAGCGCATCTCAATTTAGGGTCTATGGGATCTCTGACAATCTTTTCATAGTGTGGGCTTAATTTGGAGACATGTGGCTTTTGGAGCATGAGTGAAGCGACTGAGTGTGTCTCAGGATAAAGGGCGTAGAAACAGCAGACAGCTGGGGGTAGGGAACAGTTATTGCTTGAGTGCCATACGTGTGTTTTGTTGGCAGCCAGAATCCATCAAGATCAAAGCAGCTTCACTCTCACAGTCAGTTTTTCCCAGTCTCCTGTATTGAAGCTGATAATCTTACGCAGCGGTGAGATCATCTCCCTTGAGATGAACCCTCGCCAGTGAAGGAGCAAATCCTTGCTACTGAATCTCCCTTCTCAGACATCTGAGATGTTAAATGAAGCAATTTAGAAATGCATTCCTCTGTCTCTGACATAAAGTCTCACTCCACATGTGCAGCACATTAAATACAAATTGCATGTGGAGTGTAAATATGGTTTTGACTTTCTAGCAGAAGAGTGTCAGCTGGCTTTGGTTTGCCCTTGATTGTAACACCAGAAACCTTCTAAATACCATTTCTCTTGCTGGTTTAGAAAACACTATCCATCTTGATTATTCTCTGATTGGACTGGAAACAAAGATTACTCCTGGGTTTTGGTTTATGTAACGCTTGCTGATAGCCAAGGAGTCAAATACTTTACTCTTACTCTAAATACTTTATGGTAAATGGTGTCATCCTTGTTGCTCATTTCTCACTAACTCTATTGCTTTTTTTTCAAAGGACTGTGGTCCTCTGACACAGAGCAGAATGTATGGAGTTATTCCAAGGACCTGATTGAGTTCTTTTAGTAAGGTGTTTCAAGCTCAACAGCATCCATGCTTTCATTTTCTGCTCGTCAGAAGGAAGTGACACAGCTGACCCTCCATTAAAAACAAAACAAAAACCAAACAAACAAAGGAGGGAAGAAAAACCCAACCTCTTTGTCTTGGACCAGCAGAGTGAGCTATGAGAGCACAAGCTCAACAGGGCTATGTGGGAGCTGCTGTTTGGGACTTTCTTGCTGAAGGGATGCTGGTAGCTGATGGGGAAGATCATTAGCTCAGGCTGGGACACTGTCTTGGTGGGAGAGAACCATGTCACAGGATATTTTGAGTTTGATAGAGGAGCAGACAGCAGGACTGAGACCTACAAGCTGCTTGCAGACCTGCTTGGGTGCCTTGGTTTCCTACACGTCAAAGACACAACAATAGATGGAGTTCTCTAAATATTCCCTTGTTTGCATGATTTTTTTTCAGCCTGGAGTCTCTTGGTCAGACTCAGCTGTTACAACCCCACAGGCACGGATAACTTTTTCCTGACTCCCATTCAGATGATTAGTTCAGGTTATTAATGCAGGTTATTCCTGACTCCAGATCCTCAGGTTATGCTTGTATTTCTTTTAACACTTCTGCAGAAGAGCATTTCCTCCACTGCTTTTTCTCCATTACTGCTGTAATTCTCTGTGTGGACCTGACTTTGAGCTCGTCATGTGGCAACAAATCACTCCATGGAAACAGCTGCAAATCAGTTATGTCTTCAATAAAATACTCTTTAAAATAGCTACCATGGAGTAGGATGTTTAAAAAAACCTTGATATGTGCACTACCCTTTCTGATGTAGTCCAGCTTGAAAAGCAGAAGAAATAAGGAGGAAAGAAGGCAGTGGGATCTGCAAATGGCAGAGAGGTGTTACTGTTTTGTGTGAAAGTATCAGCAGAGGAAAAAGAGGCTGCAGAGTTGTACATCAAGGCAATGGTTTGGATAAGAGACTGATGCAGAAAGCTCAGGTGAGTCAAGCCTGCAGCAGTAGCAGAACCATGTGCTCATCTCATGAAAGCATTAGGCTTCATGTATGCAAGAGACTCTTGAGTGTTTCTGGGTGCATGTGTTCGTGGGATAGTTATGAGAAGAAGATGAAGAAAGGAGCTTGGAAAATGTACCTGAACAGCCACAGCTTTATAGTACCTGCATTAGCAAGTGCTGCATCCCAGGAAGCTATCTGGCTGCTTCTCTGTGGTGCAGAGGAGTAGCAACTCTGGGCCCTGGGGCTACCATGGGAGGACTGTGCTCCAACCTAACCCAGAGACTGGAGTTAGTGTGGAGGAAGAACTCGGTGCTTGGGAGCAATGGTCATGAAAGCTGGAAGGCTCAGCCCTGGAGACATCCCTGGGTGTCATTGACTCTTTGCAGTACTGAGGGAAGACAAACCCCATTTTGTATGTACCATGGAGCAAACAGACTGTGAAAGAGAGCTCTTACCAAAGTGCCCAGTGGCATCATCTGGGACATACAGCAGATGCCAGCCCTCAGGATGGGGCACACAGGCAAACTTCCTTGATCTCTGCTGGTGATGCACTTTATAAAATGGAATTTTCTTTTCGGCCAGGACAAGGAGATGAGTATCATGAGAAGCAAGCTCTGGCAGTTAGAAGAAGGTGTTAATGCCATGTCTACAGTAACCCTGTTTAGGTTGGGATGACCAGGGACCAAGAGCTTCATTGTGTGAACCCGACTACTCTGTGTCCTTCAGAGGCAAGAGAGACTGATAAGGAGGGAACCTGCTGCCTCAGAAGGTCTGGATGGCTGCCAAATTAGCACAAAATCAAGAAATCTCCAGTAACTGTGGGTAAGGTAACCAGAGCAGGAGGAGGTCATGACCACAGATTCACAGCCCACCCACCCAGGCCCCAAAGAAGAGGGTGAAGGAAGTGAACTAAGCACGTGTACTCATTACATGCCAGATGAAAGACTACCAGCCAATAATATATGAATTAGAAAGTAGAATATATTAATGTTTTGGGTATAAATACAGCATGGGAGGCATTATTGGGGTGTGCTAGCTTTATGGTTTACCATCTAGCACCTATATCTGTGCAAACATGCAATAAAATATCTCTGTTCTTAGTGTGTATATCGGTGTCTCACATGGTGGGTAAATAGTACCACTTTTGGGACAACAATGCTGCTTCAACATGTGTATATACCTGTGCACCCACTGAAGCTGGAAAGTGAGAACTGTGCATATCCTGGACATACCAGATGACCCATTCTCCTTGTTTCTGTACACCTCAGCAATATTTGTTTGTTTTTGTGCACAAGCATTGCAGCAGGGAACATGCCCCAGCTGGTGGTCAGGGCTGAGCCCTGAACAGCTCCTGTAGATTGCTCTCTGAACCTTGGGGGTGCCCAAAGGCCAGGGCTGCCATGTGGAAGAGTTTGTCTTCCTCCCCATGTCCCCTGTCAGTCAAGAGTCCTGCTGCTGATGCCTACATGTGGGAAACCAGAGAAACATGAGCACCAATCCAACAGTACACATCAGGCCCTGTAAATGCCTCCAAAGGCTTTTTGCAGGGAGCAATACCTCAAAAGCATTTTAGGCAGTCCAGGAAAGGGAAGGGCAGGAGCCCTCTCTTTGGTGTCCCTCTGATAGTCCCTTGGGCCAGGAACTATCACCAAACTGCTGGTAAAAGGCAATATGGTTGCTTTTGTGTGCTTTGCAATGTATTTCCCTTCTACCCTTTAGTAGTGCAGGTTTTCAACTGTTCATGTTCTGATCATACAGGGGGAGCTATTTTTCTGCAGCAACACCTTTGTGTCAACTGTGCTTATGCAACTCCGGACTGATTTTTGCTCATTACACAAAAGACAGTTCTTTTTGTTTGAGATGTATGTGAATGAACTGAAAGTATGATGGGTTTTGTTTGGTTTGGTTTGGGTTTTTTTTTTTTCCCCACAGCAAAGCTTTGCTCCTTGGCTTTGGACAGTAAATCATCTTCCTACAGTCTGTAGAACTCAGGGCCAGCAGCCACCCGGCCTCTTGCACCACGAGCCCAGGTTACAGGGCAACATGAAGGTGGGCAAGTTTGTCCCACAGGACTGCAATACAAAATGTGGGTTGGCAATACATATGAGCAAGGGAAGTTGCTTTCTGTATACCAAGGGCTATGCCCCTTGGAGCCTGTCTTCTACAGCTGCCATGGGCAGGGGAGCCATGGCTGTCTGCTGAGCTGGCTGCTTTTGGGGCTGGAAATCACATGGGTTTCTGTTAGCTGATGCTCAGTCCCATGTCTGCAGTGCTGTGGCCACTTAGTCCTCAGAAAACTGATATTTGCCATAATAAGCATCCAGAGAATCATAAATTTTGTAGGATACAAAGCACTTTCTACTCCCATTAGAGATGTGTGTTACTTGGTTTGTACAGGAAGCTTAAGGGATGTGTAAAATACCATTGCAGAAAACAATTGTGTAGTTACTCCTGTCTGAGATAAAGACATGAAAGACATGAAACCTAAAAGCAATGAAAGGAAATACCATAATGCATTGTCCTATTGATCTGTGGGATTTGCTGCTGCCACAAGTAATGTTGGTAGTTGCACTAAGTAGAATTAAAATAATTATAAGATGGAAATAAATCAAAACACCAGCTCTGTGGGCTTAAAGCTTTCTACTAGTCACTTGTTGTCTGAGGGGGTCCAGAAGAAAAGCTTTCTGCCACCCGTGCATGTTACTGCAGTGTCCAGTTACACATGCTATGAATGTACTATGTCTCACTCTAGAGTTGCTCGTAACATCTCCTTGAGACGGTTGAGCGCCAGGCTCTTGCTTAATAAAAATCAATGCAGTGCTGCTGCCTTTAGAGGCAGGCTGCTCCTGCCATGGACTCAGCCAGCTCCCTACCAGCCCAGCACTAGCAGGATCTGATGCATGCAGTAAAATCAGATGTCCAAGAAATAGGATAAGAAACAAAACTCTTCTGCTTGAAAAAAAAAAAAAAAAAAGCAAGCAGGGGAGCAGGCACCTAGACACTTAGGTGGCAGAAGGTGTTGAGGTAGATGCAATTCATGGTTGTGCAGGCTGGCAGGCAGCAGGGGGATGCCATTTTTAATAGAGCCTCTACCCTTAATGGGGCAGGGTGGCTGCAAGGGCTTAGCAGCTGCCTGGACCTGTACAGGTGACACCTGTGTGCAGCTGAGGGTAAGCAGTAGCACTGTGGCACAAAGTAAATGGTTAATTTTCTTATGTTCGACCTGTACTTGAAAGCCTTTTTCTTAATTTCCCCAGATGACAGATATTAGAAGGCCGAGCGAGCCTGAGAGCTGGGTGAAGGGATCCTGGTCTCACAGCCCTTGAAGAGCTTCCTGGATATGGAGATACCTGGCATGAGTGCAAGCAGGAAGCAAGGTATGTTGTAGTGGGTCTGGGATGGTAGTGATTTTCCACAGTAGCTCTTGCAGTGCTGTGCTTGTTGTTGATATCAATATTATGACTACCACTTGCATAACATCAAGGCTGTCCCTCCAGCATTCCTTCCCCCACCTTCATCAACAGTGGTGGGTGGGCACGATCCTGGGAGGGATCATGGCTGGGACAGCTGACCCAGGCTGACCAAGGAGATATTCCATACCATATGACGTCAGCTCAGTAATATAAACTGGGGGAGAGGAGCAGGAGGGGGAGGCAAGATTCATTCTGGGCCTTCCAAAAGCAACCGTCACGCGTACTGAAGCCCTACTTCTCGGGAGGTGGCCGGACATCGCTGCTGATGGGAAGTAGAGAGTAACAGCTTTATCTGCTTTGCTTTGCTTCTTGCGCGCGCGCGGCTTTGCTATCTTTATATTAAACTGCTTTTATCTTAACCCACGAGACATTTGTCTTATTTTCTTCCCTTCTCTGGCTTGCTGAGGAGGTGGGTGATCAAGTGGCGTGGTGGGTGCCTGGCATCTAGCCAGGGTCAAACTACCACATATGTACTTGAGGCTATTTGTACCAAGCAATAGGTTACCGCTCAGATGACTTTTTTTTCAGTACCCAGCCAAAGTTTACATTTCACTTCAGACCAAATATTCTTTTTGCTATCAGAAAGGGGGAAGTAAAAAAAGCCCCAAAAACCTGAGGTACTGCAGGAACCGTGGATTTGATTCTTGGGAAGTTTTAAACTACTTTGGACTTGCCTTAAATCTGAACAATGGTGGCTGAGATTGCATCATCCTTCAAAAGTGAAACCCAGACTGCAGGAATAGCTTCTCAAATTATGTGCTACTTCAACAGGCAGGTCTTGGAGACCACAGAGAGATTTAAACATGTGGGAAAAATAGCCTTCAAGGATACCTCCATCAGCTCTTTCTGAAGTGACAAGTTATGCATCAGAACAAAGCAGTTCACAAAAGACTGATGCCATCCTGCCCCTCTGCCCCGATAGCTCCTGTATCCTTGGACCCCACTAGCACCACTCCTTGGGTCTTCTTTTCCTAACAATTCCTAGAGAGACCAGGTGAGAGCTGAGACTCAAGCAATGGACTTTCATACAGGTAGGGAAGTAGGAGCTTCAATTACCCATAGAACTGGCTCTAGGAAAAAAGACCTAGGAATCTCTTTTCTGGGTTTTCAGCAATGTATTTGGGAGTGAGCACTCACAGTGATCCAGGTTTGTTTCCACCAGCCCAATAATGTGTGATGGAAATGATCCTGTGAGAGCCAGGTAAGAGGATTTCCCTTTCAGTTCCTATTATCCCCCTATGTTGCTGTAACACCTCATTCCCTGTGTTTCCTTGCTTTTTCTGAAATTACTCCCAAAGGCAGGTGAACAAAAGCCTTTGCATGCTTTGCCTTCCTTTCCTTCTCGTGTGATGCTTCAGCACAGCTTTGAATGAGGCTCTGGTATCAGCCCACAGGGATTTTGCAGGCTCTGTAGTGCAGTGTCTGACTCATACCCTAAAAATAGCCAGGAAAATGTCAGCCTAGCCAAAGTCAGCAGCTGATTAACAATGAAGTTTCATGATTCCAACCACTTTCAGATGTACTCCTGATCTTAACAATATATGAGATTAAAAAATAAAAGGATAGAGACATTAACATTTTTTTTTCTTTGTGATTGGAGGAAACAGCTTTCCCTGTCCTCATCAGGAAAGTAAGTGATTAAAGCATTAATTAGGTAGCAAAGGGCTAGAGGCACTGTCTGCCTGGAAGTGCAGCATATCCCTTTTAGTAAGAAGAATGATAAAAAGAAAACCTTTGGTCCTTGGAGACAATGGAGTCCTATGGCTGTGGTCTGCCATGGGTGCTGGAGATGGTGTGAGGCAGTTTGTGGCCAAGCAGAGGCCAGGCTCTAAGACATCGTGGAGAAGCAGCCATGGTGCTCATCCCCAGCTGGCCAGGCACAGGCAGGTGCCAAGTGCCCTTCTCAAGAGGAGCTGGGCTTGCCCAAGAGGGTAGGTCTGCTTTACAAAGACCAATCCAGTTTAAGTCCCCCTCTAGTGCTCCAGTGTGTAGTGTCATTGTGATGCCTGTGGGCAAGCTCCCGAGCTGTGGTTAGACATGGGAGTTTGGCCAGAGGTGCTGATGGAGGCAGGAGACAACACCCCAGAGCCAGAAACGTCTGTCTGCTGGAAGGGCTGAGGGCATACCTGCAAGTGCATCTGGCAACATCTCCTTCAACAGCCTTGGAAAATAAATAAGATGAAACTAATAGCTCTAAAAGCTAACGTGGTGCCAGTGTGGGGGCTGCAATGCTGCTGCAGTGCCGTGTGACAGCTATGTATCCCTTGGGCCAGGCACACTGAATGGCTCGCAGTCCAAATGTGGTACAGACAGAGGCCTTAGGAAAAGGAGATTAAATACCTCATCTGGAGAACAAGGGAATGAAGTGATAGCAAGCAGATTGGGCACTGCTCCTTGGCAGCTATTGCCAGATAGTGAGAGCTTTGCTGGCTGAGTTACCTGTTCCTGTGTTAATTATGAAAAAGTCTTTGCTCCTGGTTGCGGATCTCTTACACAAGGGCTCAACGAAAGGCTGCTGCCTACACAGTTAAGGGCAGAAGAGCAGAGATGCTCAGATGTAACCAGGCTGTTGGAAATAACAAGGGTGGTGATGCCAATGCCCTGTCCAGTAACCAGTCTGTTTTGCGTGCCAGGGAGAGAACTTTATTTTACTGCAGCTCTGGCAGAGCCATTACTTCTGCCTTGTGAGTTTGTCATCAGTACAGTGCCCAGGCTAGTTATACTGGGAGTCAAGGCCATAACAACACAAGTATGAATGGGCATGCTGCCCCTGCATGCAGTCCTGAAGTCAATGAGCTTTTCTATGGCTTTTTTTCAGGCAGAGAGTACATTAAGTTACATGAAAAGATGTCTACCTAGGGTGAATAGCTAAATAGCTAAACAAAATTGCCATTAATGGCAAAGAAGGGAGGGAGGAAGCTTTTAAGCTGGTATTTCTGAGCATCTTTTCTTCAGAAGAGGAAGGAGATGTGACTCCCTGCCAGACTCATTACACTGGATGTGGTGCAGCAGGATGCTCTCTGCAGGCATATACTGCAAATAGCTTTTCTGCCTCGGAAGTCATCACCTTCCTGTTGCACATCATGGCTCTGGTGAGCCTGTAAAGGTAAAACCACATAAAAGAAACAGTGCTGGACTGTAGTGTCTCTGTGAGAGGCTCTGGGGCCTCACTGGTGTGGATATGCCTCTGCATCTAGCCAAGCAGATGCTGGTGGGAGAGCTGCTGGCACCCCTGGCATCATTCCCAGTGCTTTCCCTTTAAAAGTGAATCCATAGCACTGCCTGTTTGAGCCAGTGGATGGGAGGGCTGGGCTGCACATGTCAGGGACGGGGTCATATTTGTCACCCCATGGTGCTGCAGGGGTGTCTCAGTAAGGCTACGAGTGCCAGTCCACCCTTTGAGCTGATGGATCTGCAGGGGCATTCCTTGCCCTCATCACAGGATCTTCTTATTCCTCCTAAGCTCCGTATCGCACTCCTTTTAAATTTCAAGTCACTGATACTTGGAGGAGCTACCTTCTTGTTAGCTTCCTAAGACTCATTGACAATCCAAGGCTGGTGCTAAGCTTCCTGACACGTGAAACAGTGAGGATGTGCAACTACCTCTCTAAATCCCTGCTTTTCCTGGTAAAGGTTTCTGGAGGTTGGGGCATCCCTTTTTTCTATTGTAGGACAAGAGATGATGGGATGAAACTGGAACACAAAATGTCCCACTTATATTTAAGAAAAAACTATTGTACTGTGAGGGTGAAGGAGCCCTGGCACAGGCTGCCCAGAGGGGTTGTGGAGTTTCCTTCCTTGGAGGTCTTCAAGATCCACC
This sequence comes from Urocolius indicus, assembly GCA_013401255.1. NCBI lineage: Eukaryota > Metazoa > Chordata > Aves > Coliiformes > Coliidae > Urocolius > Urocolius indicus. The sequence continues at coordinate 55,884 of WBNH01007605.1, forward strand.
TGGACATGTTCCTATGCAACCTGATCTAGGTGGACCTGCTTCTGCAGGGGGGTTGTACTAGATGGCCTTTAAAGGTCCCTTCCAACCCTACCATTCTATGATTCTATGACTTCCTGCAGAAAAGCCTGACTGCTCCCCAAAAACACCTCCTTTCCAGTGCGCTGCAAAAAGCTTTGTGTGCCTCAGTGAGGGAAGGTGGTAGAGCTTGTTTGGCATTGTTCTCAGGTCATAAGTCTGTACCCCCTGTTGACAGTGCCACAGTAAGGTATATTTTCATGATAAGTAGAGTACCTTCCACCTTTTCCAGCTCCTTCCTATCCAGGTCTAGCTGCCACTGGGGATCAGAGGTAAGAGAGCATCTCCATGCTTCACAAAGAATGCAGAGACAGGGGTAGATGGATTGCTTGATGCACTCTGAAACCCAGGTATGTTGGAGCAAGGGCAAGGCTGGGCATATGGATCAAGCTGTACAGGAAAGCCATGGAAGTGACCTGGCTAGTATTTGAACTCATGTAATTATTGGGAAGAGGTTTAAATCTTTCACTGATTCTGCTTACCACTGAAATGTATGCTGTGAAAAAGAAAATATTTCTGCCAAGTATTATTCATGATCTCTGAGCTTTAGTAGATATATTTTTATAAACCGAATAAATGCAAATTAGCAATAATGTTTCCCTGATTTGGCAGTCCTTCCTCTTGCACTGAGGACAACAGTGGCACAGCAGGTAACAGGATGTTTGTCTACGCTAGCAGAGGCCTCTCCCTTCTCAATAATAAAAAAATCATTGTAAAGTCAAATTGACGTGTGGAAACAAAATACTAAATCCTAAAATATAGACCCCCCCAATGTTCAGAGATACACTTGAAATACATTGGTGTAAGCCTGTATTGATTTTCACTAGGTGAAAGCTGCTATTTTCTCTGTCACGGTGTCACTGCAGTTTCACTCTGCTCTGGATCTATTGAACTAAGCAATGATTGGCAATTGATGGCAAATCCCCAAGCCTTCATGCTGCCATGTTCATTAACCAAGATGTAGTCACTAAAGTATTGTTTGAAAAGATTTATAATAGCAGCCGTTTTTAATTCTGTCCTTCCACAAAGCACAGACCTACACATGAAAATTAAGATAGGTTATGGATTTATATTGTGATATTTTGCATCTGGATGATTCCTTGGAGCATGATCTTATGGGGAGGGGAGGAGGAGAAAGAATTATTTAATCCAGATTAGTATAATCCACTTTCGGATTTACGTTTGAGCGTAAAATTATTCTTAAAGAGATGTATCTGAACATGGAATTATTTTGAAATCATTACACAGGTTATTCATTACATTGGAGTTTTGTTCTTTGAACAGATTACTCAGATTCCACTCAGTTGGAAGCTTTTTTCCTTTACCTATTTTTCTCCTCCAGTTGCTTTCATATTCAGTTACTAAAGAGCACACAGGAAATGCTGAGAGACTGATTTACAGCTGGCAGCCAGCCCATTGAAACCTCACCAGACCAGAGAAAATTTTCTCTAGCACCATTTGGGGGCAATTTTTCTGCTTTTTGAAACTAGTACTTATGCTCTGTAACCAGGGCTATCTGAGGGTAAATGCCTTGCTTTATGGTTGTGTTTTTTTACAGGAAAGGTAGAGGAAACAGGCAGACAACTATTTTGAATGTTCTCCACCAGTGACTGGACCTCCTGTTTCTGATATAGATTAAATGTGGCAGACTATGTCACACTCTCATTATCCTGATTAAGGCATACACAGAAGAGCACTCTTGAGGTTCTTTGGCATTAGGATGGCACATTTCTGCATCTTCTGAACAAAGCAAGAGACAACTCTAAGTTTGAACAGAACTTTATTTGTTGATGATCACCAAATGACCAACAAGGGTGGTGGTAATTCACAGTTCCCTTCAGTGCTGTTCTTGGCTCAGTTTGTGTTTGATGTCTGAAGATGTGAGAAGTTCCTTTTATATTTCTGGGGACACTTAACACTCTCACAGTTTTGAACCTAAGGTGTCACATATTTTTGCAGGCACAATTACAGGCTCAGGTTCTAAAGCAAGCAGCAAGGCCATGTTCAACAGAGAGCATTTAGTGTTATAGACAACTAAACTCTTGAAACCTGGGAGCTTGGCTCCCAAAGGTATTTTCAACTACATCAACAGTTTTTACAAAAACAATCAGAATGAGAAGAAAACACACTATAAGAATGTAGATGGACAAAAAAAGCCCATAACTGCTTTCCTGAAACATGTATGCAACAATAGGACCTTCAGTTACACAAAAATCTGTGTTTGTGTGAGCCTGCCTTCATTTTCTACAGCAAAATCACAGAATCTTAAGGGTTGGAAGGGACCTTAAAAGATCATCTATTATAACCCCCCTGCCAGAGCAGAATCACCTAGAGTAGGTCACACAGGAACTCGTCAAGGAGGGTTTTGAATGTATCCAGAGAAGGAGACTCCACGGCCCATCTGGGCAGCCCATTCCAGTGCTCTGTCACCCTCACAGGGAAAAAATTCTTCCTTGTGTTTCTTTGGAACCTCTTGTGTTGCAGATTATAACCGTTGCCCCTTGTCCTATCACTGGCCATCATTGAGAAGAGCCTGGCTCCATCCACCCTTTACATATTTGTAAACATTAAGGAGGTCACCCCTCAGTCTCCTGCAAGCTAAACAGCCCCAGCTCCCTCAGCCTTTCATCATAAGGGAGATGCTCCACTCCTTTCATCATCTTGGTGGTCCTGCAGTGAACTCTCTCCAGCAGCTCCCTTCTTGAACTTCTTGAACTGAGCGTCCCAGAACTGGACACAATATTCTAGATGCAGTCTCATGAGGGCAGAGTAGAGGGGGAGGAGAACCTCTCTCAACCTGCTAGCCACAGCCCTTCTAATACACCCCAGGATGCCACTGGCCTTCTTGGCCACGAGGGCACATTGCTGGCTCATGCTCATCCTGCTGTCCACCAAGACCCCCAGCTCCTTTTCCCCTACACTGCCCTCTAAGAGTTCATGTAGCAAGTTCCTTCTGTCTAAAGAGTTTGCTTCTCTTTTTTTCCCCTTGCTTTTGTAGGGAAGAAAACAAAAATCAGTGTGGTCAAGACACTTTTGACTTCCCAGTCTCTGAAAAACTCCAGGTCTGTTCTTGCCTTGAGAGCAAATATTCTCCATCTTTTCAGAGCAAACCACAGTTAAGTCATAAAGCTGGCTGCTTCTCTCAGATTTCAACTAACTGCTGAGATATTTCCATTATATGTGCATTTTGAAATATGTTAGTACTGTAACTACTTCAATGATTATTTTATGTAAAATTGAATCAATCTGTTATTTTCTGAAGTTGTTGTGCCACATTGCATTGAAAAGCATTAAAGGTAAAGTTGTCTAACTACCTTGATTTCCCATAACAAGTTTTTTATGACTACAGAACTTTTAATTCTGTGCATAGATTAAAAAAAAGCACCCTGACTTATGAGATATAAAATAATTACTTCTCCTAAATTACTTGTAAAATTTTGGAAATTGAATGCTTAAGTCTCCATCCCATACCACAAAACTGATATATACAGTGACATAGACTTTTGTGTTTATCTAGAAGCCATCCATGTCTCCTTCCATGGATAGGTGGGGGGTGGAAATTACATTATTTTTGGTCACTATTTTCAACCCTAATTTTCTGTTGCCTGCAGCTACTGTTTTGTAAAGAACTATGAGTCCTGGAGTTTTGAGGCAGCAGCTATACATGGATAGTCCTGATTGGAGAAGAGAGCTGGTGCCTGTTTTCCTGCCCTCACAAACACCAGACTCAGATACAGGCTGAGATAAGCAGTAGCATCAGCACCTCTGAGTATCAGAGTCACAAACAAGGTAAAGATGGATCAAATGAACGAAGCAGTGGTGCATGAGTTATACTAGTGATTAAAAAAAAAAAAACAACAAAAAAAACCACACCAACTTTAAAACATGCATCTGTGCTTTAATCATAGAGGAACAGACTGAGCCAGCCACACAAGTCCCAGCAGTTGAGGGTGCAGAGGCCAGCCTTCCATTCTTACCATGCAAAGGAGTGCGCTGCAGCCTCCTGGCCCTGCCATGGGCTCCTGGCAGCATGCAGCACTGGTAGTGTCTCATCCCTTCTGGCGACACCGTGGGCCCTTTCACGCCCAGCATTTGGGAGACAGGGACAGGAGCTCCTCCAGCTTATCCTCCAGTTGATGGATTGCATAGGCCCTTTGCAGGGAGAAAAAGTAATTCCCAGGTCATCAGGTATTTCACTGGTGTTTGGCAGCTTCCAGAAGGGAACAATGCCAGAGTCTTGTCACAGGTTTACAAAGCTGTTAATAATGCATGTGCATGCAATATACATAATACATAATAAATTAATTCTACAGAGAAAGGGATGGAGTTTATCAGTGGGAGACGTCTGGAATAGTGTAGAAAGCTTTTTCAGTGTTTCTAACTAGTAAAAATGCTCACTTTTTTAACTTTTAAGGCTGCAGACTGCTGTTAGAAAATGTTACTGTTTTGTACCTAAATTTGTTTCAAGTACAAGGAGTTTTTTCTTTTTGTTTGTTGGTATGTTTTATAGAATGCTCTGTAAAATTCATAGCTGATATTTTATGGGATAGTGTCTCCAAAAAAGATGTTATATTTTCAAAAATACACCTAGTCCTCAGCTATGTTCTGGTGCTCTACCTATTGTGAAACAATGTCATGCTTAGTCATACCTAGAAAAATTAATGGAAGTGGTGAAAGTGGTTTCCTGTTGTGGTTCTGTGCCACCAACAACTCTGCTTCTGGGATGCTGCACAGAAAAAAACTTCACCGTGTTTCTTGTGTTTCAGTGGAGCATATCATACTACGTTAAATGTGCATTTCTTGACAAAACATTGTGAAAGATTCATTCAATACATCCCTCTTTTTACTTTCTGTTTTAATTTACGTGACAAGATAGAAACTTCAAGAACAATTAATTTCAGTAAGACAGCCACGGTGTGCACATTGTCATACTTACTAGCTATGAGATAATGACTCTTCTCTGTGAGTCTGTTAAGTAAACTCTTCCACTACCCATCTTAGCCACCAGTATATTTTATTCCCTTCCATTTTCATGATTGTTGTCATCTTTGGTCTGTCACTTTCTGCACTGGTTCCTTTAATTCTTTGTTGTTCTCATGCCTCTTCACCACATTCAGTCATACTTAAACCTTCATCCAACCTGTTTTCCCTTCCTACTTTAATCAAATGATTCCTTTGACTTCTGAATTATTGATGTTCTCCAAATCACATTGGTTTTACCATTCCTGGTGAGTTGTTTTGTTTATCCCTTAGCTAGTAGCATGTCTTACCCTTTTCTCTCTAACGGGCAAGTGATTATGCTCAAATTGGACTCATGCTAAGCAGCAGGATTAAGACTTTCGTCATGTGAAGTGAGTTCTCATCAGAAGCTGTTTGGGGGTTTTTGGTTGGTGGTCATGGGTTTTTTTTTTCTGCCCTGCACTTGTGAGCAATTTAAAGTAGGCAATTTAATTCTGCTGGGGCAGAGCGAGCCTGACCCTGCTTAACAGGCAGCTGAGCATCCAGTTATATTAGAGGCTGTTCCCTTGAGTTCAGTAGTGCTCCCAGGATCATACTGTATTTTGATACCTTGCTGGTATCGATCTAGATAACTCAGCCCTCATATTTACCTAATACTGGTATATGGCTTGTACTGGCACAAAACAAAGTTGGGTGATGACAGCTGCATTGACATAAACAGTAACCTTTGTCCAAGAACAACACATCGGTTTACAATTTTTCTATGATAAATTGCCACTTTCCTTATTACTTAACATTCCCTTTGACATGATCTCCAGATCCTGTATGAAAAGATGATGTACAGGTGAAGTGTTTTTTGCACCTGTATCTCCATAGGTATTTTCAGAATCCCCATACATCACCTAAAATAACCGCAAATAAATGCTGTATTTGTGGACATGGTTCAACAATACAATACTTTTAACTGTATCAGGTCTTCTGGAAAATCTGAATCCTCAAATCTTGACCAAAACCTGTGAAGGATTAGCTGTGACAGGCTTGGGGCTGGATCAAATATTTATATCCTTTAGAGCCATCAACCTACTCTAATTTTGATGGCAATATGCTTCTGCATGGATCAGACTGATACTGCTGGGTGGGCTGGTAGCACTGGACCTGGATTCTGGATCTTGGGGTTGCAGCTCCTGGGTCAGGCTCGTGTTATTGCGGACTTCACCCTGCAGGTAAGAATGCTCCACACAGACGCAGCTGCCTGCAAACAGCCTTGAGTTTCCATGGGGTACAGCCCAGAGTCTTGCCATGTTGAGAAAGAGCTCCTGAACAGGGCAGGAGATTTCTTATACTCCTACATGTTGTTTCAACATCTTCTAGTTGTACAGAAAAGCAAAGCAAGGTTAGGCTATGCGATGCATGCTGATGTGAGAACAAGAGTGAGTTGTCCCAGAAAACTGAGAAAATCTCTTCATTTGCATGTATGATTTTGTGTGTGGACATGTTGTTTGAGATGCTATGGTGACCTGGTTTGCTTCTGTGCCTGCATTAGAGGGCTAGGTGATAGGTGTGTTGCAAACTAAAAAGTAAGTTAATATGTGAGGAGCTTTAGTTCCTTTTTGTTTCTGTTCATGTGTGTATGCATCCAGTCACAATGGAGAAGGTGGAAAATAATGCTATGATAGGGAAGACAGTGGCACTCCTGGGATGCTGTGTGTCTATACAATCGCTGGCCATAATACGAAGAGATTTGCCCTCAACTGAAGTTGAAAGCCACAACTAGAAAGAAAAAAAACACCCCTGGCAAAATGGAGTTGCCTAGATGAACTAAAACAGGAAAGGCAATACAAAGCACAGGGCACGTCACTCTAGTACCACTTGCCAGAATTCAGCAGAGCTGGCTTTGCAAACACCTTGGTGTGAACTGACATAACGTTTTTGGTGGCTGAATTGTCCCATGATGCAAGAAAGCAGGTACCAAGCGTTGAAGTAACTTGCCCATGTTGTAACACTATGATAGTTGATGTATTACCTCAGGCCTTACTTTTATTTCTTCCTTTTTGTTTTTCAGTTCTTCTCCACTCCTTCTTCCATATCCCTCCATTAGTTGCTTTTCTCTCTCTGCTTTTTATTTCTAAAGTTACATCTCATTTTTTTCTTCATTTTCCTTCAGAATTAAACCATTCCCTTCTGTGTTCTCCTTCCATTTCTTCTCATCCATTTCTTTCACTTTCATTTGACAATAGCTAAGAATGGGTTGAAGAATGATGCATCTTCCTCTCTTAGCCCTTGCAAGAGATTACTGGAATAGCTCAAAAGTACAGTTTTGCCCCAAACTCTGGTGTCATCAAGCAATGATTTATGGGGGCATCACCAGTGATAGCAAATAATTTACGTACTTTCATTATACTTGTATGAGCCTCCATGAAGCACATTTCTCTTGGATTTAACAGCACTTTTGCTGTTCTGCACATGTGTATGGGAGTATAGGTGCCTTTGTGGTCTACTGTGATATGTTTTGATCCAGTGCAACAAATAAGGGGTATTCTGGTTTTTGCATTGAAGGCAACTGTGGGAAGGCATTAGGACCTTTATAGGTGCCTGAAAAGCAGGCAAGTATTGAGCTGAATTAACCTGGAGCCTATGCAGCTTACAACTGCTTAGGCTAGGCTAGCTCTAGCTCAAAACACCTCTTATACCAGAGGCTGGCTGCATGATGGTAAGGAAGCTGGTGGAGAAGATGGCTAAGCGTCCAGGCTGGCACTGCGGCCAGTAAAAGCAGGCATTTTGTGTGGAGACAGAAATCCTGATCCCAGATTCTCAGTAGCTGCTTGGTGGGCAGCCAGGAGAAGGGGAATGGAAGGAGAGCAGCAGTCAGGAGCCTGCCAAAGAGCTGCTTTTGTCTGCACTGCTAAAACTGTGTGTGATTTACTGTGGCTTAATTAACAAAGAAACTGAGATAAGACAGGCTCCCTGTAGTTTTCACCATGCAGCAGCTGGGCTGTATCAGCAGGCCTTCTCCATCATCAGAAACCATAGTGGAAATGTTTTTTCCCTGGGGTGGCAGCAGAGTAAGGTAGTAAAGGCTAAAGCTGTGCTGGTGACAAGGAGAACGAGAGGACAGATATTAGCCTTTTAATTGGATATTATCTTAAAATGACAGCTTTAATTTGTTACCTTGGAGGTACATCAGTGACATCAGTAGCATACATAGCTAGGATGAACTTTGACCTTCCTGTTTGTCTTTATTATTGGCAAATGCGTCTTATACATCTTACACATAAATATGTGTGTATAAATTAATAAAATGTATATATATTTACAAATGTTCCCATTATTTGTGTTGATTTTTTTCCTGTCACAGAAGTTATTACAACATTCATGAGCCCAAAATACAACAAACAGGGCTGTTTTCGGGGAGGTCCCACTTTGAAGTATAATATATAAAAATGGAAGTGTGCAAAGTTCTACAGGCATAGCTTAACTTGTAGTGGCAAACAGGGTGGCAATTCATCTAAGTACCTACCATCAATGCTAGATTTTGGAAAGGATTAAGAACAGATTTGGGTATGTGTGGTAGAAAGCACCAGCATGATCCACTCTGCTGCAGGAAGATTTAATTTCTGTGATGTTCTAAAGGCTTTTTCTAGAAAAAAAAAATTACTCTAACACACCCATATTTCCACCTCTAAAAAAAGTTAGAAGTAAGGCTCTTCATCCAGTGATACTTCTTTCTGAATATTGGTTTCTGACAGCTCTCTGATATGTCGCTCTCTAAACTACAGTAAATACGTACTCAGTTTTGGAACAATTTTTAAACTTCTGACATGTTTAAGAGACAAGTTTAATTTCTGATACAGATCAACTTTTATACATCCTTTCTGCTACACAGTGTGACCAGAGAAGAGTAAAAGTGTTTAAAATTACTGTAGCACATTTAACAAAGCTACACAAATGAATACTAATGATACTGTCAAGACCATCTTGGACATAACAATCCATGTGAATTGCAAATCCAATAAACTGCAAAATAAAATAGGAATTGTACTGAAAGCTCTTGGCATAGTTCACGTTGTAGTTCAGGTTGTAATCCAATTGCCACAGCTCTGCATGTTCATGTCTTGTCACATACGACCTTCTCAACAGATTTCTTGTACAGCTGATATTTTCCACAACTGCTCTCAGTGGCTGTTTACAAGCTAAAAAGAAATATCTGAAGAAATTTCACTTGTTTTTGGGGTCTACAGCTCTGGGAATGTTCACCTGGAAATGATTCAAACTCTACTTTTCTACACAAAGCTCCTGCTAATATAGGTAGTCAAACGCAACATTTGATTTACTGTAGATAGTTTTTCCTAGGCAGTAGGTTGGAAGGGAGAATATTACAAATTACTGAATAAACATTTTCAAGTATTTCTGAGGGGCATCATATTCTGATTAGCACCTACTAGTTCCTTATTCCCTCAGCCCCAATTCTTCCCGCACAGCTTCATCAGCACAGGGAGTACAGAGCAGGTCCACAAGAGACAGCAGCACAAGGCATAATCACAAACAAACACATGAAGTCATCTCCTAGCCCAAAACAGCAATATCTTCCAGAGAGGAGAGAGGTTGGGAGTTGTTGTGCTCTGCAACATATGACTAGTTTTGCAGTTTTATTTTCAGATAATCAGCTTCTGTGTTTCTCCACAGCTTGCACAAAGAATCGTGCCTGCTGGTAATACATTCCTTGGCCAGCAAGGAGCTGTGAAGGAATCGCACCAACTGTGTTGGTTTCTACATCCATTTCAGCAGACACCTTTCTTTGAGCTGTTTGCTATGGGTGTATTGTAATACCGAAATAAATTGCCACTCTCTACCGCCTACAGGTGGGTGGAAGAAAGCAAAGAGTATCCTAATGAAAAAACACCAAAATTTAGAGGCTGGTATTAAGAGGTGGGAATAATTAGATTAAAGAAAAAGGCTGAGGAGCAAGTTGAGACTGGGTCTCCTTCCTAACATTCACCAAAATACAATTATGACCTCTTGTAGTGAGTTCTGCAACTTTAGACAGCTTAGGAGACAGCCACCAGTGCTAAACTGATTAAGCAATGTGCCTGCGTCCAGGCATACTTCAACTCATTTCCCTTCAGCTACTGCCTTGGAGGGAAGCAGGTGAAATCAGTCCTTGAATGAAGGGGGTCAGCTAGTTTGATTTGTTTGTTTTGAGAGGTATGAGACTAGGTCTCCATCCTTCTTCACAAAACTATTTTCTTCACAAAACTAACATATAACATACAACCTTTTCTCTTCCTGTGGTAATCAACAACTTTTTATCTACCTCTACTTAAACAGTCTCTTCCAAATTTCACACAAATTGAAAGGTTTATTAGGAGTCCAGTTGGTATCATTTTGCCTTACATCAAGTACCTCATCCCAACATTAGCGGTACCTACACCCATCTCATTCCAAAGACGAGGCATGCATTTCAAAGCCTTCTTTGGCCACATCTTTTTGGTGAATACTGAAATGCGTGTATTCTTTGTGTGTGTGTGTGTGTGTACAAATTAAAAACTTGTGTGCTTTCTTTTTTTAGGTTTCTGAGAACTAAAAGCAAAACGTAGTCATGTAAGCCCATGGTTACATACAGGCAACAGAGCTCCAAGAAACTGAAATACTCAACATTATGCAGATCAGTGTTTCTTTACATAGTTCATTCATGAAATTAGCACAAGCCAATTTTGGTTTTGTGAGGCTATGTGGATCAACTACTATGGCAAACCTGGCCTCCCGGGTTTACACCAGGTACAATGACACTATTTATGGGGGATTTTAGTGTGTTCAGCTGATGTGATGTTTTCAAAGAAATTCAGCTCTTCAGATTTCAGTATTTTAACTCAGCTTGGTGTTGTCTGTTTTATTTTCAATAAGCAGGCATGTAACTAGTAAACAGTTTATTACTCATCATTTAGTTGTCAAATCAAGTGTATTTTATCAGCACTTCAGGAACCATTTAGTTCCCTTAAGAACATGTAACAGAAATTTTGAAGTACCAATTCAGACATCAGCATTTAGTCACACAAAGCAAGATTCCTTCTTAATGTATCTTCACTGATTGCACTGGAGTTGTATTAGGAATTTGTTTGATGTGTGCCACACATTCTTATATTCTGCAAGTAACAGGAAGACGTATCTTTAAAAAGAAAGATAAACAATAAAAAGGTAAAATGAAATAAAAATACCCTGCCCAATAATTTGTGAAATACTTAAAGTAGTGATTATTAAACTATGCTCTATTTGCCACAACTTGTCTTTTTAGAAAGGGGCCTGATAAGATCATTAAGGAGTTTGACCTATGTTCAGAAGAATACATGTGCCACTGCATCAGAGGTAAATAAAACATCAAAGATACCTTCTGTGAAAAGCCTGTGCACTAAATGACACACTAGTAGAATCCAGAGTTTGGAAGCCAAAACAGGAGGGGAAATTCTGTACTCTGCCTCATGATTTCTCTCAGCCCAGTTATGCTTTGGAGATTTCTGAGCCAGTTTTCAGGTTACTAGTTTTAGTAACCAGAAATATTCCTGGGGGCCCCAGGTTAAAGGTGAGGAAAGCACCAGAGTAAAGAAACTGCAAATTAAGTTAACACTGTAAATCAATCAATATGAAAATGTTTAAAAGGATAGACTAGTACCCTGTCTTTTCCTCATGTTTCCACAGGTCTAATATAGGTTTGTCCCTCATCTTTGCTGCTGTTGCTTCTCTAAATGGTTTTAAATCAGTTATGCGCTCTATTTTAGAATAACACCATGACAAAAACAATGCATAGAAAAGCAAGGAAGGTTATTAAGGGGTAAACAAAACCTATACTGAAGTTAAAGCAAAACAAACCTAACCAGTTTATGAATGGGCAAAGTAAATTGAGCCTTATGACACATAATGAAGTATTTAAATTCAGATACTTAGCATACGTAATTAATGAAGAGGTTGCGGAGTAATTACTGAATATTACCAGTCTTAAAGCTCACAAGTGATGATTAAGGGAGTGGAGCATCTCCCTTATGACAAAAGGCTGAGGGAGCTGGGGCTCTTTAGCTTGGAGGAGACTGAGAGGTGATATCATTAATGTTTACAAATATGTAAAGGGCGGGTGTCAGGAGGACGGAGCCAGGCTCTTCTCAGTGATGTCAAATGACAGGACAAAGGGCAATGAGTATAAGCTTGAACACAAAAGTTTCCAAAGAAATTCAAGGAAGAATTTCTTCACTATGTGGATGATGGAGCACTGGAATGAGCTTCTCAGGTAGGTTGTGGAGTCTCCTTCTCTGGATACATTCAAAACCCACCTGGACAAGTTCCTAGGTGGTCCTGCTCTGGCAAGGGGGTTGGACTAGATGATCTTTCAAAGTCCCTTCCAACCCTTAAGATTCTGTGGTTCTGTGAAGTCCAGCGTTTCTTTGTTGTCCAACATATGTTATTCCTCAAGAAATCTATCATCTCCAACTGGTTCAAGTTACAAATTACAAGAGCATGTATTGAAAGCATCAAAATCTTGAAAAAGAAACCTCATTCCTTTCCAGTGTTTTTCTTCATACTTTCTCACTGTCATGCCAAAGAGGAAGTGCAGATGAAGCTGCTTGCTGAACTGGCTCAGTGACTTCTCACCTATTTGACTGCTGGTGGCTCCTGAAGGTGCTAACAGGAGGCTGCGAGATGAAGTTGAATTGCTGAATCTGAGAGGAAAGGGGAAGATGCTGCTGTTACCAAGATGTCTACCTCCTTTTATTTCCTAGCACCTCTCTGAAGTACAATAACAGTGCCTTTCTCAGGGCAGCGTTGCATTTAAAATACCAGCTGCCATAAAATGCTTCTTGGGTTTCTACTTGTGTGAGTAACATTAGCTCAGCCTCGTGTAGCCTCCTAAGGCATATTCAAAGCGTTGTTGTTTTTATTATCAGGTTTTTGACCGTCAGCTTTGTTTGCTGCGTGCCTGAGACCATTCCAACACTGCTATTGTGTTCCACCTTTGGCATGCCAAGCCCCAAGAGCTCAGTGAAGATCCAACCTGCTGTTCTGTAGGTACCTGGAAGAAACACCAGACATTTCCCTTCTGACAATCACCACGTAGACAGGAACAGAATGCCTTGCTGCTGGCCTATTATTTTGAAATCACCTATCAGTCATGCTCAATTAACACAGAAGCCTATAAATGTCTTGATTTACGGCATGTAAGAAAAGTTACAGAAAGAGAAATTGTAAAAAAAAAAAAAAAAAAAAAGAGATATGTTCTTCTGCAACACAGCAAACGCAAAAATCTTCTGTCAGCATTCTTTTAATGAGGCACAGATGCATATCTAGCCTATGAAACTAGTGCACATTTTGCTCTCCCAAATTGCTTTCCTATTGGCAAACATGCCCCCATTTCTTGTTGCAAACTCTTTTGGCTTGTTTGAGATTCTTTCCGATTCCTTCTCACTCCTTGACCTTGAAATATTTTGTTTCCAGATTGCCTTGGGAGACATTTTGACATTGTCTTCCTGGGATACTAAATGATGTTTCTAGTGGCCTGGTACTGAATAGTGGCCTCAATCCTACAGATAGTAACTCTTACCTAGCAGTCAAGTCGTGTTCCAATTTGGACTGAAGACTTGACACACATTGAATCTTGTACTTCCTACAAAATGTACATCTTGGAGCAGGCACTTGACACAAATGGGACTCATACAAACAATCCATTAATGGCTTTCGAGACTAGACCCAAGGAGTACAAAATTATTCTGGGATGATAAAAGGCTTGAGAGTGACCAACCCCAGTCTTGCGTTTGAAGGATACTGGGATCATAGCTGGGAGGTGAGGAATTGCAGGTAGTGGATGCTGTGAGCTAGTTACTTTTACTTGTAGACTTCCTGGATGACCCAAAGCACAAATTACTTTGTATGATTCAGTTTGCTCATCTGTAAAAGTGCTCATAATACATACTTGTAGGAGCATGATAAAAGTGACATTACTTTTGAATTATTTGAATTTCTTCAATACAGACTGTTACAGCCATATAAACACTAGTGTTTGTGGCACTTGAGTTGACCACACATTAAAAAAAACCTCATTACCTTTTTTCACCCCTATTTTCTATTTCATCCCACACCACACCTAAAGCAATACACTCCGGCCTTTTAAAGCTTTAGTACAGTTTATAAAATAAAATGATTCTCAAAAAATCTAAACACCCACTTCTCCATGCACAAATAAGTTATTGATTGCTAGCAGATGAAGGCTCTAAGCTTCTAGGTAATGCTAGCTAGGTGCTTCTCCACACTGATAGTCCTCATGTAGGACCTATATGGCTATTGTTCCAGACTGAACAATGCCTGTGTTTCTCAGATAGTTCTTAACATCCTGGTATTTCATCTTTGTTACCAGAGAGTGGAATGGCTGTGCGGAACCACCAGCGAATGCTAGTTGGCTGCATCTAAAACCCAGGTCTATTGTAAGAAGGTCTTCTAGGAAATAAATTATGTCTGCTTTATTTAATCTTTATCCTGCTTGAATACTGGTTTTGTCTGTTAGTCTGATGGCATTGCACAGAATAATTGTCCTTCTACAGCTATGTTTATTTTCTTCCCTTAGAAGTCTACAATATAGTGTTACAACAAATAACTCCTTAGTTTGTATTGATACCTGCTTCTGATATCTTTATTTTTCTTTCCAAAACTGAATATGTTGACATTTAAAATCTAATAGCATAGGGGTCTTTAAGCAGTGCCATTCAGTGTTAAAGCACACTGAGGTCTCAACCTGATAGTTTTTTTCAACAAAATGCTACAAAATACTACAAATACAATAGAAACTGGGGCAATTATTTCTTTATTTCCATTTCAAATTGCTTTGAATTCCTATCACAATTTACAGCACTGGTCAGAAGTTCTGTGTTTTGTTCACAAACTACAATATGAAAAAGAAACTTTTGAAATTTTATAGAAGAGCATCAAGATCCAAAAGACTTACACATAGACAAGCAGTTTACAAAAGGCATAAAAATGTGATGGGTATGCAGGAGACAATATTTGCATTGCCTTCAACAAAAAGGTCAGCTATAATTGCACACTGCCTATTTTCCGTTACTGTCAAAGCCTTGACCAGTTTCTATTTAAAAAGGTCTTGATGTACTATACAACACAGCACCAAAAAGATGCAACATAACCTTGTTTTAAATGCCATTTACTTGAGTGATGATGTTTTATTTCTTTGCAGTTTTATTCAAATGTTCTTGAACAATTAATGAAAAGTAAATAGGAAGGATGTTAAAAATTCTGCGTTTGGTGTTCTTTATGTCAGTAATATATGTCACCCTACTTGCATCTCAAATCGACTAGTTGGCACTAAGAAAGCCTCGCAGCAGTTTTCAGTGTTTAAAGTTTTTCATTGCAAATCTACCTGTGCCCGCTGTTGATAAGCAAGGTAGGAATGGGAAGCAGAAGGAGTTCCCAGCCTCCGACAGTGCTTTTTTCCTTCTTGAGATCAGCTGCACTGCTCATAAAGAAAATGAACTTCGTCACAGACTCTGGCTGCAGCAGAGTACACTTTGGTTACTCTTTCCTCAAATGTCAGTGTGGCTTTAGTGGTTCAACTACAGGTTGTTGGCAGTGATTACATCACTAGTATGTAATGCCATCGGTACTCCTATGAAAACACAGGAGCATTAGCAAGCTTTGTGTGTGTGACATCCTGCCTTTACTGGAGGAAATTACTACGAAATTCTGACACTACTTTTAGCCAGGCTAGAATTCAATTTTCAAGTGACTTGGCATGAAGGGTTCTAACTAAAGCTGTTTTTTTAAAAAAATCCTGAAATTTCTTCTTAAAACTTTAAGAAACACGCCGTTCAGAATTTTTCTTTAAAAATACTACCCCTAAAAACCCTTTTTCCAGTTAAAAGGGTGAAGTAATTTCAACATTATTAAAATTCAAAATAATCTGATCCTCTGATAAATTCAAACAGTGTGAAGTGGGTCTTCTGCATACCCATTCAGTTTGCAGATGTCCGCCTTGTTGACAACGACGAATATTCCCCACAGTGGATGGGACCGAGAGCAGCATCCTCAGTTTTTACCTCAGTTTTTACGTGTTCATCAGAGACAGTCATTTCCCTCTCCTGAACTTTTTACCTACACCGTAACACCCACATGACTGCTACCTCAGACCACGTGTCCATCTCTCTGCATGGCGAGCACAGCGAAGCAGCTCTATGCCAGCGCCATATGATGAAAAGTCTAAACACTGCTGTAATGCTATGGCCTGCGTATTAAATGTTTGAGCTTGGAACGTGGTTTAAATTTTTTTCTTTGGGGTTTATTTCAGTCTTCTCAACATCTTTAATAAACTGCAGATAAGTAGCTGATTGGAATATTAACAATTTTATGACCAAATCTGCCCAGCAAGATCACTCCTTTCCTGACAACTCGGCAATCAAACAGCACTGAGAGCTCCAAGGGTACAAAACCATACGTTATCTATATATACTACTATACTCTCTGAGCACGCTTGGCGTATTTGCCAAATACAGCAGTTTATTTGAGAGCTCTTCAAGCCCTCAGAAATTCTCTCCAGTCGCAGGCAGCGGTCACGGCACGGACTGCGGCAGCAGAGATGAACTTCAAATGTGACAGCGAACATGGCAGAGAAGCGGCGGTTCAAAGAAACACCACGTCTGTCGGCAGCTTCCCCTGCAGTGGAGGCCAGTGCCCACTCTTTCTTTCAATACCCCATTTTATAAACTTCTCCGAGCCACAGGATGAGAAACCCAAATCTTCCCGGGGAAGCGGTTAATAAGAGGACGAGGCGCTCTCCCTCTCCGTGACCCCGCAGACAAACGACAGAAACAGATCGCCAGCCAGTTACGGCTGCTGGAAGGGCAAAGCCCCTTCGTCCCACCGCGGTGCGCTGAGGCGGGAGCGCCCGCCGCCGCCGCCGAGACGAGCCCG